>CM028384.1:33977811-34021142 GCA_013146195.2 Codonopsis lanceolata | reverse complement strand
TGGGAGAACATCTCCCACGGAGCATGATCTCTTCCGCGTTGTGTTTAGCGGGGTGAATTGAGCTTCTCGAATCTTTGCCCAGGGTGGAAGTTTTCTTCTGTCTCTCGGCGGTGGTTGCCCTCAGGGCTCACAGTCATTGGCGGGCCAGCTGAGCCTTGTCCTTATTTTTGGCCTTGTCAGCCTTGATAATCTCAATCGAGTAGAAAAGATGGGAATTTGCCAATAGCTCTGCTTTGGAAGCCCCCGGGTTCATTGCTAGCATAGTCTTCAGTGGCCCTGCCCTCATGTTGTTGAGATAGCAAAGGTAATCTCGGGGTCATTGGTTGCGCACCTGCTCGAGCATCTCCTCGAACCTCTTCGTAATCTGGCTGTACGATTCGTTATCACCACGCTTGATCTTTGCAAGGTCAAAACGGTTCTTGGGGTCGGGCTGCATTGCCGAATTCCTCAAATAATTTTTCTCTAAGCACCGCCCAGCTTCCGATGGATCCCCGAGGAACTCTTCCCAACCAGGCCTGCACCTTTCCCTGGAGAGCTCCCTCGAATGCCCGCATTTTGAGGGCCTCCACATCTGTGACCATTCGGTTTGTGCCTCGAATGATTTGAGCCAATCGCTTGCCGCGTCTTCCGAAATACTTATCGGGCGGGAAGATGACCTGCAGGTGGCGGCGTTTTCAATTCGAGTGAGCAGGCGCCTCGGTGGTTTATTAGCTCCATGCGTAGGGCTTGGCCAAGGCGAGACTAGCCATTTGCTTCGCCATATCCCTTTTCATGGCCTCCATTTTTTGGACGGCCCGTTTCTCGCGTCCCTTGTTAGTCTCGAAGAGTGGGCGGGATCGATGGTCGCCACGCACATCTGAGCGAGAAGGTGGGCTCGCATGAGGATCCACCTCTGTGTGATGCGGGCTTTGTATTTTGGCCGTTGCGCACGCCTCTACGCACTCACGAGTCTACTGGCGGCCATGGCTCTCCTCCGAGCATGGTGATCACAGCCGATGGTGATGCCCGTGTGAGTGATTTTTACGGTATGCTCTACGCACACCGGCTGGTCATCGCTTTCGTTTTATTGCCTCCACCCTTTACGGCGGTATGTGAGCGGCGGAAGGCATGCGTCTGCTTGGATCGACAGCGTTGGGAGGCATGGCCATCGCCCACAGTGCGAGGCGGTGAGGCGGCACCGCCATATGCGCAATGGCTTGCCGGGGCATGGCGAAGCGGCGATTCTTTGGTTGGCGAATACATCTTACTATAGTATTCCGCTTAAGCGGCAGCTTGTTGGTCGGGGTTACATGCAGGGCAATTCACGTGGCTGCCACGGCCCATTCTCCGGCGGCGGTTAAGTGCATCACGAGATCTTGAGAACATGCATCACGCCTTTCATTTATGACCAGCCTGGCATCGCGTTGGCTTGCACGGCTTTGACTGGCATGTTGGGAGATTTGCCCCTCCACATATGGTACCTCATTGCCTTGTGTGGCATGCCCAGCAGCCACTTTTTGATTTCGAGTTTGCACCCCGTGCGGTGCCCTTGGTGGAGGGTTGTTTACAACCTGGTGGCTGCCAGGCTGTTGATTGCTAACGGTGGCATGTTGCTTGCTACCCTTTCGAGCCATTGCAATAAAGAGAAATTGAGGGTTTTTACCGAAAAAATCTAGAGAGAAGTGTTGATACTTCGTTTCCCGGCAATAGAACCAAACTGATGTGGCAAAAACACAGCTTGGGCCGTCCTTGGTTTGGGTAGGATATCTGGGCTTTGGATCGTCTTCCCTGAGCCTGTTAAGAACACAAGAAACACCTGAGTGGAAGTGCAAGGCAGGGCCTCGCGAAACCCCTCCGGCGTGAGAGTAAGTATCGAGTGTGATTGTCAAAAGGTAAATTGGCAGAATAATGAGGCTCCAGAAAGTGTGTGTACCTTGTTAATGATTATGGAGAGGTATTTATAGGCCTCAGTGGTGTTTGAATCCGTCTAGGATTCAATTTCCATAACTGCCGAATCAATCAAGGAGAGAATCCCTTGATTTTAGGCGTGATAGGCGGCTGGCCGCGTAGATGTAGGAATAGATAAAGCAAATGTTCTGCCTAAACATGGAAACCTTTAACTTGTCTTGGAAAGCAAGCCACCGGTGCTTCCTGTTTGATGTATGCCTGGGCGAGCATGGCTCTGCCTCGGCCGCTGCATTGCTTGAACTTATTGTCGGTCCACGACCCACTCGGCAGCAAGGCCAATGCTCGAACAGGTTTGGGACGAGATGAGTCCGGTTTCTTTGCCAAGTATGTGTGATGTCCGGGGCAGGGCCTCGGCCTGGGCAGAAGGCCTTTGCCCACTGGTTTGGATGAAAGTCAAGTTGCTCGGTGCTTTCATTGCTTCTCATCATTTTACTACATTTGGGTTGTGGGCCCCATATACATTGTGCTCGTGATTGGCACGTGATGCTAGCTCGTGCCCTGCTCGTGACCCGGCTTGGGCCGGGTATATCATTATTATTGATAGATAGTATCCTAATCGGATGAGATTTGGGATAAATCTAATTTGACCTACAAAAAATAGAGTTTTTTTGTGTAATAATGGAAATATGACATGTAAAGGGTAAAACTCTAAGTTAATACAACATATAGCACAACTGATTTGGTGCGGCCTTTATCCCTCTCTTTAACATAGTATCTCATCTAATACTTCCTCTAAGTCTAATCATCAAGAAAACTTGGATTTGCGGCATGGAACAGTGGTTGATATTCGTATTACATACGTGATATCAATTTGACGAGAAAGACTTACAGATTACCTTGTTCGTGGTATACGTGGTTCGTAACACAAGTCGAAAATCTTCTGCTTCGCTCTAGGTTTTGAATTCGCACGAGGTAATCCGTAAAACCTCCAATATTTATAGTGAATTTATTTCACTTCATTCAGAACCCAACATTTGAAACATCACTCATGCGTGCGCTTTAAGAGAACATTTATGTTTGCACATATTTACTTCTCCCTCTATTTCAAAATAAATGTCGTTTTAACAAAGTTTTTTGAGGTGGTATCCTATAAAACGGTCTTACATATCTTAATCCGTAAGACGGATCTATCTATATTAAACGAGCTAAAATTCAGTAATCTCAATGCAATCCCTCAACTTTTAAAAATTACAGCGTCACTCCTCTGTCACTCCTCACGTGTATAAATGAAGAGTGTCACTTTTTAGTATTAAAAGTATCACTTTTCAGTATAAAATGTATTACTTTTTAGCATAAAATAGATTACTTTGCGTTTTTAATAAAAAAAAATATCACTTTTTCCCTTTAAAAGATGTTACTTTTTAGCCTTAAACTAGTTTTTACACCCTTGCGTTAAACGCACGACATATATATTTTTAAATTAAACTATATATAAACAAAATGAATAGAAAAAATAAAATTAGAAAATGAACATATATGTTGAAATGAAAATCAATCAACATGTATTATGAAATGAAAATCAAATTATTTTGAATTTTTACGGATCAAAATTGCTTCATTCCTTTCGTGATTTTGCAAGTTTGTTTTAATGTTTGTACTGTCTTCTTGCACTTTGTGTATCAATGTTCTGGATATAATGAAATATGATTAAAATGATATCATGTACTTAATTTGATATTTGTGAATCATTGTGTGTTATTGTGTGTTGTATATAAATCATTTGACATATACATCTACTAAATAGACGGTAAAAGATGTTATTAATTATTAAGATGCATGAATATACATCAATATTAATTTCAACCTTTAAAATCATAATAGGATAATTATCTCTAATTTCACATGTTCAATTTATTAATAAACATGTTTTTTATATTATAGTATTATGTAATTATTTCATGAATTATTTGTCATTTATGTGTCTCTATATACACACACATGAATATGTAGTAAGTAGTTTAGCAAAAACATGAACTAGATTTGCACCATTTGTTTTGGATGTGCTTGAATAAAAAAAATGAAAATTTGATAAACAAATATGATTAATTAACCCTACCACTATAAACTATTTTTTATTTTATTTTTTTTACCAAAGACGGTGCTAAAATTTACACCATTTGTGTTTTAAGTACTTCAGCCAAAAAATAAAAATTGATAAACAAATATGGTGAATTAATTTTACAACCATATAAAATATTTGTAAAGTGTTGAAAACAATATATAGAAGTTATATTTTTATATTAGATAATTAATAAAAGAGAAAATCAAAATATATAGGAGTATAAGTTTTATACTTACCTCGACATCAACAATGATCAACGTCATAATATGAAGGTTCACTAATGTGAAAAAGTATGGTGGAAATATGAAGGAACATAATGTAAAAAGTGTTAAAATTCTGAACAGAATACAAAGAGTTTCAGGAGATGTATTATATATATATATATATATATATATATATATATATATATATATATATGACATTAGTTGTTATGAAACGTTGTTGATTATAATAACTTTATGAAGATCCATTTTTTTGAAAGTTAGTTTAGGTGGAAAACTGCAGTAAATATGAGGGCTATTCACTTCAGCAATTATATATATATATATATATATATATATATATATATGTGTGTGTGTGTGTGTGTGTGTGTGTGTGTGTGTGTGTGTGTGTGTTACTTTTTAGTTTTAAAATGTCTATTTTTAGTATTAAGAGTTTCACTTTTACATTTTAAATGTGTTACGTTTTGCTTTAAATGTCTCTCATATCATTTCGTTAAATTCGGTAGGGGTCCGTCAAATATTTCAAAGCAAATAAGGCTAACGGAGGGCTAACGGAGCTAACAGATGAGGAAAGTGCAAGGCGTGGGAATAATGAAATTTTCGGCAGCAAATTTTTATAATACAGGGCACCGGAGCAAAACAGCGAACTTCTCATTATTGTGTTGTCACCTTCGGCGAGGTGACACATGGCGTGGCTCTCCTTTGGAGACCCGCGAGCTATGTTGGTGGATCCGAGCCGATCCGCAGGTGTCAGCCCCATTTATGCAATTTTATGTATATTTTCTCTCACAATTTGACAAATTTTTTCACTGGATAACCCGTAGTCTTTGTTGATGAGTTACCCGCTCCATCTACCTTCCTTTTATTATTGTTGGGGCTCCGTCTTACGAATTTAGGATTCGTAAGACTATCCTACATAAATTTTTTCTAATTTTTTTGTTCCAAAATAAATGTCGTTATAAGAGTTCAAGAAACATTTGTCCATATATTACCAAAATTTCCCTTATTTATTACTCTAAAATTAAATGTTGTTAAAAAGAGGGTTATTAAAATGAATGAGAAATTACTGTATAACTTAACTACAATAAATTAATTAATTAACTTAAATAAAAGCGTAGCATTCTTTTTATAAGTTTCATTAATATATCTAGATTGATAAAACAAAACTTATTTTGAAACGAAGTAGCAGTTAAAAGAAGGGAATTTGTATATAAAATAACAAGTCGTGACTTTTCTATGAAAGTGACAAGAAAAGGGCAAGAAAAGTGAGCAATCGTTAAACTGATTGCTCTCTTGTGAATCACTTATATATAAACTGAAGGAGCCGTTACAAAAATTCTATATACACACATAACAAAATAACAGAACGAATTAAAAGGGCTCTAACTAACAACATCCTAAAGTTACAATAAACCCCTTCAAGACCAAAGAAATCACGACCAGGCACTTGTACTCTGCAATGTAACAGATTTCAGGTATCCCTTCAACTTGGAATTCAGCTCTCCATACTTGGCATTAGACCTCACTTCTGTCCCTTGTCTCAGTCTAAAATTGCAGTTTAGATCACCACTGTTAACACCCTCCCCACAAGTTGAGGGTAGGTGAATGCTCACTACTCCCAACTTGGAAAGGAAACTCCAATGCAAGCCTCTTCCCAGAAACTTGGTAAATATGTCTGCAATTTGACCTTTAGTAGGAATATGTTGCAAGCAGATAAGTCTGCAAGGGTAAAATAGGCATGATCTATTTTGGTTTTGTTTCTCCTTTCTTGGTCCCTAAGTTTAGGCATTTTTGGAAACAAAATCTTTAATTAGATTTTGGTTTTTCTTGGTCCTAAAGTTTATAAGTCATTTTTAGAAACAAAATATTCCTAAAGATTTTTGATTGCATATTTGGAAACAATATAATTCCCTAGATTTTGTGGTTTCTTGGACCGAAATTCTAGGAGTTGTTTTTGGTAATAAAATCCTTGGTCAAATCTTTCCTAACAGCCGTGTCTTGAAGACCTCTTCAATATGGTAAGTGGATCTAACAATTAAGGAAGTTGCTTTTAATTCCAATTCTAATCCTTGTCCTTCTTGGAGTTGGATTCCTTCTTTGTGTGTAGGTTTTCTCCTCATTATAAATAAGAGTCATGGGTAACGGCTGAATGATCCCTGAATGGTGACAGAGAGAGAATTCAGAACACAAAGAGAGCAGAAAATTCAGAATTCAGAATTCCAGCTTTTGTGCAGAAGTTGAATGTAGCTTCGGATGCTACAACATTGGAAGCTACATTGAAGGGCTGAAGCTGTTTGTCTTTCGTGCGGTTTTTAGGAAGCTATTTGTTTCTTCCCACGTTTGTTATACCTGTTTTTCTGTGGGATTTTGCTCTCCAAGACTTGTTGTCTTGTGAGTGTTTTTATTGGTGATTTCACATAGTTTTTGTAAAACAATTCATCATTTTTAGTGAAATCTTTTTGGTCATGAGGCTAGATCTACAAGTATATGCTTGTAGATTGTTTGGTAAAACTCTGTGCTTAAATTCGTGCTTTAGTTTAAAGTCTTCCGTTGTTTTACTTTTTCTGGCCATTGTGACTTCCATTGTAGCTACATCAGAAGCTACATTGGAAACTGCAATGGCTGTTTTTTTTTGGAGAATCCTAGCTACTTGTGTTCTTACAAAGTCCACTAGAAATTTTCTCTCTAATAAAATGGCAGTCCAACTCTATGTGCTTGGTTCTGGCATGATCTGAGGTTGTCCTAACTGGTTAATGTTGGCTGCAATGGAACCAATCTCAAGCACATAGGCTTGCCTTTGTGTCTCTTCCTGCCTAATTACGTAGTAAGCTTCAGAAATTGTGGGCAAGGGCTTCATTTTCAGAATTTGTCCTCTTGTGCTTATATAACTTTCATGTAGACCCATCAAGAACTGCATTAGTTTAATTCTTTGATCTCTTGACTCTTGGATCTTGGAAGAACCACAAGTGCAGGGACACTTACAGACTGTTACAGGATCTAAGGCTGCATTTTCATCCCAATACCCTTTCATTTTCTGAAAGTAAAATTCGACAGAGGCTGTACCTTGTTCAAGTCTATGCAATTCTTTCTGCAACTGGAATGCCATGTGTCCATCAATGTTGGAGAACCTTTCTGCTAGCTCTTTCCAAACAGAATTGGCATCGATCACAAACTTTAAGCTATTACTGATTTCATCTGTGACTATATTGAAAATCCAAGAAATTATCATGTCATTTGCCCTTGCCTATAAAGGAAAGAGGGGATCCTCCTTTTCTGGTGCAGGAAAAGTAGCATTCAAGATTGTGATTTTGTTCTTGGCCGATAGTGCAATCTCAAGGGATCTCTTCCATGAGTTGTAGTTTTCACTCCCTGTCAGTTTTGCAGCGATGAGAACTAGTCCTGGATGATCGTTGTTGTGCAGATACAGCGGATGCATGTTGGAATCTATTCCAACAATCTCCATGGAAACCCCTTTGTTTTTCGAACTGGATTGATCGATTTGGGTTCCTAATTTTTCTTCCATCATTGTTTAGGGTTTTGGGGAAGAAAAAGAATTGGTAGTTGTAGGTAGACGATCTAACGCTCTGATACCATGACAAGAAAAGGGAAAGAAAAATGAGCAATCGTTAAACTGATTGCACTCTTGTGAATCACTTATATATAAACTGAAGGAGCTGTTACAAAAATTATGTTCACACACATAACAAAATAACAGAACGAATTAAAAGGGCTCTAGCTAACAACATCCTGAAGTGATGTAAAGGATGCAGCGGGATATGATAACAAGGATCGCCTAAACGAATCCCAGACTAGATTTCCCACATGAAATCTCAACCGAAGCCAAAAAATTAACTTAGATTTAAAACCGAAGAAGGGACGCTAATTGCAAAAGCAATAATCTGAATATTATCAAAACTGTCCCAAAACAAAGAAAGACTAAAGTATTTATACTACTTACAATAAGGAAGAAACCTACTTAAAAACGTATTGAAGAAAAAGACAAGAATAACCCAAGTTATTGTCTTTTAAAAAAAATTTCATTCCAAAAATAATTCGGACAAGCCCTCCTTCCAGTGTAGCTCGGCCCAGCACCTTTTCCAGATTTGCTTATCTGTAAAACATCAGAACTTGCCAGTGCCATTGTCATCTTGATCCCCAAGTTGATCTCCCTCAACACGATCTGCATCATACTCCCCCACTTTAAAAGGATTCGACCCCGAATCCAAATCATTATAAAGAGGATCATCCGGATAAAAAGCAACTAAATCCGCCACACTGAACGTAGGCGAGATGTTCCAGCCAGTCGGTAAATCCACCACGTAAGCGTTGTTGTTGATTTTCCGAACAATTTTGCAAGGGCCAAGTTTATTTGGATGTAGCTTACTATACGTACCTTGAGGGAATCTCTCCTTGCGCAAATGGATCATCACCAAGTCACCAACAGTGAAGACGCGCAACCGACGTCGCCTGTCAGCATGCTCATTGTACTTAGCATTAGACTCCGCAATATTTCGCCTTACCTCCGTTTGAACCGCCTCGATCAACTCTGCCATATGCTCAGCTGCAATACTGTAACCTGGAACCTTAGGTAACATGATTAAATCAAGAGTATACGTAGGAGGCCTCTGATAAACGATCTCGAAAGGCGTCTTTTTCGTAGTCCGATTCACCATGTTGTTGAATGCAAACTCAGCTGTGGCTAATGCTAAATCCCACTTCTTGGGAAAATCCCGCATAGACAACGAATCATTGAACCCAACGTCCGATTCGCCACCTCCGTTTGACCATCCATCTGTGGGTGGAAAGAACTACTATATTGTAACTTCGATGCGAAATATATGCCAAAGAGTGCCAAAAGTGACTTAGGAATTTAGTATCCCGATCCGACGTGATGGATTTAGGCACCCCATGTAGGCGAACCACCTCCCTAAAGAACAAACCCGTGATATGTGCAGCATCCGATGTTTTTCGACAAGGGATGAAATGAGCCATCTTAGAAAAACGGTCAACCACCATAAAAACCGAATCATTACTTCGCTGTGTCCTAGGGAGTCCCAAAACAAAGTCCATAGAAATGTCCTCCCAAGGACCAATCGAAATAGGTAAAGGGGAATATAATCATGTATTATGCGGCTGTCCTTTGTTGCGTTGACAAGTCATACACTTCCGAACAAAAGTGTGCGTATCTTTGCGAAGTTGTGGCCAAAAATAATTTCGAGCAACAAGTTCAACCGTTTTGTCCCGACCCAGGTGACCATCTTTATGCAATTCCGCAATAAGGCTTTCGCGAATAGAACCGTGAGGGATGCGCAACTTGTCACGATAAAATATATAGGAACCCATCCTGCAACAAATATAAGCCAATCGGACTACCATCTCTACACTTAGCCCATGTCTCCGCAAAATCAACATCTGTCTCATACAAACCTTTCAAACAATCAAATCCCACAACCGAAGTACGCATAGTCACCAACAAACTAGCTTGACGGCTCAATGCATCCGCCACTTTATTAAGTTGTTCACTTTTGTGGCGAATGACAAAAGAAAACTGCTGTAAATATTGTTCAAGGCCAAAGAAATCACGACCAGACACTTGTACTCTGCAATGTAACAGATTTCAGGTATCCATTCAACTTGGAATTCAGCTCTCCATACTTGGCATTAGACCTCACTTCTGTCCCTTGTCTCAGTCTAAAATTGCAGTTCAGATCACCACTGTTAACAGAAGGACAACCACTTACCAATCTTTGGTCTTTTTCAATCAACACTAACATTATTCTTTAAACATCAATTTATCATTTATCTAAAAATTCTCATCGTTTTTAAATTATCGTCTATCTTTCATTTTTCATTTGTTTTTAAATAATTGTCCTCTTTCAAAACTTTTTATTTTAAGAAAACACTTTTACCACTTTATCCTTACTTTTTATACCTAGTTAAGTTATGGCCACATACTCAAGGGCATTAAAGAAAATCACACATTTCACCACTATTTATAATACAATAAATTATTATTTTTAAAACGATGTGTCAGGTCAAAATAAACGATATATTAAAAATGGAGGGAGTATCAATTATGATATATAAATATACAATTTCGATTCGGTAAGAATAGCTCCCCCGTAGAGGGAAAGAAGTGTACAAGAAAATTTTTAAAATTTTTTATTTTCCCATTTTTATTAAAATTGAACACAACACTTCCATCATAGAAAGGCAACGTAAACTTTTATTGGGCATATTGTGGAAACAAAAATCAAAATAATTAGAATACAACATTGAAAAAATCACCACCAATTTACAGAGTCCTAGCCAATAACTGACACCCTAGTAACAAAGTGAATTTCATTAACCCAAACACGAACCCTATCGCAGCGAATATCTTGGGTCATAAATGATCCTTCCCGCACCATTTCAACCGAGAGCGAAGGATTGTCCTCTCTAATGATGGACACGACGGTCGCTCCTTTCCATCCACGAAGCTCTGGCCACGCACTCTTTCCAACATCTGTAAAAACAAGCTCTCTTAGTACGAGATTACTACATCAAATATAAACTACATTCCAGTGTAAACACTTGGCCAAGATTCGAGCATAGCTTAGCTCAACGACAATACCCTAGGCTTTTCCACTATCAAGTAGCCAGTCAACTCCCCTCAATACATTCACTGTATACGGGTATAAGGTTCACTGTATCAACCGATATACCTTCTCACCTGCCTGTTATTTCTTCCATGTACTGCATCTATATATATGCTCTGTAATCTGTACATTTAGAGTAATGAATAATATTGGGGGAACACAAAACATTGATTCAATTTGGTATCAGAGCCATATAACCAATTCCTATGACAAACCCAGTTGCCTCATCCGCAGCCTCCTCATCCACCATACCAGTTGCAAATCCAAATCCATCACTAAATAACCTTAACAGTTTTCACCACTACCTCTCTCTTAAGCTCACTTCAACCAATTTTTTATTTTGGAAAACACAAATCCTACCTCTTCTTCGAAGCCAAAATCTTATAGGATTCCTAGATGGCACCAAGCTTGTCCCACCACCTGAAATTCAAGTCGAAGGAAAGATCAAACCCCAACCAAACCCCGAATTTCTGCACTGGACTCTTCAAGATCAGTCCATCCTTACGCTCCTAGTCTCTTCCCTTAGTGAAGAAGTCCTCCCTCTTGTCGTTGGACTTGACACATCTCATGCCGTATGGACAACGCTTGAATCATCATTGTCCTCCCCTTCCAATACGCGCATTATGGCCATTCATAATAGCCTTCATAGTCTAGAACAAAAGGATGAATCAGTCACAAGTTACCTTCAGAAAGCAAAAGGTTACGCCGACGCACTAGCCGCTGTTGGTCGTCCCCTTGATCCAGCCGACTTCAATATCTATGTATTTCGTGGTCTTCGTAGTGAGTTCTCCGACATCATTACGACCCTCTCCGCCCAAACTACACGGTCACTTTCCCGAACTTCATGCCTGTTACTTAGCCATGAATTCCTCCATTCGAACAAGTCACCTTCCCCTCCAATCTTAGCAACTACACAATCTCCTCAACTCCCCGCGACTGCCAATATTGCTCATTCCTCTCGACCCCCTTCTCACTATGGTGGATCCTCTGCCAATAACTTCCGCGGTCGCGGTCGTGGTCGCGATCGTGGTCGTAATAATTTTGGAAACCGAGACTATCGATTAAACCCACCTGTCTTCAATAATAACTCCCCTCGTCCTACATGCCAAATCTGTCAACGTCCAAACCATACTGCTGATGTTTGCTATCGTCAATACTCTTCAACCACCAATCCCTCTGCTCATTTCTCTCACAGATCTTCACATCCTCCTCAAATGAAGCGGTTTCGGACACCGGTGCCTCTCACCACATTACACCCGACATTGCAAGTCTCTCAAATTCGAAGAATATTCGAGAAATGATCAGTCACTGTTGGTGATGGTAATGGACTTTCCATTAAGAATATTGGTTCCACTTCTATTTCTTCACCATCCAGATCATTTATTATGAAAAACATTTTGCATGTTCCCTCTATTTCAAAACCATTGTTGTCTGTTCAAAAATTTTGTCAAGATAATAATGTATTTTTTGAATTTCACCCATCTTGTTTCCTTGTCAAGGATCGAACTACTCGGGATACTCTCCTCTCCGGCCCGAGTAACAACGGACTCTATTCTCTCTCAGCTTCTTCCAGTTGTGTCCCCGCTGCCTTCTCAACAAATAAAGTTTCAGCTGACTGTTGGCATCGTCGGTTGGGTCATCCTCATCTTCGCATTCTTCGTCAAATAATAAACACAAATAAATTGCCATGCTCGTCATCCACATTGCAGTCTCTTTGTTCAGCTTGCCAATTGGGAAAGTCATCACGACTATCTTTACCGCTTACACATCACCGTAGCCCTTCTCTCTTGAACTTAATTTTTAGTGATGTATGGGGACCATCCCCCGTAATGTCGTCTGATGGTCATAAATATTTCGTAATTTTTGTTGATGTGTTCTCAAAATATATTTGGTTCTTCCCAATGTCACAGAAATCTGAAGTGTTCTCTATTTTTCTCCAATTCCAATCTCTTGTTGAGCGTCAATTTGACACAAAAATTAAACGTGTCCAAACTGATTGGGGGGGTGAATATCGTCCATTGAACAAGTTCTTTGCAAAATTGGGAATTGACCATCGACTCTCATGTCCACATACTCATGAACAAAATGGGACTGTTGAACGACGTAACCGTCATATCGTCGAAACCGGACTATCTTTACTAGCCCACAGTTCCGTTCCGTACAAATACTGGCACTTTGCCTTTGAAACTGCTGTTTACCTTATAAACAAAATGCCCTCTCCTGTCTCTAACAATGTCTCTCCGTTTCAAAATGTTTTTCACGTCTCACCCGACTATTCCTTCACGAGTATTCGGGTGTCTTTGTTTTCCTATCTCCGTCCATATAACAAACACAAGATTGAATTTCGTTCGACTGCACCGTGCGTCTTTCTTGAATCTGATCCGGCTCACCTCGGCTACCGTTGTATGGACATCAATACTCAGCGTATCTACATTGCCCGTCACATACGGTTCGATGAGTACTCATTCCCTTTCTCAGGACCATCTATTCTTGGTAAGGCACCAGCAAAGATGCCTTCCCCACATCACCCATGGGCCAAAGTTTCTCTTCCCCATTTACCTACTTCATCCCAGCCTCTTACCACATCTCTCACTTCACAACCACATGCAATACCCACTCCCACCACTGTGCCACATTTGGCGTCTCACCCTTCACCATCTCATGTTACTTCCACCCAAACCACATCATCTCATGAAAATACCCATCCAGCTCCATCGATACCCAACCACTTTCGTGTATCTAACCCGGCTGGTATAAATCTCATAGTTGACATTTCTCCTCGTCCTTCCCACTCTCAGCCCAAACCAACCTTGCCCGCCCCTCCACCTCCCCCACGTACTCACACCATGCACCTTCGTCATATGTCGCGAAATCCTCCTCCCCCTTCGTCGTCACCCTCAGCATTACTCACTGAAAATACTCCCAGTGCAGAACCTACTTGTTTCACTACTGCTAATAAATTTCCTCAATGGCGTCAGGCTATGGTGGACGAGTTTAATGCTTTACTTCGGAATCACACTTGGACATTAGTTCCCCCTTCTCCATCCCAAAATGTTGTTGGCTCCAAATGGGTTTATCGAGTCAAATATAAATCTGATGGTAGCCTTGAGCGCTACAAGGCACGTTTAGTCGCAAAGGGTTTTCACCAACAACACGGCGTGGACTACGAAGAAACTTTCAGTCCAGTTGTTAAGGCCACCACTATACGTACTGTGTTATCCATAGCAGTGGTTAATGGGTGGTCCATTCGTCAATTGGATGTACACAACGCATTCCTCCATGGAGTCCTTAATGAGGATGTTTACATGCAGCAACCAATGGGCTTTGAAGATCCTCTCCAGGCCGAATCACGTTTGTAAACTTCATAAGTCGATTTATGGTCTCAAACAAGCCCCAGCGTGCTTGGTTTCATCGACTAACGCAGTTTCCTAACGGCTCACGGTTTCACATCCTCCAAAACAGATACATCATTGCTCATTTTCTCAAAAGACTCCATCATCACTTATGTTCTTATCTCGTTGATGACATACTTATTACCAAGAACCGTCCCTCCTTCATTTCTTCTCTCATTCATTCCTTGAGCCGAATTCTCTATCAAAGATTTGGGCAACCTTCATTATTTTCTAGGTGTTGAAGCCATCTCACATTCCAGGCACATTACTTACTCACGACAATACATTCAAAATCGCTTGCCAAATGCGGTATGGGAACAAGCAAACCACCACACACCTATTTCGGCGACAACAAAGTTATCCAAGACGGGCGGTGCACCATTTTCGATCCCACCAAATTTCGTCAAGTGGTTGGCTCCTTACAAGATATCTTACCTTAACTCGCCCCGACATAGCATTTGCTGTAAACAAAGTGTGCCAGTATATGCATCTTCCAACAGAGGACCATTGGATTGCTGTCAAACGCATTCTGCGTTATCTCCGCTCAACAGACACACATGGATTATTCATCTCCAAGTCCTCTTCCAACACTGCAAGCTTTTTTATGCCGATCTTGTTTGGATGACCGCAAGTCAAGCGGGTGGCTATGCTATATTTTTAGGTGCAAATCTCGTCTCATGGTCTCTCGAAAGCAACGTCGTTGCTCGTTCCTCCACGTAATCGAATACAAAGCCATCGGCGATCTTTGCGGTGAAGTCACATGGCTTCAATCCCTTCTTCGCGAACTCGAATTCCGGCTACTCAATCTCCAATTCTTTGGTGTGATAACATTGGGCGCCTATCTCTCCGCTAATCCCGTGTTTCACGCGCACAAAGCATATTGAAATCGACTACCACTTTGTTCGAGACAAAGTGGCACGCCGAGAACTACAAGTTCAGTTCATCTCCACCCATGATCAGGTTGCGGACATCATGACCAAGGGACTATCAACACCTCGTTATGAATTTTTACGTGACAAGCTCAAGGTTCGCAGCAGCTCCCCTTTCACTTGAGGGGGCGTATCAAGTAGCCAGTCAACTCCCCTCAATACATTCACTGTATACGGGTATAAGGTTCACTGTATCAACCGATATACCTTCTCACACACTCGTTATTTCTTCCATGTACTGCATCTATATATATATGCTCTGTAATCTGTACATTTAGAGTAATGAATAATATTGGGGGAACACAAAACATTGATTCAATTTCCACAAATAGGCGCAACGGCCAACGGGAAAATTGGCTACTTAATCAATATGAAAATTAAATAATTAAGCTATTGTAATACCTTGACAATAGGATGCCATGATCACTCCTTGGTTAAATATATGTTGTTCTTGAAATATAAGATGTAGATTTTCTTTGTTTCTGAGTTGTGATTCATTTGTTCCAAGGAGATGGGTATTTATAAGCTACTATTTTCAGAAAGCATAGCTTAGATGATTCGGTCTTTGTTTGACCTTCTAGCAATTTGAAATGTTTTGTACGTGTAAGAGGAAGTGGGCGTTAGTTGAGATTTAAAAATACTAAGTCTTTTAAGAAATCAACTTATTACAATTTCAAATCACTATTTACGTGTAATAATACAATCCATAACATTTTTTTTTTAGAATTTTGTATAAATTAGTAAATTTTTAAAAAATCTTTGACCGGATTTTTACCATGTCGACCTAAATATCAAAGTAGGACTATATTTTAGAAACGGATGTAATGTTTTCTGGTCAAAATTTCCATGTTATTATGCAGTGTTATCTATATACTCCCTCTATTCCGAACAAAAAGTCCATGTTTAAAAGTCAAAACTTTTTTTTAAAAAATGATATTTTTAGTTATTCATTAGTAATAAAATAACAATTTTATTCATTAATTTTTTAAATTAAACTCTTTAAATAAAACATCGTAAAATAGGATAATTGATTTTTTTGCCCAGAACGAAGGGAGTGTATATTAAAAAGAAAATGTTTTCAAAAATAGCAAGTTCAGCCAAAACCCTCTTACCAAAAATAGATTACAACTATTTCCTTCTGTTAGGGTAATTATGTAATACCATTTGATTATTAAATGATTTACCACTATTGCCCGCTGTTTTGTTTTCACAATTTTCTAGATGTGTCATGTTAATCAGAAACTAAAGCTCAAATAACAATTTAAACTAACATGTGAAGTGGGCAAATTTTAGATAAAATACTTGCATTGTATTTGTTGATACATACGGACAATACGTAGGAATACAAAGTGGTACGTAGTATAAACGAATTGGCAAAAGAAGTCCTTGCCAAAAGCATAAGTTGGTGATAGATTTTGGGCTTTTGTTGACTTTTATTGTAATACTGCTTGGTCAAATGTAGTCTTTCCAGCTGCTATAATGTGGAACTGGAACAGGGCAATGTTTGATTACGACCATTTCAGTTGGCCAGCTTTCGATCATTTGACGTCATGATATGTGTTTAGCATTGTCCATAACGTATGTAAGGATCTAATTAACAAAGTTTATTGACAAAGTTACAATAACTATTGTTATCGAAAATGGAAATAAAAAAATATTTGGTCCGTTATTAGTTTTTGATTACTTAAAAAGAAAGACCAAGGTAACGAGCAAAAATCAATACATTTTGGGGACTTTTTGGTAACAAAATTGAATAGTGGTTGGTTTTGAACACTCAATTTTTTTTGTTAATAGAATGTTAATAGAAGTGAATAGTATCGATTGAGTTCAATTGAGTTTAGAGTTTATAGTTAAATAACATACGTCAATACCCAATAAAGTAGATTTCTTTTATCCGTCATTATATATTGTGGGGAGGAAAATAGTGGGGAGAAGTAACTGAAGAAAAAAATGTAAAATTTTAATTCATAATTAATACGGAGAATCTAGAAGGGAAAAAACAAAATACTCGGTAAACTGGTAATTGGATTTCCCCTAAAATATTATTCTCAAAGTTTTGCGTAAAGAGTCCCTGTTTGAAATTCATTTTTTTTAACAAAATGATACTTTTAGTAGCTCATTAGTAATAAAATGACACTTTCGTGTCTTAATTTTCGAAAGTAGACTTTTTAAATAAAATATCTCAAAATGAAATAATACACTCTTTTTCCGGAACGAAGGAATTATAAAAAAAAATTGGAGAAAGAAAAACGACGAGTAGGAAAGGAACTGATTGAAAATTGTTCATTTTGAGAGCAATTTGTGCATAGATTTCTTTTGGATTATTTATACCATAGATTTCCTTTGGGTTATGACTTGAAATCGTCTGGCCTATCCAAATCTCCGTCATTTTCACAGTCTCATTATATCTTAGTTATGTGTAATCTTATTATTTATCCGTTCGTTGTATAAAGACATATAAAGCTAAGATTAATTGAGACAAAAAAATGTGATAGACCAGAATAAACGATTTGGAATCGTCTAAGCTCACACACTCTATATTGGCCTATAGTGAATCAATTAATCAGCCGGTTATATTCATTTTTAGTAACAGTTCAACTTTAGATTAGTAAAATGTACAGTTTTTTATTTTATTTTAATGTTTCACTAGAAAAGTTACAGTTTAAATATTGTGTCATAAATTTGTATTATCATTCAATTTTAACATCCACATGTAATAAAAATATTTAGTAAATGCTTAATCATTTTTATAATTATAACCAATGTCAAGTATACTTTAATTTAATCAAAACATGAATTCTTTAATTGGAACGAATGAGGTATTTAAATTGTAGAGAACCATTCCGATTTGTGGGAAGTACTAAAGGTTGATTTTCTTAAACGTAAGAGTAGCAAAGAGAAAATGCCACGACATATATAGCTTCTTGGCAAATATTTGGGTAAAGCGGTCTTATATATATTTTTTTAAAATAAATCTTCTTTATTTGACTCATCGTGTGTAAATGAGTTGAGTTGTGAGAGAATAGTTCGCTTACTTAAATAAGATTCATAGGACCACCTTACATGAGATCTAATTTAGCTTCTTTATTTAACTCAACCAAGGAAAGAGAAACAATAGTTGCATTATGAAAAGAAATTAATTTTATTGAGCATTTTTTGAAACAGAATCAATTTAATTCGAAAACAATATTGTAAATATCAAACCCCCCACCATTTACAAATCCCTAACCAATAATTGGTACTCTTGTAACAAAGTGAATTTCATTAACCCAAACGCGAACTCTGTCGCAACGAAAATCATTAGTCACAAACGATCCTTCCCTCACCATTTCAACCATGAGCGAAGGATTATCCTCCCTTATAATGGACACCACGGTTGCTCCTTTCCATCCACGAAGCTCTGGCCACGCACTCTTTCCAACATCTGTAAAAACAAAATTTATTAGTATGAGCTAGATTACCATCAAATAGAAACTACATTCTATTGCGAACTATAATTAGTACTCTCTCCGTTTCGATCAAATAGTTTACTATTTTATATTGGAATGTTTTACTTCAAAATCTATTTTCAAAATTTAAGATATAAAAATGTTATTTTATTACTAACAATCTACTATTTACCCGCAACGGAATGAGTAGCAAGCTTAGCTTAAGGACATCCCCAGCTCGGTTTTTCACGAGGGTTCTTGAGATGAAGTCGCAATGGAGAAATTTACTTAAAAATAAGACAAAAATAAAATTTTCCCATTACCTTGACAAAAGGATGCCATGCTTACTCCTTGGTAATTGGTATTATATGATGTTTTTCTGAAATATATGATAGAAGCTTTTGCTTTGTTATTGAGTTGTGATTCAATTGATGTGAGGAGATGGGTATTTATAGGCTATATTTTGAGTTTGCATACCATGTGAAGGGATGATTTGGCCTTTGTTTGACTTTGCAGGCATTTTAAAATGTTTTATGAATAACATGACTGGGTCATATTTCTTATGTTAAAAAAAAATTAAAAAAAATCTTATGTTAGCATGGAATGTTCTATAAAGTTTATGGGCGCCCAAAGCGTTAATATTACTTTTCATACCTTAATTTTACTTGCTTTTTGCTTTAGCTATCATTCTTACTGATTTTATCAAATTTCATTATAAATATGTTCAATTGTAATAAAATTACATAGTTTTCTCAATTTTTTGTCAAAAGCTGACGGTTGATCTGTTGCTAACGTCCAATTATCATCAAATTACATATCTTATATTTTCAACTTTTATTATATTACATATCTTCAAGTGTTAGTAATATTTTATATATACTACTAAAAATATTGTAAAAATCGCTTAATTTTTCAATTTTGCGAATTTATATCATGTTGATATTATGAAATTGATTTACTAAATCGATCAGTTCAATAATGTCATATGTAGAAAAGGTTATGTAAAAAAAATTCAATAAGGTAAAATTTCTGACAATTTGTTTTCCTTTGCCATTTAATTTGTAATCAGTTAAGGAATTCGTCGCTCTCTTCGGCCCTATTAGTTTTCTTTTTCTTACTATTTTTTTTTTAAAGTTACTAGGTACAAAAACACACAAAATATCAAAGCCAAATCAGTATATCGCAAAACACATCCAATAATTTTAAAAAAATATTTAAAAAATTAATCAAATAATAAAAGAGTGTTAAATGATATTTTTCGATTGATTGGTAATAACCCAAAATACTTAAAACTTTTGGATAAGCTAAACACGTTAGAAGTCAAATAATGAAAACTAAGCCAATTTCAATGGTCAAATCAAATAAAATATTCCCCTATTGCACCACCATGGCAGACGCCTAACGATAGTAAGGCCTCGTTTGGTGCAGCGTTTTGAAAATACAATTTTTTTTAAATGAAATGTTTTTAAAATTCAACATTTTCAAAATGTAATTTTTTTTCTTGTAAACATATTTGGAAAACTATTTCAAAACGCTATTTTTATAAACAAAATAGATATAAACGCAACACATTTTTAAAACGCTCCAAATTAAAGCGTTTTAAAACTTAACGTTGCACATTTTTAAAACGCTGCATTGAAACACATTTAAAGAGAAAACACTGCATTTTTTACCAGCGTTTTGGTCAAAACGCTCGACCAAACAAGCACTAAATTATATACGGTAAAAACTTAGATAAGATAATCTTACAGATATTTTTTATAAAATTGATCTTCTTTATCCAATTCATCATGTGTTGATTGATTGAGTTATGAGAGAGATAGACTCCATCCTACGAATTAAGATTCATAAGATCGTTTTACAAAAGATTTACTCATTATATATATATATTGCACCAGATAGTCCCTTGGCAAAAACTTCTTTAATAAGAAAATTGCATGACATTTTGACCAGACGTGCATGTTACTACTAACATTGTTTTCAAACGCCAACTATCTTTTACACGTACAAATTACAAAACATCTTCAAATGGCTACAAAGTCAAACTGCGACCAAATCATCCCTTCACAACCTAAGCAATCTCAAAATAATAGCCTATAAATGCCCATATCTTCCCAACAAATAAATCACTGCTCAAAAACAAAGCAAAAGCTTCATCATATCATATATTTCAAAAGAACAGCATAATACTAAGGAGTGATTATGGCATCCTTTTGTCAAGGTAATGAAACGTTATTTAAGCTTATTTGGATTAACGTTTGCATTGGAATGTTGTACTTGAATTATGTATATTAGATGGTATTATCGTACTAATTAAATATTTCCTTTTTAAAATTTTATTTATAGATGTTGAAAAGAGTGCATGGCCAGAACTTCGGGGGTGGAAAGGAGCGACTGTTGTGTCCATCATATGGGAGGACAATCCTTCGATCACAGTTGAAATGGTGAAAGAAGGATCGTTCGTGACTAATGATTTCCGTTGTGATAGAGTTCGCGTTTGGGTGAACGAAATTCACTTTGTTACAAGGGTGCCAGTTATTGGTTAGGGGTTTTGTAAAAGGGAGGTGATTCTTTTTAGGTAAAAACTTAGATAAGATGGTTTTATAGAGGTTTTTTGTAAGATGAATCCTCATTACCCGACCCACCGTGTGTTGGTGGGTTGAGTTATAAGAGAGTGTGACTCTATTTTACAAATTAAGATCCGTAAGACCGTAATACTGGAGACTTGCTCTTATTTTTAATGTTGTATTCTGATTAATTTTTAATGAGATTCAATGTGACAGAAAATGTGACAGGAGTTGGAATAGACGATTTGAAGCTCATTTGTATCATGTAACTAGTTGTTGAGCTTCAATAATTGTGGGATTATATTTCTTTATTCATTTTACTTCCGTCGCTTAATTAACAACAAGATGTATGTACATCGAGTAGGATCATCAAGTAAATCTCCATCATGAACATGAAGTTTGACATCTAATTACCAGTTTACCACCCTTGAGTAATTAAATGGAGCACATTTTAAATGAAAAGCATTGGAAAATCAAAGATAGCACTAGAATATGAATCCAAGATCTTGAGGCTAATAGTAAAATCCAAAAATCTATATATATATATATATATATATATATATATATATTTGTCTAAAAAAAGAAATTTTTCGTCAAAAAAATGTTACAGAAAATGAAAACTTATATTTATTAACAATAAATAGATGACATACATTGGGAATATACACATTGGAAATATAAATTCATTACTCTTTTTAAAAATGTCAATCTATTTGTTATTTAATTGGTCTTGAAAACATACTATTTCTTTTTGCGGTTTGAATCCTCTATTCCAAACCCCTATTCCATTTCCTATTCCACCGTTGGTATAAGAGAATATAATATATTTCATATATATTATATTTATAGTATTAGTGAATATAATATATTTGTAATATATTATAATTATCTTTAGATTATACTTTCCTAATTTACTTGTATTTAGGTTTCCTTATTCCTCTTGTATTTATGTTTCCTAGTTCCTCTTGTATTTAGGTTTCCTAATCCCTCTTGTATTTAGACTCTCTAGGTTAACTTGTGTAGCAAGTATTGTAACCCTATAAATATGTTCACAATATCAATGAAAAGACTATGCCATTATTCCTAAACTTTTGTCAGTTTCTACATGGTATCAGAGCCTCGCTCTTAAAACCTACAACCACCATCTTCCGCAAACCCAAGACTTCCTTAACCCTAAAACTTCCTCTAATCACAGCCGTCGCCAACCCAGATCTGACCACCACACCAACTCCACGTTCAGATCCGGCGACTCTCCACAGCCAAGCCGGTTTCCACCCGGCCTCCCGTTGAGCAACCAAAGGACACCTTGGCCAACCAAGCTTTGACAAGCTCGCCTTGGTCCTTCCTCAACCGCCTCTCCGTTAGCACCGCTAAACCACCAACCTTCCGCCTCCTTATATCTTCATCCCACCAAAGCCGCCGCTAAAACCACATCCGCCACAAACCCAAAGTTCAGATCCGACACCCATCACCCTGTGCGCCCAGTTTCCCCCTGCGCAACACCAAGGACACCTCGGCCAAACCAAGCTCTGACGAGCTCGTAGGAGGACCTTCCTCGGCCACCCTCAACCAAACCTTCGCCTCAATATATCTTCCTTACATCGAACTCCGCCAACCCGGATCGACCACCAAACCCAACGTTCGGATCAGACCCATCACCACAGTAAACGCCAAGTTCCCCTATGCAACAAGGGCACCTCGGCTAACCACGCTCGACGAGCCGGGCCGAGGACCTTCCTCACCACCTCCCTTAAACTTCCGCAACCATAACCCTTCATCTCACCACACCTCACGCCCCTCCTACACCTTGGCACCTCATTGTTTATCACACCACTGTCAAAACCCCTGCACGTTACTCGAGCATCCCAGAGCCTCCTCGGCGAAACCGGTGTGACCGTGATCAGCCGACGCCCTCCCTAACCCGAAGCCTTGCTCCTTGCGAATCTAGATTCCTTGGCAAACCCAAATTGCCCTCCTCGGGAGAGGCAAGCTCGCCAACTCCCTCTCAGCCGCCACTCTCTCCACACTCCCTCCTCGGCCCACTCGTTCTCGAATAATTACGGCATCCTTGGCAAACCCGGCTCGCTCTCTTGGGAAGGCAAGCTTGCCACCGCCCTCCCTCCACAGCTCACTTATCGAGCAACCTCAGGACCACTCGGCAAGCAGGCTCTCACCGCCGGCGTCCTTCCTCCATTGCTTGCACTCTCCAAAATTCCAAGGATTCCTCGACAAACCCAGGCTAACCGGCTCGAGGCCACTCCTCCATTTCGCTCCTCTAGACTTCACGGACTCTTCGGCAAACTTCGGCTTTCACCAGGCTGCAGTCTCCCTCACGGCTCGCCTCGAGCAACTCACGGACTTTCAAAGGCAAACCCGGCTTTCACTATTCATTGTGCAGCGATCCTCCCTCACCTGGCTTCGCCTCGAGCAACTCACGGACTCTTCGCAAGCAAAAACCCGGCTCAGCTGCGGTCCTCCCTCACCACTCACCTCGAGCAACTCACGAGACTCTTCAACAGGCCCTCTCCAACGGCTCGCTCTTTCACCCGGCTCGGCGAGGCCCTCTCTCAAACGGCTCGCTCCTCGAGCAACCCACGCGAAGAACCCGACTCTCACTGGCTTCGGCGAAGTTCGCCCCTCGAGCACCTCACGGACTCTTCGGCAACGGCTCTCACCACCTGCCGGCATTTCGCTGAAGTTCTCCCTCACCGGCTCGCTCATCGAGCAAACCATGTCTCCTCGGCAAACCAGCTCTCACCATTTCGCTGCGAAGACCATCAACCACTAACTCCTCGGCAACTCGGGGACTCCTCGGCCAACCTAGCTCTTGCGGCCATTTCGCCGTAAACGACACTCCTCAACCAACTCGCTCCTCGAGCAAACCATGTCTTCAACAAACCGGAGGCTCTCACAGCAGCTCGTCGAGAAGACCCCTCCCTCAACAACTTGTCTTCCCGACCCGGCTCGCCGACCCCTCCCTACGGCTTCATGAGTCGATCACCCTCTCATTTTCAACTTTCGCGCTGATTTGTCGCATATTTTTCTCAAGATTTGTCTCTCCTAACGGTGATCCATCTTGCGGGAGCATATAAGAGAATATAATATATTTCATATATATTATATTTAAAGTATTAGTGAATATAATATATTTGTAATATATTATAATTATCTTTAGATTATACTTTCCTAATTTACTTGTATTTAGGTTTCCTTGTTCCTCTTGTATTTATGTTTCCTAGTTCCTCTTGTATTTAGGTTTCTAATCCTCTTGTATTTAGACTCTAGGTTAACTTGTGTAGCAGTATTGTAACCCTATAAATATGTTCACAATATCAATGAAAAGGCTATGCCATTATTCCTAAACTTTTGTCAGTTTCTACAGTTGGATCGTTGCCGCTTGTCCATTATTAATAAACCAAATTACTTGGGTTGGAAACTGACGTTAACATTGTAATAGAGAAAATCTATTCCCTCTTCCATGATTTCTGCGAAAACAAAGAAAAGATTCAACGAGATTTCAGGGGATGGATTTCGTTTGCGAAATCTTTCCTATTTTTTCCATAGAATTCAAAGTAGCTACAACTATGAAAGAAAAAAATTTCCAGTCTCGAAGCTCCTAATCCCGATTTGCCAAATCAAAATCAGTAAGTATAAAGCTCTAACCTGCTACAAAATTATGACTCTCTGCAATATTTTGATCTAATTGTCAATGTTAGAAGCACTGCATATTAATTGAATTGGGGGTAGGACTTTATTTTTTGCATTGTGCACCATATGTTTGATGAAATGCCTCAGTGGTGATATATACAAAGAGACGATAATTTCGTAAAGTTTTATAGGATGAAAGCTTGTGAATGTATCATGTTTGCTCCTAGTTACTAACTTATATACAAACAGAGACTTGAGCAACATGAAGAAAAGAGATTTTAAATTTTTGTTACCAGCATGAAGAAAAATATGAACAGCGGCAACATTACCTTGAAAATCATGTATACAGAAGCAGTCAATTTTAGAACTATTAATCTTCTTTTTGTTTTTAGATTTTTGTGGGCTATAATCCCAGATTTCAAAAGCATTCAAGTTATTTACCTTCAGCAAATTATAGGATCTACAAGACTGTTGAATTGGTAGCAGTAACTCTGTAAATTCTAAAACCAAGAACTTGAAACATTTGGTAATGTCTTTTTCCTACTAACCTATTTCATGTGCATCATTACAATAATTTTAAAACTGAGAAACTACATTTAGACAATAATTTTGAGTTACCTGACACTAGGATGAAGGCTTATGAAGGAAAGTGATTGTGATCTTCCTACCTCCACTTTGCTGCTAAAACCCATAGACCAAGGTTAGGTAAATGTTACTTCTTTTTTTTTCCTTTCTTTTGAGATGGAAAGTGATTGTGATCTTCCTCCCTCCACTTTGTTGCCACACACACACACACACACACCAAGGTTAATTGCATGACATCATTTGTTTATTAACATTTGCTGCAAATTTTAACCCGAGTGCAAAATAATTATGTTTAGTGATCTAATTGCATTTTAAGACAATTAAGGTTTAGTGATCGTTAGAGCTATTCACCAATAGGGATTTATGTGTTATACACGCAATTATACTAAGGTGAGATTATGGATTCTTCTAACATATTGTTTATGGATACTTCTATGAGATCTCATATTCTAACACAAATGTAATGATTTTAGGTTTATTTCTGCCCTATAACAATGGATAAATATATTACTGGTAAGATAACTCCATAATGCAAATTGGAATTTTGTTCCCAAGAGCAAGAGACACATTTAGAAAAGGAAATTTTTGATTATGATAGTGGAGAGAATGTTGTAAGTAAAAATCAATCAGTTATTCTCGAAGCAAAAGCTCCAAAAGTTGGTATGGAGTTTCATAGTGAAGAGGCAGCTTTTAAATTTTACAATGAATATGCGAAGTTAGCTGGATTTAGTGTTAGAAGACACACTGTCTATACGGATTTGCGGGGAAGGATGGTTGATCCGACATTTGTTTGTTCATGTGAAGGGCATAGAAAAAAGGATAAAAGAGATTGTGCTACCAAGTCTCACCGCCCAGAAACAAGAAATGGTTGTTGTGCAAAGATGAGGATTGATGCTTGTAGTAAGGGTTAATATAAGGTTGCCGATTTTGTTGTTGATCATAATAGTTATGAGCTAGTTAGTCCGTCTAAAACTCATTTATTGAGATCCCATAGAAGTATCACCGATGTACTAATCTTACAAGCAGACGATCTAGATAGCTCAGGAATAGCACCAAAAGCACGTTTTGCTTTAATTGCAAAACAAATGGGAGGGCGTGAAAATGTTGAGTTTATTTTTCAAGATTACAAAAACTATTTGCGTTCAAAGAGAACTCGGCAGATGGAGATAGGTGATACTGGAGGTGTACTAGAATACTTGCCGGAGAAGCTCTTAAATGATCCTAACTTCTTTTACGTAACTCAAGTTGATGAAGATGGCTTGATAGCTAATATAATATGGGTTGATGCACATATGATGGTTGATTATACTCATTTTGGAGATGTCATATGTTTTGATACGACTTATAAGAAAAATAAGGACGACAGACCATTTGCCCTCTTTGTTGGTGTAAACCACCATAAGCAAACAATTATTTTTGGTGCAACTTTATTGTATGATGAGACGATTGCCACATTTATTTGGTTATTTGATACTTTTGCTAAAGCTATGTCGGGGAAAAAACCTATATCCATTCTTACTAGATCAAGATGCTGCAATGGCCAAGGCATTGGCAGAAGTATGGCCTGAAACATGTCATCGTTTGTGCTTATGGCACATATACCAAAATGCAGCAATCCATCTAAGTAGTGTGTTTTCAAGATTTGTGAGTTTTTCTAAGGATTTCAATTCTTGCATTTATGATTACGAAGAGGAAGAAGATTTTCTGAATGGGTGGCATAAAATGTTGGAAAAGTATGGGCTTCAAAGTAATGATTGGTTGGATAGGTTGTTCAAAATAAGAGAAAAATGGGCACTCGTTTATGGGCGTCAATCATTCTGTGTTGATATGACAACTACTCAACGCAGTGAAAGTATGAATAGTGCTCTTAAATGATATGTAAACTGTAAGCATAATTTCTTACAGTTTTTCCATCATTTTGATAGATTAGTCGATGACCGTCGGTATCAGGAGTTGAAAGCAGATTTAAGATCAAGCCAGAGTACACCAGTTACTTCTTTTCCGGTTCAAATTATAAGGCATGCAGTTGGCGTTTACACGCATGAAGTGTTTGAGTTAGTTCAAGATGGGTTGCGCAAGGCATACGATTCTAAGCTTGAATTGTGTGGTGATTTTGGAGAAACATCTCAGTATAAAGTTACTCCTTTTGGAAAGAAGTATCAGCACACTGTAAGGTATGTTTCATGTGAAAATAAAGTTACATGTAGTTGCAAAAAGTTTGAGTTTGCAGGGATTTTATGTTCTCATGCGCTAAAAGTGCTTTCTTCAAGAGATATTTTACAAATCCATGTGTTTTACATTAAGAAGAGGTGGACTAAAGCAGCAAAAAAGAATATTGTTGAGGCGCAATTGTCATCGGTGGGCATAGAATGTTCAGGGTCTATGAACAAAATGGATGAAAAAAAGTGATTGGAGATCGATACAAGGAATTGTGTAGCTTAAATAATCACTTAGCAACTCGTGCTGCTTTAACCATGGAGACATTCATAATTGTTAAAAATGGTTTTCTCAAGTTGATGGATGAAGTTGAAGTGAGCTTGGAGAATAGTCAAAATGTAACACAAGCTTCTAGACCAAAATCTAATGGGAAAAAAGATGATATGTCAAGAGTGGCGGCAAAACAAAATTCACGATTAGAAGTCTGTGAAAAGCAAAACATTGGAGCAACGAGTGACATCGAACGAGGATCGAAGGAAGATAAACATGTACCTGGTGGAATTATGATAAGAGGGTGGAAGAAAAAGGAAGAGAAACCTGTTAGATCTAGAAAAAGGGCAAAGAGTGGCCTAGAGAAGAGTAAGCAAAGGAAGAAACAAAAGCAAGCTAACGTGTCTTCATCAATTAATGCAACTACACATAGTGAACTAAATGACCAGGTTTGTTTTCATAACTAGTACTTCATTTACTTCTCTCTTTTTTAATATTTGTGAAAATGTGTGTTTTCATATTTGTAAAACATTAAAATTGCAGATGCACATTTTTAAGAATGGGAATAATCCAAGGATTGATGCTTTTGTAGAGAACAATTTGTTATCTTCCTTTTCACAACTTCCACAGGTTTTTATATTTATGAATTATTAACAATTGAATCAGTTAATGGTTATAATGTATCTTGTGATTGCAAGCACATTTTTACATACTTTTCAATGTTTAGGGAAATGAAGTCTCTAAGACTACTTCAAGCACATCTTATCCTACTGTAGGGTCTTCATTGTCATACTCCCCACCATTCCATTTTATGGAGGTAGATTGTAATTAACTATCATATATCTTTATTGAACTTTTTTTATTATACTGATTTCTATCTTGTATTTTCTCTTTGGTAGGTTGGTAGTTCACTTGTTAGTCAAACTTTTGCTCGTTTTCCTTCAAGAGAAGATGAGAAAAATCAAATGAGCTTAACAAATTTACTACAGGTGTTCAATCTTTGTTGAGAAAAATTATATTTTGTTATGAAGTATAAATCTAATTTTTCCCTTGCACTAAAATATACAGGAACAATTAATCAAGTCACAAGGGATCGAGAGACTTCATTTGAATAATTCAACTCTTTAAGACCAGCACAAGAAAGCTTACAAGGGGCATGTTGGTGTACTTGGAGCATGAAAAGATGGGCTCATCCATGTTTTGTGATTTTGTTTTTAGATTTCTTATTCCTTTTAGACTCGAATGCAAAAATTCTTTGTGAAGTTGTTGCTGGTGTTTTTCATAATTTTTTTAATGAGTGTATTTACATGTGGATTTCTTCTATGGAGAAGAGAATTGTAGTTGGTGATGTTCATAATTTTTTTTATCTGAGTTCCTATAATAATAAAAGTATTGGTGCTTAATGTATTTTGTCTGAGTTTCTGTGTCAGAGCTTCTGTGAGGTAATAGTTTTTATCTTCTTATATATAGTTGAAATTTCATGTTTTATGAACTTTTTCACTATCATATATGCGTCGGTGGTTGGGCTGTTTAGTTTTTGAGAACACTTGGTCCGTGGAAAACGAGTTTTTGAGAAAAATGTGCATATTTTCAATTGATATATATATATATATATATATATATATATATATATATGCATTCTGAAAGTCACAGACTCACAATTGCTAACATGAGTCAATGCATTTAGTTACAGCAGATGTTGTCAAAATTAGCCCAAAATTAATTAGGGGGACAAAATCATATCAGGGCATCCAATTTAAAACAAATAAGTAGTAGATCAATCAAACATTCAAGACTTCGGATTAGAGTTGTTGCTCTTGGCAGTCGAAATGTTAAGCTTTTATGCAGATTGAAGCAGTTCTCGACCATAAAAAGGAGTATGAGCATATTCAGGTGTTTGATATTTCTACCATGGTCGACTTGGAAGGCTCATGACAGTTAAACAAATCAGGAATATATGCACTTTTGAGAACTTATAATTGAAACTAATTAAAATCAAGTGGTGATGTGGGGAATCAAACCCCAATCCTCTCGCAAGCAATGACAATGCGAGTGCTCTACCATTTGAGCTACATCCCCGGTCGGTTAACCAATTTATTATAGTACGAAGCATCAAAAATCTTACGTGATAGTAAACACAATATAATACATCAAGATCAAGATCCGTGATTTCAGTCATGACTCCTTTGAACCAATCAAATGAACCTTGCTCTCTGAACTTTGTTGTTACTAATCAGTGGTGCATGATTTCTGCATACAAGACATAGTTTTCAATCCGGAAACTTTAATAAACTACCCTTCCCAGGTACATCAACTTTCCTGAGACCAAGGCGCAATCATTAAGGTGTAACTCTTCACTTTCCATATCCGTCTTTTGCCTTGAGATACCAAACCTGCATACAACTGGATTTACCCTGCCTACCATAAACTGTAAAATGTCCTAAAGTCCTTAGTATAAGAGATTTTTTAGAAATTGAGAACAATGAATTGAAACAAAATGGCATATTGATTCAAGTGTTCAAAAAACAAAAGATCCAATTCCTATGCAATGTGAGGACAAATAAGTTAGATTGCAGCGTACTCGACTCAACTAAACAAATCTTTGTTCTACTTGCGGGTGGGATGCATGAATGGACTAAAGAGAAGTCATTCCTTTTTTTTTCATTTTATTTGTGCTCATGTCATTTTTCTAGAAGTATCTAACCAATCATTTATGGTTAAACCTCACCTGAATGTTGTTTTTAAATCTAAAAGTTTATTATTACATGAAAATGTGTCTTTTGCAGCTCTTACTTTGCATAGACCTTAAAAAGAACTACAACGATAGCAATGAATATGCAAAGAACCCATTACATAAGAGCAATAGCAATGATAACTTTGAATTTTGGCTGAAGGATAGTAGCTATAAAAGAACTACAAGGCATTATCATTTGAATCTACTGATGCATGGTAGTACTGGAGAAATGCTTACCTTGTAAATTAGTAAGTCCAGCACTACTAACCAAAAACTTCCTCAAAACCCTTCTAGTGATGGTCGTAACGATCTTGACTATGATCGTACACTCATCCCACGTCAAGCACATCATCAAGTGTTTCCAACACCTACAATACATTAAAGATCATCTCCACCTAAACATCACAATGCAAGTAATGATAGGTGATGGTATCCAAATTAATCATCTCAGCTTTGCCTCCCAAGTTCCCAACCACCAACTAAGGGATATCACACATTGGCACATCATATAAGAGGAGTAATTTGACTCAACTGAACCCACAAAAAATCTATCCTAGGCATAAAACAAACACCTCAAGCACAACATCAAAGTGTATGGACTTTTAGCTTAAAAATCACTTTCTTTCTCACTTATACAGAGATAAATACTTACTTAGGCATAAGCATAATAGCATGAGTAATGCTAATCACTCCAACTTTTCACTCCAAACTGATATGTCTAAATATAATTGGCTACTTATTTTTCATAAATTTCATAGATGAAATATGATTGGCTTCTTATTAGCCCACAACAACAATTTGATACCAATAACGCCTTGCCATGTCATATTGAGCATGAAAATTGGACTGGTCATTTTGGACTAAAAGGATATAAGCTTTTTGCTAAAACACATAATCCTAGTCAAAACATGGCCTTGTTAATTGTATATATTTTGCATGCACGAGGTCACAGAATCATCACAGGCTTTCTACTCAATCTACCGAAATGATATTAGTGTCTCTTATGACATATCACCATTGAGACATTTCATCAAACATCTGGCGCACAAGGCACAAAATAAAGTCCTACCCCCAATTCAATTCATATGCAGTGATTCTAACATTGACAATTAAATCAAAATATTGCAGGTTAGAGCTTTATACTTACTGATTTTGATTCGGCAAGTAGGGATTAGGAGCTTCGAGACTAGAAATTTTTTTCTTTCATAGTTGTAGCTACTCTTGAATTCTATGGAAAAAGTAGGAAAGATTTCGCAAATGAAATCCATCCCCTGAAATCTCGTTGAGTCTTTCCTTTGTTTTCGAGGAAATCATGGAAGAGGGAATAGATTTTCTCCGTTACAATGTTAACGTCAGTTTCCAACCCAAGTAATTTGGTTTATTAATAATGGACAAGTGGCAACGATCCAACGGTGGAATAGGAGATGGAATAGGGGTTTGGAATAGAGGATCCAAACCGTTCTTTTTGTTAGTAGCTAGTAATTGTTGTCTTAAAAACATATCATTTTTATACATTTAATTAATTTCTTTTCCTTAGCAGTGCAACATTTCTCTCCATTTGTTTCCTCAAACCCAAGCCCCCTACTACAAAAGAACCAATTTAAAACACAATGTTGCATTACATACCTAAATTTAGCTTTGTTTCACAACTGTCTACACTAATCTCCCTCTCTCTCTCTCTCTCTCTCTCACTATATTGACTCTGAGAATGGCTACCTTTCCTAATCTTTATGGAAGAGACAGAATCTCCATTTCTCCTTTCTGTCTTCTCTTCCTTTTTTAAAAAGATTCTAATTATTATTACTATCACTTTATTATTTTTTATTGTTATCATTATTTAACTCAAACTACTAGACCAATAAGTCAAGCCATAAAATAGCTTATTTTTCATTCAATTGCTGAAACTCAACTTTGGGCTAATGCCCAAACAAACAAAATACTATTGTGACCTAACTTGAAATTTTTCATAAAACCAAAAATAGACCAAAAATATATTAAGGTCAACCCAAAATAAAATACAATATTAATTGATATAATTAATATTTTTTATTTAAATTTTGGGTATATTACAATATAGGCCATGTGAAAATAATAGTGTTATTTTGTGCTTTATTTAGTGTTTACTTTTCTTTTTTAATTTAATAGTCTTAATTATGTTTGAGATTCTGTTTTTTTTTCCTAAGGGGACATGGAAAGGGATCGAACTTGAGACCTCACACTTTGTGAAGCCCCATGTTTACCACTGGGCCACCCCCTTAGGGGGTGAGGTTCTGTTAAAAATATGTCAATCTGACTTAAATTCCCCCTTTATCGGATATCACAAACGATATGATATTATATTATTTTTAAAATAAAATTTAATAATTTTTTGTATTTATATATTTGCAATAATAAATATTTTTTTAGTGAATTACCAGTATGAAGTACATGAAACATCAATTTCTATCTTTTTTTTTTTTTTGTCATTTATAGGCCCACATATTTTGCCAAGTGTTTGTTCTAAATATTATGAAAATTGTTCAAATCATTTTGTTTATGTTATTCTAAACAAGAAAATGCATTGTCTCTTACTTAATGTAACGTTTTTTTGTGTGCTACATTTTAAAATTTGTATTATTAAGTTGTATATGTCTTAATCATGTCATTTTTTCTATTGATGATATTAATTACTCGTATTTAGTAAATAATCTCACCTTATGTATTTTTTGCCCTAAGCTATGATTATTAACAACTAAAATTTTAAAATTTGAAATAATTATATTTTTTAATGAATTGCAAATCATGAAGAATACGTTATACAAAAATTAATACTTATTTTATTGGTTATTATCCTAAAAATTTTATTGACTCCATCAAATGTCACGTTGCCTTTCAATGTCCATAGAAGGAATTTTTCATTGTATCGTAATCAATAATAATTAACAAGAGTCAACTTCAATCACTATCGCTTATGTGACTCTTATTTAAGAAGTCAATGGAAGTCATGTACAACTATATGTTGTTGTTTCAAGGGTAACAACTCATTCTGAAGATATTGATATGTGATGTAGATGATAAACGAACAAATAAAACAACAAATATTGTTTAGAAGAAATATTTTCATAATTTACAATGGTTAGTCTTACAATTATATATTTATATTTAAACAGTTTCATTTAATTCATTCTTTTAATATTATTTTTATTCTTCATTTTGCTTTAGTATAGTTTAGTTGAAAAAAAAATATGTCGTGCGTTTAACGTACTGGTGAAAAAAATTAGTTATTTTAAAACAAGATGTCATCTACAAAAACCACAATAGCACTCGTATAAAAGCATAATTGTGTGTCTTAGAGCATGTACAACAAAGCTCCCCACTTGGGGAGCTTAAGCTCCATTTTTTTAAATTTTATTACAAAAATGTCATTAAGCTCCCCAAATAAAATATTATGTCAGTAATGCACGAACTCCAACACTTTTAAATATCATACCATCTTTATCTCCATTAATTTAATACAATTCGCACCCGGAAGCAACTACTTAAATCTCACCTTACACCCTAACCTACATAAGTGTCTCCCTTTCATACACAATTTTGTTATTCGTCCCACTTTGCCCTCTCGCATCCATGCGAGTTAATAATATTAACGAAAATGACATGTGTATGTCACATGATGATTATTTGGTGGTATATATATATATATATATATATATATATATATATATATATACAAACACACACACACTTTTATATGGTCAAATCCGTAATTCACCTTCTTTTTTTTAGAATTTGTGCATTGCGATTTTTAATGAAATTGATTAGCTCATAATAAATTTACTTATTTGACCTTATTTAATGGTTAGTGATTTATGAAATTTAGGGTTATTTTTATTCAAATTTATTTTTATCATGATAAATTTACTTGTCATTAAGTAAATAGTTGATGATTTATTAGATTAAATGTTAATTTTGTCCATACATTAATTTTCAAGAGACAAGTCACACTTTTATAATAGAGATATAAATAGAGATAGATAACTAGAAATCAAGGAGAACTCTTCGCTCAAGGTTGAGATTTGTCAAAAAGACTATTTTCATAAAATTCACTTTATTACAAGGATTTGTAAATGGTGGTGATTTTTCAATATTGATTCTAATATATTAATTTGATTCTATTTCCAAAGATGTCGAATATAAGTTTAGGCTGCCTTTGTATGTATGATGTAAGTAAGAGTAACAAGTATACAAAAAAAGATAATCTCACTCTTATTAAGGCTCAACACAATAGTTACATCATGAAAAATAAATTAATTTTACTGTGCATCTTTTGGAACGGAATCAAAGTAATTAGAATACAACAGTGTTAAGATTAACGAAACCCCTAGCCAATAACCGGCACCCTAGTAACAAAGTGAATTTCATTAACCCAAACACGAACCCTATCGCAGCGAATATCTTGGGTCACAAATGATCCTTCCCGCACCATTTCAACCGAGAGCGAAGGATTGTCCTCTCTAATGATGGATACGACGGTCGCTCCTTTCCATCCACGAAGCTCTGGCCACGCACTCTTTCCAACATCTGTAAAAACAAACTTTCTTAGTACGAGATTACTACATCGAATATAAACTACATTCCAGTGTAAACACTTAGCCAAGATTCGAGCATAGCTTAGCTCAACAACAGTACCCTAGGCTTTTCCACAAATAGGCGCAACGGCCAACGGGAAAATTGGCTACTTAATCAATATGAAAATTAAATAATTAAGCTATTGCAATACCTTGACAAAAGGATGCCATGATCACTCCTTGGTAAAATATTTGTTGTTCTTGAAATATAAGATGTAGATTTTCTTTGTTTCTAAGGAGATGGGTATTTATAGGCTATACTATTTTCAGAAAGCATAGCTTAGATGATTTGGTCTTTGTTTGACCTTCTAGCAATTTGAAATGTTTTGTACGTGTAAGAGGAAGTGGGCGATAGTTGAGATTTGAAATCTATACGCTCGGGTCTTAAAAAAAATACTAAGTCTTTTAAGAAATCAACTTATTACAATTTCAAATCAGTATTTACCGTGTAATAATACAATCCATAACAAATTTTTTTAGAATTTTGTATAAATTAGTAAATTTATAAAAAATCTTTGACCAAATTTTTACCATGTCTACCTAAAAATCAAAGTAAGACTATATTTTGGAACGGAGGGAGTACTTCCTGGTCAAAAGTTTCATGTTATTATGCCGTGTTATTTATATACTCCCTCAGTTCCGAACAAAAAGCCTTTGTTTAAAAATTAATTTTTTAAAAAAACATGACACTTTTAATTATTCATTAATAATAAAATGACAATTTTATTCATAAGTGAAACATCACAAAATGGGATAATTGATTTTTTTGTCCAAAATAGATGGAGTGTATATGAAAAGGAAAAAGTTTTCAAAAATAGCAAATTTAGTCAAAACCCTCTTACCAAAAATAGATTACAAAAAGCAAACCGAACCGCCTCCTAGTGGTTCACCCGAGTAAGATTTGGAACCGAACCGAACCACTCGGTTTGGTTTGGTTTGGTTCGATTTTGTGGTTTATATAAATTATTTTTATTGAAATTAACCAACATTAAAAATAAGATTTTAATTTAGAATTATCATCAAAATTAGGAAATAAACTACTAACAACAAATTATCATAAATAAAACAATACAAATTTTAAAATAAACACAAACAATGAAAGAAATAATAGTTATCCAACAATCAAGATTTTATTTGGTTTAGTATGTATCTATATATATATATATATATATATATATATATATATATATATATATATATAATGAATAAATCAAAGGTTCAAAATAGTTAATAAATATAATATAGTATATTATATTATATAATAAATAAATAAAAATATGTAGGTTGGTTTGGTTTGGTTTGGTTCGGTTCCGTGATTCGGTGGTTTAGATTTACACACCTAGCTTAAATAACAATTTAAACTAACATGTGAAATGGGCAAATTTTAGATAAAATCTTGCATTGTATTTGTTTGATACATTTGGACTAGGCCTGATAATTTGATAAGTTGAGTTTGGTTTGAGTTAGGTTCAAATAGGTAATGAGTTAAAACATATCGAAACCCATTAGAACTCAAATGTCAAATGGGTTGGATCGGAATAAATCGGGTTGAAACGAGTAATAGGTTAAAGCGAGTCGATCTGTCTTAACCCAAAAAATCCCTCAAAAAACATAAATATAGTCATGGGTCGAAATGAGTAACGGGTTTGACCCGCTTTAACCAAATCCAACCAAATCCGTTAATATTATTGGATCGAAACGGATTACCCATTTCAACCTAAAAATATTAATAAATTGAATTAAATGAATTAATGAGTTATAATTATCGGGCCTAATTCGGACGGTACGTAAGAGTACAAAGTGGTACTTAGTTATAAATGAATTGGCAAAAGAAGTCCCTGCCAAATGCATAAGTTGGTGATAGATTTTGGGCTTTTGTTGACTTTTATTGTAATACTGTTTGGTCAAATGTAGTCTTTCCAGCTGCTACTGCCTACAATGTGGAACTGGAACAGGGCAATGTTTGATTAAGACCATTTCAGTTGGCCAGCTTTCGATCATTTGACTTCGTGATATGTGTTTGGCATTGTCCATAACGTTTATTGACAAAGTTACAATAACTATTGTTATCGAAAATGGAAATAAAAAAAGATTTGGTCCGTTATTAATTTCTGAATACTTAAAAAGAAAAACCAAGGTAACGAGCAAAAATCAATACATTTTAGGGAAGTTTGGTTAGAAAATTGAATAGTAGTGGATTTTGAACACTCGACTTTTCTGTTAGTAGAAGTGAATAGTACCAATTGAGTTAGAGTTCATACTTAAATAACATTCTTTAATACCCAATAAAGTAGATTTCCTTTATCCATCATTATTATGGGGAGAAAAAAAATCAAAATTCTAATTTTGGGAGAAAAATAGTGTGGAGAAGTAACTGAAGAAAAATATGTAAAATTTTAATTCATAATTAATACCGAGAATCTGGACGGGAGAAAACAAAATACTTGGTAAACTGGTAATTGGATTTCCCCTAAAATATTATTCCTCTGGCTTCCGGTAAAGAGTTCCTCTTTGAAAGTCAATTTTTTTTAACAAAATGATACTTTTAGGAGCTCATTAGTAATAAAATGACACTTTTGTGCCTTAATTTTCAAAAGTAGACTTTTTACATGAAATATCTCAAAATGAAATAATGGACTATTTTTCCGAAACAGAAAAAGTATAAAAAAATTTGGAGGAAAAAAGTTGAAATTATAAATGCAATCGGAACCTTGGAGAAAGAAAAACGACGAGTCGAAAAGGAACTGATTGAAAATTGTTCATTTTGAGAACAATTTGTGCATAGATTTCTTTTGGACTATTTATACCATAGATTTCCTTTGGGTTATGGCTTGAAATCCTTTAGTTTATCCAAGTCTTGTTACATTCACCGTCTCATTGTATCTTAGTTGTGTGTAATTTTATTATTTATCCGTTCTTCTTTGTATAAGGACATATAAAGCTAAGATTAATTGAGACAAAAAATGTGATAGGATAAACGATTTGGGACCGTCTAAGCTCACACACTCTATATTGGCATAGAGTGAATCAATTAATCAGCCAGTTATATTCATTTTTAGGACAGTTCAACTTTAGTTTAGTAAAATTAGTGTATTGTTAATCTGCCAATTAATACTCTACTCCCAATCTCCCATATAAAATGTACAGTATTCTTTTTTTATTTATTTATGTTTCCCTAGAAAAGTTACAGTTTAAATATTGTGTCATTAATTTGTATTATCTTTCAATTTTAATGTCCACATGTAATAAAAATACTTAGTAAATGCTTAATTATTTTTATAATTATAACCAATGTCAAGTATACTTTAATTTAATCAAAATGTGAATTCTTTAATTTTTTTAACCGAATGTTAAATGACCTATTGCTACTAGTAAAAATGAGGAATGTGTCCATTACAGTATTTGGAAGTACTAAAGGTTGATTTTCTTAAACGTAAGAGTAGCAAAGAGAAAATGCCACGACATATTTAGCTTCTTGGCAAATATTTAGGTAAAGTGGTCATATATATATATATATATTTATTTATTTATTTATTTATTATTATTTTTTTTAAACGTATCTTTTTTACTCGACTCATCGTATGTTAGTGAGTTGTGTTGTGAGAGTGTAGAGCTTCGTCTTACGAAGTAAAATTCATATATAGGACCATCTTACACGAGACCTACTTTAGCTTCTTTATTTAACTCAACCAAAGAAAGAGAAACAATAGTTGCATTATGAAAAGAAATTAATTTTATTGAGCATTTTTTGCAACGGAATCAATTTAATTCGAAAACAATATTGTAAATATCAAACCCCCCCACCATTTACAAATCCCTAACCAATAATTGGCACCCTTGTAACAAAGTGAATTTCATTAACCCAAACCCGAACTCTGTCGCAACGAAAATCATTAGTCACAAACGATCCTTCCCTCACAATTTCAACCGTGAGCGAAGGATTATCCTCCCTTATAATAGATACCACGGTCGCTCCTTTCCATCCACGAAGCTCTGGCCACGCACTCTTTCCAACATCTGTAAAAACAAAATTTATTAGTATGAGCTAGATTACCATCAAATAGATACTAGATTCTATTGCGAACTATAATTAGTATTCCCTCCGTTTCGAACAAATAGTCTACTATTTTATATTAGAATGTTTTACTTCAAAAACTACTTTCAAAATTTAAGGTATAAAAGTGTCATTTTATTACTAATAGGCTATTATTTGCCCGCAACGGAATGAGTAGCGAGCTTAGCTTAAGGACATCCCCAGCTCGGTTTTTCACGAGGGTTCTTGAGATGAAGACGCAATGGAGAAATGTACTTAAAATAAGACAAAAATAAAAATTTCCCATTACCTTGACAAAAGGATGCCATGCTTACTCCTTGGTAATTGGTATTATATGATGTTCTTCTGAAATATATGATAGAAGCTTTTGCTTTGTTATTGAGTTGTGATTCAATTGATGTGAGGAGATGGGTATTTATAGGCTATATTTTGAGTTTGCATACCATGTGAAGGGATGATTTGGCCTTTGTTTGACTTTGCAGGCATTTTAAAATGTTTTATGAATAACATGACAGGGTCATATTTCTTATGTTAAAAAAAAAAAAAGTAAAAAAAATCTTATGTTAGCATGGAATGTTCTATAAAGTTTATGGGCACCCAAAGCGTTAATATTACTTTGGCCAAAATATGAATAAAACCCCAAAGTAACCACTCAATCCCATAATGCCCCCTAATGTTAAAATTTTCCCAACTTCATACACAATCTTACTATTTGTCCCAGTTAGGACCCTCCCGTCAATGATCGTTAGAAATGCTAACGGATGAAGGGTTATTTTGGTCATTTGATTCGGGGGGCAAAGTGGGATTTGGTTATAATTCATCATTTAATTGATATTTATGATATTTTAAGTGAAAATTGGTTTTATAATTCAAAATTATTTGTAATTATTAAAAAATATATAATTCAAAATTATTTTAAAAATTAAAATATTAATAATTGAGCTAGACCTAAGATCAAGCACTTGGAGTGCACCAAGACGTTGACCCAACCAATCCAGAATTAACTCCGGCAACCTAAATCCCGACGAATTAAATGAAACTAAAACTGTTAAATTGGCTAAAAAATCCACCGCAAATTGTGGATTGCCACGCCCAACCCGAGTTTGCCTCAACCCCGACAAGTTAATGCCAACAACCCGCCCGTTGGCACACAGTCCACGCCGGTTTACAACAAAGAACAGGAGAAATAATATACTGATTCAGCCCGTTGAAGAAAATGAAATTCTAGAGAGAGAAACGTGAACTGATAGTTTACCGGCGGCGATGGTTAAGCCCGTTGGCACATTCCACGCCGATTTCTCCATAAAATTGAAGTGTCACCCAGAAAGAATCTGATTCCTGGGTATAATGAAGAAATTGTGAAATGGGTACCTGTACGAAGAGGGGGAGGCCGCGAGGGACGCATTTTCGGAATCCCAGAAAAATAAGTTTTTGACAACACGTGTTTTTCCCCACTCCCATCCTCTTTGTTTGCTCTCTTTCTTTCTTTCTTTCCTACTCCATAAACAAACATTTCTAGAGAGAGAAACATACAGTGGAGTATGAGAGAGAAACTGTGTAACTGTGTCTATGTCTGCATTGACGGGCAGAGAGAAAGATTTGTAGGTAGATGTTTGTATTGCTGAGGATTAAAGAACCTGTTTGGAGCTCGATCGACAGTAAATTAAGGTTGCGAAATGTCGGAGGAGAAGTCGCCGGACTGGCTTTCGGTTGGTTGGACAGTGAAGCGTAAAGTACAGAAGAACAGAAAAAGGGACATGGTGATCTTCACTACTTGTTTACTTTACAAACCTTTCCTGTTCCACAATTTGAGATATCTAGGTTAATTACTGTTAATTTTTCTAGGTTAATGGAAACTGGTTTTTGAATTTGGGTTTTGCAAGATTGGGAGGGAGGGGGGAGGGAGGAGAGAGAGAGAGAGAAGAGGGCGTGAGTTATGGTGTGCTGGATTGCTAATTCGACCTGGATGGGTTGTCCTTGTCGCCGGTTGTCCAGGGAGGAAAACAGGGATTCGTCTTTCCAGAAATGAAGTATAACCAAATCCCACTTTGCCCCCCCGAATCAAATGACCAAAATAACCCTTCATCCGTTAGCATTTCTAACGATCATAACGGGAGAATCCAACGGGACAAATAGTATGAAGTTGGGAAAATTTTAACATTAGGGGCATTATGAGAAGTACTTTGGGGTATTTTTCATATTTTGGCCTATTACTTTTGATACCTTAATTTTATTTGTTTTTTGCTTTAGCTACTACCATTCATATTGATTTTATAGAATTTTATTATAAATGTGTTTAATTGTAATAAGATTACATAGCTTTCGCAAATTTCTGTCAAAAGCTAACGGTTGATCTGTTGTCAACGTCTAATTGTCATCAAATTACATATCTTATGTTTTCAACTTTTATTATATTACATATCTTCAATAATTTTAAAAAATATTTAAAAAATCAAATAATAAAAGAGTGTTAAATGAATTTTTCGATTGATTGGTAATAACTCAAAATATTAACTTTTAGAAGTCAAATGATGGAAAACTAAGCCAATTTCAATGGTCAAATCAAATAAAATATATTGCACCAGATAATCCCTTGGCAAAAACTTCTTTAATAAGAAAATTGCATGAGATTTTGATCCCAAACGTGCATGTTACTACTAACATTGTTTTTAAACGCCAACTATTTTTACACGTACAAAAACATCAAATGGCTACAAAGTCAAACTGTGACCAAATCATCCCTTCACAACCTAAGCAATCTCAAAATAATAGCCTATAAATGCCCATATATATCTTCCCAACAAATAAATCACAGCTCAAAAACAAAGCAAAAGTTTCATCATATCATATATTTCTAAAGAACAGCATAATACTAAGGAGTGATTATATTTATGGCATCCTTTTGTCAAGGTAATGAAACGTTATTTAAGCTTATTTGGATTAACGTTTGCATTGGAATGTTGTACTTGAATTACGTATAATAGATGGTATTATTGTACTAATTAAATATTTCCTTTTAAAATTTTATTTATAGATGTTGGAAAGAGTGCATGGCCGAACTTCGGGGTGGAAAGGAGCGATCGTTGTGTCCATCATAGGGAGGACAATCCTTCACAGTTGAAATGGTGAAAGAAGGATCGACTAATGATTTCCGTTGTGATAGAGTTCGCATTTGGGTGAACGAAATTCACTTTGTTAGGAGGGTGTCAGTTATTGGTTAGGGGTTTTGTAAAAGGGAGGTGATTCTTTTTAGGCAAAAACTTAGATAAGATTGTCTTACAGAAGTTTTTTGTAAGACGGATCCTCCTTACCCGATCTATCGTGTGTTGGTGGATTGAGCTGTGAGAGAGTGCATGTGGCTTCGTCTTATAAATGAAGATCCGTAAGACCATTTTACTGGAGACTTACTCTTCTTTTTAATGTTGTATTCTAATTAATTTGATTCTGTTTCAGAAGATGGCCATAAAAGTTTAGATTACATTTGTATCATGTAACTAGTTGTTGAGCTTAAATAATTGTGGGATTATATTTCTTTATTCATTTTACTTCCTTCGCTTAATTAACAACAAGATGTATGTACCGATCGAGTAGGATCATCAAGTAAATCTCCATCATGAACATGAAGTTTGGCATCTAATTACCAATTTACCACCCTTGAGTAAAAATGGAGCACATTTTAAATGAAAAGTATAGGAAAATCCAAGATAGCACTAGATGAATCCAAGTTCTTGATGCTAATAATAAAATCCAAATATATATATATATATATATATATATATATATATATATATAATGACATACGAGTATGTGTCTAAAAAATGAATTTTTTCGTCAAAAACATGTTACCGAAAATGGAAACTTATATTTATTAACAATAAGTAGATGATATACATTGGGAACATACACATTGGAAATACAAATCCATTACTCTTTTTAAAAGTGTCAATCTATTTGTTATTTAATTGGTCTTGAAAACATACTATTTCTTTTTGTTAGTAGTTATTAATTGTTGTCTTAAAAACATGTCATTTTTATACATTTAATTAATTTTTTTCCTTATCAGTGCAATATTTCTCTCCATTTTTTCCTTCC
>CM028384.1:33900167-33977711 GCA_013146195.2 Codonopsis lanceolata | reverse complement strand
GCGGCCTAAAATACAATCAAGAAGGCAAGAGGAATCAATTTACACGCTTACCTTAGAGTATCACTTGCAACCGTATAAGGCCATGGAGAAGAGCTTTACACTCGCTAAAAACCGGAGGAATGGCCATAAAAAGAAGAGAAGGCAAATATCAAATCTCCATGATTATTTCGATGATACCTCCCCGAGCTTGGACTGGATTTCCACGGCTAGCCCCATCTCAGATAAGCTTCACCCACCCGCCCAAAGGCTTAGACCAACCGACCAATCTAATAGATCTGCTAGCAATGCGACCGATTCTAGAAGAGAAGATAGTATTCCAGTCAGACAAATCTGGAGAAGACATGGGAGAATTCTAAATAATGGAGAAGATCATATACTTGATTCGATCAATCAAGGATTTAGCCGAGCAAAGAACCCCTTCATATAAAGCCTTGTTTCTGAATTTCCATAACTCCCAAAGAATGATAGAAGGAGAGACAACATAAAGAAAAGAAGCATCTCTCTTAAACCACCAATTAAAGCAAACTTGATTGATAGACAACGGAAGGCAGTGAATATCCCCCAGACTGTTAAATTCGGTCCACACAGCAGCAGCGATCGGACTAGATAAAAAAACATGGGAGTAAGATTCACTCTTATCAGAAACACAGCAAGAACACCGAGAAGCCATTTGGATTCCCTTCTTGATAATGCTTTCATCTATCGGTAACTTATGTTGCCAAAGGCGCCACATGAAAAGGCTAATATGCCGAGGTGTACTTACCCGTATGAATTTGGCCGATTCCGCACGGGCCATTTTGCCCCGAATGCATTCCATGCGCTCAAAGCGTAAAGTTTCCTCTAGCAGTGAGACTCCAACACGCATGATCAGGAATGTTGGATAAATCAATACCTTCATTAATAATTAAATCGGCTTTGAGATCACCCAACAAAGCTCTAGCAGCATCACTAATATTTGAAGGCTTGTCAAACAGGTCTCTAATAGAAGAAAGATGGCTATCTGGAGGCTGGGGAATAAGATCAGAAGTCAACCAATTATCCCACCAAATCAAACAGGAACCCGTGCCAATAATCCACTTAATATATTTTTCGGCTATGCTCCTAACCGAACACATTCGACGCCAAGAATAAGAACCCCGAGAGGAAGCCAAATAAGGATGAAGAGTACGTAGAGCAGTAGCTGCGTCTCAAAAATTGAGCCCAAATACTGTTGGAAGTGCGGAAACGCCACCAAAGATACAAAGAAAAAGCATGAATAATGTCTTTAACAGATCGAATGCCCACGCCTCCTTCGACCACAGGCCTACAAAGATTATCCTGCAGTAATTCAAAGGCAATTTTTCTTTACCATCAATTGAACCCCAGAAGAAATTGGCCAGCATTCTATTAATCTGGTTGATGACCGAGACGGGAGGATCGAGGACAGCAATTTGATACATCACCATAGATTGAAGGACAGAATTAATTAAAGTCACCTTACCAGCTTGATTAAGGAACGTGCTAAACCATGAGTTAATCTTGGCTTGCAATCTCCCGAGCAGATGGTCGAATAGAGATTTCTTTTTCCGGCCTTCAAACAAAGGGCGCCCCTAAATAAGTAATGTGAGATTTTTGAAATTGAATTCAAGATGGCATTTAATGGTCGCAATTCTAGAGGGTTAATGTGACTGAAACCAAAAAACAGCTATTGCTCGAATTAATCAGTTGACCCGAGCATCGCTCATAAGAGGCGAGTAATTGGCGGTGTTTAATTAATGACTGTTTGTTGCCATTACAAAAAATGACAACGTCATCCGCAAAAGCAAGATGAGATATAATCGGACAACCAACAGATGAGTGAAAGGCAAAGTGAGGGTTTTTGAGTTGCAAATCATTCAGAGCCCGACTTAGACCTCCGCAAAGAATAATAAAAAGGCTCGGAGAAAGGGGGTCACCTTGTCTTAAGCCCCGAGTTGAGTGAAAAAAACCAGCCGAGGAGCCATTTATTAAGACCGAAAACCAATTATTTGAGATCACCCGCCATATCATGTCTATGAAGACCTCACTAAAACCAAATTTTCTAAGCACTTTGATCAAGAAGAGCCAAGAAACTCTATCGAATGCTTTAGCCATGTCCAATTTAATAATAGTGTTGGAACCGTTAATTTTCTTCTTCAGATGATGAGATATTTCATGCGCTAAAAGAAGATTATCCTGGATGACACGCCCCTTGGTAAAGGCACTCTGATTATTAGAGATAATCTCTGGAAGAATACGAGCTAACCGAGAAGAAAGCAATTTCGTGACAACTTTGTTACAGAAGTTGCATAGACTAATCGGACGGAGATCTTTGAACGAGTCAATATGATCAAACTTTGAGATGGTGAGCAATAACATGCTTGTCCAAGACTTAGGCATTTCAAAGCCCGAGAAGAATTCAGTAATAGCCATATAAAGGTCCTCTGCAATAATGTCCCAGCAAGAGGTGTAGAATTTACCCGAGAAACCATCGGGTCCCGCAGCACTGTCCCCATTAAGAGAAAAAACGGCATCTTTAATATCCTCAACTGACGGAGGAACTGTAAGGAGATTGTTTTGATCTTGAGAGATAAGAGAAGGAATAAACATTTAGAGGTCCGCATCAGAAATAGAGCAATGCAATCAGTGAGCTGATCACAATAAAAATCAATGGCAGCTTTCTTAATGCCGTCCTCATCACTAACAATATTGCCATGCATGTCTTTAATTTCATGGATGAAAAGCCTATTACGAGACTGCTTAACTGAAGAATGAAACAATTTGGTGTTTCCATCCCCATCCTTGAGCCAACGAAGGTGGGATTTTTGACGCCAGAAATCTTCTTCAGTCTTAAGCTTGAGCTGCAAATTCGCTTTAGCAAGATAGAGGGCTGCCCTATTATCGGAAGAAGGGGAGGATTCATAAATAATCTCTTTTTCAAGAACAGCATCTTCAGCTTCCTTAATGGCCTGAAAAATATTCCCAAAAGTGGTCTTGTTCCATACTTTTAAAACCTTCCGAACTGATTTTAATTTATTAGCAAATTTGACCATCGGACGTCCAGTACTCGGGCTATTCCATGCATCCCTAACAACATCCAGAAAAGTGTTGTGAGTAGTCCAAACATTTAAGAACCGGAAGTGGTAATGAGCAGCTTTTGTGGAATCAGAAATAAAGATAATGAGAGGAGAGTGATTAGAGCAAGTTCGGTTAAGATGTTCAACAATAGTAGCAGAAAACGTTGAAAACCATGCCATATTGCAAATGGCCCTGTCCAATCTTTGGAATATAGTAGCTGAACTATCTCTATTATTACTCCAGGTGAATTAGGTGCCATGGTACCCCAAATCATGCAGCCCGGCAGCGTTCAAACAGGCCTGAAAATCATGCACTCCTTGACGATCCCAGCCATTACCCCCAATTTTTTCGTGCTTTTTTTCATGCACTCCTTTGATACAAAACGTCGTTAACCGAACCGAACCGCGTGGTTTTCCAATTTTTGAAGTCGAAACCGAATCGTCTTCGACCAAAACCGATTGGTTTGGTTTGGTTCCGTTTGGCTCCGTGATTCGGTGGTTTCGATTTACACACCTAGCTGAAATAACAATTTAAACTAACATGTGAAATGGGCAAATTTTAGATAAAATCTTGCATTGTATTTGTTTGATACATTTGGACTAGGCTTGATAATTGGGTGGGTTGAGTTGGGTTTGAGTTAGGTTCAAATAGGTAATGAGTTGAAACAGATAGAAACTCATTAGAACACAAATGTCAAATGAGTTGAAATGGATTGGTTCGGAATAAGTCGGGTTGAAACGGGTAATAGGTTAAAGCGGGTCGATTTGTCTTAAACCAAAAAATCCCTCAAAAAACATAAATTTAGTCATGGGTCGAAATGGGTAACGAGTTTGATCTGCTTTAACCAAATCCAACCAAATCCCTTAATATTATTAGGTCGAAACGGATTACTCGTTTCAACCTAAAAATATTAATGAATTGAATTAAGAGTTATGATATTACGAGCTAGAGCTTGTAGTATTATTACAAGCTTTAGTATTAGTGCCGTTAAATCAACTCTCCTAAGATATTTACATCGTTAGATTAAATATGTTCTTTTTTAAGTAATGATATGAATATTCCAAATCATCATCAACTTAATCATCTAACGGCTCAAACACTAAAGCTCGTAATTATATCACAAGCTCTAGTTCGTAATATCATTTGTCGTATAATGAATTAATGAGTTACAATTATCGGACCTAATTCGAACAATACGTAAGAGTACAAAGTGGTACGTAGTTTATAAACGAATTGGCAAAAGAAGTCCCTGCCAAATGCATAAGTTGGTGATAGATTTTGGGCTTTTGTTGACTTTTATTGTAGTACTGTTTGGTCAAATGTAGTCTTTCCAGCTGCTACAATGTGGAACTGGAACAGGGCAATGTTTGATTACGACCATTTCAGTTGGCCAGCTTTTGATCATTTGACTTCATGATATGTGTTTGGCATTGTCCATAACGTATGTAAGGATCTAATTAACAAAGTTTATTGACAAAGTTACAAAAACTATTGTTATCGAAAATGGAAATAAAAAAATATTTGGTCCGTTATTAGTTTCTAAATACTTAAAAAGAAAGACCAAGGTAACGAGCAAAAATCAATACATTTTGGGTACGTTTGGTTAGAAAATTGAATAGTGGTGGCTTTTGAAAACTCGTCTTTTTTGTTAATAGAAGTGAATAGTACCAATTGAGTTAGAGTTTATAGTTAATTTTTTTTTTCTCCTAAGGGGGGCATGGGAAGGGATCGAATCTGAGACATCACACTCATGTCTACCACTGGACCACCCCCTTAGGGGCTGTTTATAGTTAAATAACATTCGTTAATACCCAATAAAGTAGATTTCTTTTATCCATCATTATTATGGGGAGAAAAAAATCAAAATTCTAATTTTGGGAGAAAAATAGTGGGGAGAATTAAATGAAGAAAAATATGTAAAATTTTAATTCATAATTAATACCGAGAATCTGGACGGGAAAAAACAAATACTCGGTAAACTGGTAATTGGATTTCCCCTAAAATATTATTCCTCTGGTTTCGGGTAAAGAATCTCTCTTTGAAAGTCAATATTTTTTTAACAAAATGATACTTTTAGGAGCTCATTAGTAATAAAATGACACTTTTGTGCCTTAATTTTCAAAAGTAGACTTTTTACATGAAATATCTCAAAATGAAATAATACTCTTTTTTTCCGAAACGGAAGAAGTATAAAAAAATTGGAGGAAAAAAGTTGAAATTATAAATGCAATCGGAACCTTGGAGAAAGAAAAACGACGAGTCGAAAAGGAACTGATTGAAAATTGCTCATTTTGAGAACAATTTGTGCATAGATTTCTTTTGGATTATTTATGCCATAGATTTCCTTTGGGTTATGGCTTAAAATCCTTTAGTCTATCCAAGTTTTTGTTACATTCACCGTCTCATTGTATCTTAGTTATGCGTAATTTTATTATTTATCCGTTCTTCTTTGTGTAAGGACATATAAAGCTAAGATTAATTGAGACAAAAAATGTGATAGACTAGGATAAACGATTTGGAACCGTCTAAGCACACACACTCTATATTGGCATAGAGTGAATCAATTAATCAGCCAGTTATATTCATTTTTAGTACAGTTCAACTTTAGTTTAGTAAAATTAGTGTATTGTTAATCTGCCAATTAATACTCCCTGTCTCCCATATAAAATGTACAGTATTCTTTTTTTATTTATTTATGTTTCCCTAGAAAAGTTACAGTTTAAATATTGTGTCATTAATTTGTATTATCTTTCAATTTTAACGTCCACATGTAATAAAAATGCTTAGTAAATGCTTAATCATTTTTTATAATTACAACCAATGTCAAGTATACTTTAATTTAATCAAAATGTGAATTCTTTAATTGGAAGTACTAAAGGTTGATTTTCTTAAACGTAAGAGTAGCAAAGAGAAAATGCCACGACATATTTAGCTTCTTGGCAAATATTTACGTAAAGCGGTCATATATATATATATATATTTAAAACGTATCTTCTTTATTCGACTCATCGTATGTTAGTAAGTTGTGTTGTGAGAGTGTAGAGCTCCGTCTTACAAAATAAGATTAATAGGACCATCTTACACGAGACCTACTTTAGCTTCTTTATTTAACTCAACCAAAGAAAGAGAAACAATAGTTGCATTATGAAAAGAAATTAATTTTATTGAGCATTTTTTGCAACGGAATCAATTTAATTCGAAAACAATATTGTAAATATCAAACCCCCCCACCATTTACAAATCCCTAACCAATAATTGGTACCCTTGTAACAAAGTGAATTTCATTAACCCAAACCGAACTCTGTCGCAACGAAAATCATTAGTCACAAACGATCCTTCCCTCACCATTTCAACCGTGAGCGAAGGATTATCCTCCCTTATAATGGACACCACGGTCGCTCCTTTCCATCCACGAAGCTCAGGCCATGCACTCTTTCCAACATCTATAAAAACAAAATTTATTAGTATGAGTTAGATTACCATCAAATAGAAACTAGATTCTATTGCGAACTATAATTAGTACTCCCTCCGTTTCAAGCAAATATACTACTATTTTATATTGGAATGTTTTACTTCAAAATCTACTTTCAAAATTTAAGGTATAATTAAAAGCGTCATTTTATTACTAATAGGCTACTATTTGCCCGCAACGGAATGAGTAGCAAGCTTAGCTTAAGGACATCCCCAGCTCGGTTTTTCACGAGGGTTCTTGAGATGAAGACGCATTTTAAAAAATGGAGAAATTTACTTAAAATAAGACAAAAATAAATTTTCCCATTACCTTGACAAAAGGATGCCATGCTTACTTTCCAAAATATTGGTAATTTTGACCACTGTATTGATATGATGTTATTTTTTCTGAAATATATGATAGAACCAAGTTTTTGCAAAATTGATGTTACCTTGAAAAATGAAATTCTTAGAACCCTGCGATTCATTTGAGTTTGTGAGGCAAAGATCGGGTATAATGAAGAAATTTATAGGAAATTCTAAAATAATTTGACAACACGTGTTTTTCCCCACTCCCATCCTCTTTGTTTGCTCTCTTTCTTTCTTTCTTTCCTACTCCATAAACAAACATTTCTAGAGAGAGAAACATGTATGAAGAAACTGGTAATGTCTATTTGGCTTTTGTTTGACATTTTAAAGAACAGGCAAATTTTGAAGAAAGTCGCCGGATGTTGGTTGGATGAAGCGTAAAGTACGTAAGAACGTAAAAGGGACATGGTGTCTTGTTTACTTTACAAATTTCTTTATGTTAGTTAATTTTTCTAGGTTAATGTTTTTGAATTTGGGTTTTGTTGGGAGGGAGGGGGGAGGGAGGGAGAGAGAGAGAGAAGAGGCGTGAGTTATGGTGTGTATTGCTAATTCGACCGGATGGGTTGTCCTTGTCGCCGGTTTATTCGTCTTTGGAAGAATATAACCAAATCCCACTTTGCCCCGAATCAAAGACCAAAATAACCCTTCATCCGTTAGCATTTCTAACGATCATATTACAAATAGTAAGATTGGGTTTTGAAAATTTTAACATAGGGGGCATTATGGGATTGAGTAGTTACTTTGGGGTATTTTTAATATTACTTTTGATGCCTTAATTTTACTTGCTTTTTGCTTTAACTACCATTCGTATTGATTTTATCAATTTTATTATAAATGTGTTTAATTGTAATAAGATTACGTAGCTTTCGCAAATTTCTGTCAAAAACTAACGATTGATCTGTTGCTAACGTCCAATTGTCATCAAATTAAATATCTTATGTTTTCAACTTTTATTATATTACATATCTTCAATAATTTTAAAAAATATTTAAAAAATCAAATAATAAAAGAGTGTTAAATGAATTTTTCGATTGATTGGTAATAACTCAAAATATTAACTTTTAGAAGTCAAATGATGGAAAACTAAGCCAATTTCAATGGTCAAATCAAATAAAATATATTGCACCAGATAATCCCTTGGCAAAAACTTCTTTAATAAGAAAATTGCATGAGATTTTGATCCCAAACGTGCATGTTACTACTAACATTGTTTTTAAACGCCAACTATCTTTTACACGTACAAAACATCAAATGGCTACAAAGTCAAACTGTGACCAAATCATCCCTTCACAACCTAAGCAATCTCAAAATAATAGCCTATAAATGCCCATATATATCTTCCCAACAAATAAATCACAGCTCAAAAACAAAGCAAAAGTTTCATCATATCATATATTTCTAAAGAACAGCATAATACTAAGGAGTGATTATATTTATGGCATCCTTTTGTCAAGGTAATGAAACGTTATTTAAGCTTATTTGGATTAACGTTTGCATTGGAATGTTGTACTTGAATTACGTATAATAGATGGTATTATTGTACTAATTAAATATTTCCTTTTTAAAATTTTATTTATAGATGTTGGAAAGAGTGCATGGCCAGAACTTCGGGGGTGGAAAGGAGCGACTGTTGTGTCCATCATAAGGGAGGACAATCCTTCGCTCACAGTTGAAATGGTGAAAGAAGGATCGTTCGTGACTAATGATTTCCGTTGTGATAGAGTTCGCATTTGGGTGAACGAAATTCACTTTGTTAGGAGGGTGTCAGTTATTGGTTAGGGGTTTTGTAAAAGGGAGGTGATTCTTTTTAGGCAAAAACTTAGATAAGATTGTCTTACAGAAGTTTTTTGTAAGACGGATCCTCCTTACCCGATCTATCGTGTGTTGGTGGATTGAGCTGTGAGAGAGTGCATGTGGCTTCGTCTTATAAATGAAGATCCGTAAGACCATTTACTGGAGACTTACTCTTCTTTTTAATGTTGTATTCTAATTAATTTGATTCCGTTTGAGAAGATGGCCATAAAAGTTTAGATTACATTTGTATCATGTAACTAGTTGTTGAGCTTAAATAATTGTGGGATTATATTTCTTTATTCATTTTACTTCCTTCGCTTAATTAACAACAAGATGTATGTACCGATCGAGTAGGATCATCAAGTAAATCTCCATCATGAACATGAAGTTTGGCATCTAATTACCAATTTACCACCCTTGAGTAAAAATGGAGCACATTTTAAATGAAAAGTATAGGAAAATCCAAGATAGCACTAGATGAATCCAAGTTCTTGATGCTAATAATAAAATCCAAATATATATATATATATATATATATATATATATATATATATATATAATGACATGTGTCTAAAAAAGGAATTTTTTTCGTCAAAAACATGTTACCGAAAATGGAAACTTATATTTATTAACAATAAGTAGATGATATACATTGGGAACATATTACACTTTTTAAAAGTGTCAATCTATTTGTTATTTAATTGGTCTTACAAATCCATTACTCTTTTTAAAAGTGTCAATCTATTTGTTATTTAATTGGTCTTGAAAACATACTATTTCTTTTTGTTAGTAGTTATTAATTGTTGTCTTAAAAACATGTCATTTTTATACATTTAATTAATTTTTTTCCTTATCAGTGCAATATTTCTCTCCATTTTTTCCTCAAACCCAATCCCCATTCTACAAAAAACCCAATTTAAAACACAACCTTGCATTGAATACCTCAATTTAGCTTTATTTCATAACTGTCTTCACTAATCTCCACCACCGCTCTCTCTCTCTCTCTCTCGCTATATTGACTCTGAGAATGACTAGTTTTCCCTAATCTTTATGGAAGAGACATAATCTTCATTTCTTCTTTCTGTTTTCTCTTCCTTTAAAAAAAATCATAATTATCATTATTATCACTTTTTTTATTGTTATCATTATTTAACCTAAACTATTAGACCAATGAGTCAAACCATAAAAGAGCTTATTGTTCATTCAATTTCTGAAACTCAATTTTGGGCTAAAGCCCAAACAAACAAAATACTATTTCGACCTAACTCGAAATTTCTCATATAACCAAAAATATATTAAGGTCAACCCAAAATAAAATACAACATTAATTGATATAATTAATATTTTTTTAGTTAAATTTTGGGTATATTACAATATAGGTCATGCAAAAATAATAGTGTTATTTTGTGCTTTATTTAGTGTTTACTTTTCTTTTTTAATTTAATAATCTTAATTATGTTTGAGGTTCAGTTAAAAATGTGTCAATCTGACTTTAATTCCTCCTTTATCGGATATCACAAACGATATGATATTATACTATTTTAAAAATAAATTTTAATAATTTTTTGTATTTATATATTTACAATAATAAATATTTTTTCAGCGAATTACCAATACGAAGTACATGAAATTAACATCAATTTCTATCTTCTTCTTTTTTTGTCATTTATAGGTCCAAGTATTTTGCCAAGTGTTTGTTCTAGAAATCATGAAAATTGTTCAAATCATTTTGTTTAGGTTATTCTAAATAGGAAAATGCATTGTCTCTTACTTAATGTAATGTTTATTTTGGACAAAGATAACTTTATCATTTTTCAAAGCCTAGTTGTAGGAAAAGATGTAGAAGTATCTCTAAGGCTAGCAATGTTGCTTGAAATATATAGCAACAACAGCCACAACAATAAATTAACATCACATTGTATATTTCTCAGCAATGGCATATTGCTATAGAACAAAGCATACATTTCCATCAAAATAGAGCCATAAAACAAAAATGAAATTATCAGCAATGATATTGAATTTATGTGTGTTTACAAAGGGCGAAGGTCTGTAATTGATGCTGCTGCGGCTTAAGCATGTGTTGCTTACGCATGTGTTAATGATGATGTTGCTTAAGTAATACAATAACATTAATCTCACAATATATTTCCATCATAATAGAGCAACACATTTCAGTCAAACCAACAAAAGCAATACATTAACATTAACCTCACAATATCCACCAGTACATTGAAACTTCATAAACTTTCTATTACATTGAAACTTAATAGACTAAAACTTTTCATATAATATACTACACTTAAACACTAAGGAAGCAACACATTGTTGGAAATTGTTTTGCCTTTGACCATTGCATTTATCACGCCAATTAACAAACATTGTCCAAGTTATAAATAGTGCTCACAAATACTACTGCTCTCTCTTTTTTGCCATACGAAATCCTTGTTTCAGTTTTGCCTTTTTTTCTTTACCTTTTCAATTTGGCCAACCACTTGATTGAATTGTATTTCCATTTTCTCAACTTCATGCTTGAGTTCCACTAATTGTGATCTCAGCCGCCCACAAATGACCATTCTTTTCGATCTCTCAGGCAATGCAGGATCAACCCAAGTGAAAAAATCACAATGCTTACCTTGATCCTAGGATTCAAAACAAATATAATTAAAAATTGTTGAGAATGGGATAGCTCGATTACCTACGCAATAGACCAGTTCCCTCCGAGGGAAGAACCTTTGAGCCGTGCTACTAGATTTTGCGTGGTCACCCATTGCTTTGGGCTGAGCGACCGCTCAACCCCGTTTTTAGGGTTTTGCTGTTTTGTCCGATTTTTTGTCCTTTTAAGGATTTTAGGGTTTCTATCGTATCCATATAAATAGTTGTATACCTAGAACGTTTAAATGTGAGTCTCTAATAAAATTTCGACAGTCCGTTAACATCAATCTCTCTCTCTTCTTTGTGATTGATCCTATTATACTTTGTTAATTTGTTTGCTAGTCTTCCGTTGTGCACAACAAAAATCAATTTAACATCTAAAAATAATTAAAAAGAAAAGTTAACCTTATAATTTGGACATCCAATTAACCTTCTATGTGGGTTCTCATCACTCCAAGATGTCCACATAGGTGCTCTAATACCACAATAGTAAACCTTATTAAAATTGCAGTCATTTGATTCCAATTGTTAGTCTTCGAAAATTGGTTGTTCCATTCTGCAAGTAAGAAAAACAACGACATGATAACCTAGTTTTTTCAGTGAATAATGGAATTTTCATTTTTCAAAGGTAAAAACAAACTAGAAACTCCAGATTCAGAAAAGGGCAAAACTTGTTTCGAATTGAAACTCTCAAATCGCTGTCATGAGGAACACTAACTTTTCGAACAAAGAAAACTAAAATAAACATACCTGACTAGATAGTAATAGCAAAAGTGTGTTTCTTCTCGATTGTTTTTGTTACATAACTCAATTGTTCATGAAAATTTTGATGTGCAAACAAGGAAAGACACGGCCTTACTTGAGAAATATGCACTGGTATTAATTACTTGCCTGTCTTGAAATCTTTACTAAAAGAACAAAATAGCAGGATTCGAACTGCTTTAAACCGACCCGTTAATTTTTATTTTTTTATTTTTGTGTTGAAACGGGTTATCCATTTCAACCCAAACATGTTGTCGGACTGGATGGATTAACGAGTTTTGGGTTGTAATTGTCGGACCTACCGAAGAGGCAAGCTTTATTTACCTCTAGATTCAAAGGTGATGATGCAGATAGGAATCACACAGAAAGCAATCCGTGTGTAAAATTTGAGGTAATTTTCATATAGTTCGAAGTCCCGACTAGATAGTAATAGCAAAAGTGTGTTTCTTCTCGATTGTTTTTGTTACGTAACTCAATTGTTCATGAAAATTTTGATGTGTGCTAACAAGGAAAGACACGACCTTACTTGAGAAATATGCACTTGTATTAATTATTTGCCTGTCTTGAAATCTTTACATAAACCTAGTTCTTTCTAATTGATGACAAACAGCAAGTTTACATGATTTTGTAAAGAATGAACACAAAAGCTGTCTACATTATGCAGTGTCGAACCTCTGGAAATCTGTACTCTGGGTAGACAAATTTTCTTCCGCTGAATAGTGAGTCGACTATGTTCTCCTGTGCTTCTTGAGTCAAACCGAACCCGTCCCAGTGAATATACCTTGCAGGATCTGAGCAAACTGGAGCACCGTCTCCACATTGTTTTGCTGGGTTGAAATTGTAGAGACCCCCAGTTCCGCAGCATGCCTTCATCAGTGTCTTACTCTTGAACCCTAGAGCATCATGATTCCGAAGCAGAGCCATGAAAGCCTTGTAGTAATCCATGTAAACCACGCGAACATAAGGGTACTCACTCCTGAGTTCAGAGAGTGCTTGTCGAAGATGATCGTTGTGTAGTGTTGCGAAAGTATTGAGCCCTACATGACACTTGTTTGAATCGTGATGGGATGGATCAGCAGTATGAAACTTGGTGAGGTAGCCAGGGAAACACCCGATTGGTGGACTACCGGAAACAAAGATATTTTTGGCACCGAATCGAATTATGATTTGTAACGCTTCCTTGATAGCCTCAGTTAGGCGGGGTACAAGTTTAGAAACCTGGATAATTGACTCTCCATGCATGAACATAGATTTGTAGTCGTTGGTTCCAAGTTGATCAAAGAAGAATACCGCCCTATCGAGTTTATCGACACATCTTTTATGAGAGAAGCAGTAGGGACCGAGAATCTCGTCAACGGACTGAAGCTGGTTGTTGAGGGAGTGGTTAAAAGCTTTGAGTTGAATACCCCTCTCCAGAAGGAACCAACGGGGCATCAGGGTGGAGTCCGGCCTCGCGAAACCTGCACCATAGTTGAACATCTCGTCGTTGGGGTCGGAGTCGGAATTGTAGGGGGTAGGAGAAGGGAGATGGAACTTGGAAGCCATAAGTGAGGCTTTAGTGGCGGAAGTATCAGAAGAACCAAATGCGTATAATTTGTCAAAGGGACAGCCATTAACTTGGGCATTAGATGCAACAAAGAGGGCTGAGAAAAAAAGGATAATCAAATAAGTGGAGGATGAGGGTGTCGCCATGAATATGATTGACAAGTAGAGAGAAATCAATCGAACAATGGGTTGGAGGAAGAAGACAAAGAAAGGGGATTGAGGGTAATCGTTATTTATAGTGGTCGAATCCCCCAAGTTTTCCTATTTCCTCCTGTATTTGGGGTTACCTAACACCTATTTGCAAAGGTATTTTGATTTAAAATTAATACTTCCTCGTTTCCTAAATATTCTTTAAAATAACTATGTAAAACAAAAATACATTATTTAAATAAAAATATTTGATAGAACAAAAATAATAGTTGTGGGGTCAATAAAACAAAAATAATTTAATTTTAGGTTAGTAAAATTATAAAAATAATTTATGGAACAAATTTTTAAATAAATTCTTAAAAATAGTTATGTAAAACAAAAATACGATAGTAAAATAAAAATATTTGATGGAACAAAAATAATAGTTACATAATCAATAAAACAAAAAAAATTAAACTGAGGTTAGCAAAATAATAATAAAAAATTAGGGAACAAAATTTTTCTGTAAAATTAATTCTTAAAAATAAAACAAAAATAATAGTTACAAAGTCAATAAAACAAAAATATATATAATGGAAGTTATTCAAATCAAAATAATTTACAAAAAAAATAATAATAGTTAACGGTATAAAAATAATTTCGTTATTTTGATTTTAGCTTATTTTCTTCTTAGAAATTTCTTTATTCATAAAATACAAATATAATTTAATAAAAGTAATCATTCAAAAGAAAAAAACATATTTTGAGTTCAAATTCTATTTGCAGGGCAGAAAAAATTCAAGTTTGTTTGTAGATATTCATTAAACAAAGTTTTTGAATAGTATAAAGTGTTCGGGGTTGTTAAGCCATGAATTGACACTTAAAATTAGTCTTCCAGTAATCCAGTAATGCTATTGAAAAACATTGACCATGTTGGGGTTGTGCAATAAACGAGACTAATCATCATAAATCTTGGGGATCACATTGTTGAAACAAAAAATTTAAAATGAAGCAATATTGGAGAAATTGTTTTTATCCCAAAATTATCATTAACTATATCCGATGTAAGACTGTCTTTCAAATTCCAGAGAAAAGAATTTACATTGTTGGTATCATATGCAAAAACAATTAACAAGTACTAAAGTCAATAATTGCACGTAGGTTTCTTTCTAGAAAAAAAAATCAGTATTTAGTCATAGACAGTTATATGTCGTATTTTCTAGAATATTAAATGATTTTTAGTTTGAAGATATTGATATGCGGTGAAAATGAAAAATCAATTAATAAGACAATAAATATTGTGTATAAGAATTTTTTAAAAATTTATAATGATTAGTGATATATTTATGTGTAATTATTAATAAATCAATCCTCTTTATTTTATTTATATACGATTTAGTTCAAATATATTTAATATACGGGTTTTAAAAACTAATTACACGTCTTAACAGCTCAATTTAAAGACTTTGAGCAAATCGTGCGATAGATAGGATTTCTATCATGAGAATCTGCATAACCAGGTCCAGTAGTGACTTTATGTGTCAATAAATTCGTCCGGACAGGTCCGCTGCAAATAAAATTTCATACGTAATATGGGGCTTTAAGAAAAAGTAATTGACTTGATTATTTATATTGGTTTAATGTGTAGTTTCCATTAATGTCCATGTATATCATAATTAAATAGAGTTAAGGATAAAGTGGTAAAAGTGATGTTCTAAAAAGGTAAGTTTCAAAGCGGACAATTATTTTGGGACGGACGAAAAAGGAAAGGAAGACGATAATTTAGGGACGGAGGGAGTAATACATATTTTTATTTAAATAACACCACACACATTATTTATGAACCCCACAACACAACACATTTATACTCCATTATTTAGAAAGAAAAAAAATTAAAAACATGAAAGCAAATAAGCATAAATCACAAAACGGAGCTACTTGAAAAATAGAAAGATGTTGGCTTGCATGCGCCGGAAGCATAGGCGCACCCATTTATATTATAATAAAGTTCAATTTCATATATCTTCGATTGAGTTAAATTATTTATAGATTGAGATTAAATTATCTTTAAAAATTTAATGGTTGGGATTCACTCTCACATTTATATATGTAAGAGTAGTTATCCACTTTTAACTCTCTATTTTCTCTCACCATATTATAAAGTCACCTCTTATAACTAATATTATGAGCAGTCACACCTTGAGATTAATCTTCTAAACCATTACCCCTTACAAAACATCAATCTTACATTAATATAATCTCACAATAAAACTCAATTGATTGACAGAGACTATCTGACCATAGGGGTTGATTCCGCCGCAAAATCAAACGTTCATATGTCAGTTACATATAACTCCTTACAAATAACCCCCCTCAACTGTGGGTCGAGCTCGAATAACGCCCCTCAACTACCACTTGAAGTAATGTACCTCTCAACTGTAACATTTTTTTAAAATCACACATTATATTTAGACGTTGACATTTCAATTGACGAAATCAGATATACTAGCATCGTGCCTATGGACACGAAGATCTAGTCTATATTACAATAGAGCTCATTTTCACACATGTGCAATTGACTAAAGCTATTTAGATGTTGAGATTAAATTATCTTAAAAAAATTAACGGTTGGGATTAACTCTCACATTCACATGTTCGAGAGTAGTTATCCACTTTTAACTCTCTATTTTCTTTCATCGTGTTACAAAGTCATCCCCTACAATCAATTAATATTATGAGCAGTCACACCCTGAGATTAATCTTTTGAACAAATACCCATTATAAAACATTAATCTTACATTAATATAATCTCACAATAAAGCTCAATTGATTGACTGAGACTATCTGACCATGGGGATTGATTCCGCCGCAAAATCAAACTTTTAACCCTCAACTATGGGTCGAATTCGAATAGCGCCCATCAACTACCACTTAAAGTAATATATCCCTCAACTGTAAAAAAATTTAAAATCGCACATTTTATTTAAACGATGTCGTTTCAATTGACGAAATTAGATATACTAGCACTGTGCCATAGGCACGAGCACGAAGATCTAATGTATACCAATACGGGGTCAGGGACCTCCTCAACAAAAGAAGAATTATCTACTACTAATATTTACTCCATCCTTCCCAAAATTATATTGGTCTACTTTCTTTTTTCGTCTATTCCAAAATAATTGTCTTATTTGAAACTTTCTTTTTTAGAATAACACTTTTATCACTTTACCATTATTTTTTCATTCTACTTTAATTATCGGCCACATATACATGAGATTTAAAATAAACTACCGATCAAACTAATATTAATAATGTTTTCTTAATCTGTTCGCCAAGTGTTCAACCCAAACGATAATTTTGAGACAGAATGAGTAATGCATAATGATTCTGGATCTCAATAGAAACATTAAGGAATTGTAGCTTGATGGTTAAGTTCGTGTGTTTGCATGGTAGGTCCATGGATCTGCAATTTGCATAAACCGTTTTATAGACAATATTTTGGTTAGACTTAGAGGACCTGATTTGGATATTTTTTCTTTATTAACTATCATCCTAGTATTTTCTTTGTTGATGTTTTATTTAACCAAAGATGTCAAAAAAAAAACCATCCATATCTCTATTCAAATGCATTGTGCCCCACTGAAAAAAAAAAAAAATCATGAATTTGCCACTGCCTGGATGGAAAGCCTTTTTTTTTTTTTTAATCCAGGGCGATGTAAATGATATTTTTCAAAACAGTTTTTAGAACACCAAACATAGCCAATAAAAATTTAAAAAATTAAAAAAAATATTGTGATTGACAAAAGTTTTATTTTTTTTTTTTTTCCAATGATCACTTGCGTTTAAAAAAAAAAAAACCGTTTACTCCTTCCTTTTTTTGGCCCAAACATAACAAATAGGCTGACATGGATATGGAGGACATGTCACAACGGTGGGTGGACTATCCATACCCAATGTTTTATTTCCTACAATGAGGTATTGTAAATTGTAAAAAATGGGATGCGTAAAGTAAATTTTTGCGGTGTAGATAGCCTCACCCACAATGGTTGGTTGTTCCTCCATGATTGGTGGTGAGTTTGGTACAATTCTGTCCAATTTTTGTAAATAAAAAAAAAAAAACCAAACCAATAGTCTGGTTCTCAAAAATTCAACAACTCAATATGTATGAGAACCAATACTTTGGTCTCGTCCAGAACCAATCCAAGATGTACAAGAACTAGTACCAGATAAATTCTTCGGTTTTTAACTATTAAATACAAACATAAAATAAAATATTAAACTTCATAAAAGATTAAAAAACATTCAATAATAGTACATTCAACAATTAAAAATGTCGGAGTCATATGTTAATAACATAACAATCCAGTGGAACAAAAAGTGGATAAAAACTAAAAACAAAATAGTTGAAGGCTCGAAACTTGAACAAGACAACGAGCTAGGGTTTTTTGAGTTTTGTTTGAACTGAAGACGCGTTCTCTCTCTCTCTCTCTCTCTCTCTCTCTCTCTCTCTCTCTCTCTCTGGTGTAAAAAATAGAAAACACTCTCATTTGCTCGGTGCCCTTGCTTTTTTAACGTTTGCTGCCAAAATCTTCTTCCTCCCAAATCTTGTAATTTCATCCTTTGTTAGCTCTGTTACCCCTCTGTTAGCCTCATTTGTCTTGGAATATTTGATGGACCCTAACGGACTTTGATGAAATGCTAACTGGCACATTTAAAGGTAAAATTGACATCTTTTAAGATCAAAATTGACAATATCAAGGGAAAAAAGTGGTAGCTTTCATTAAAATGCAAAGTGATACTTATAGAGCCAAAAGTAACACTTTTAATGCTAAAAATGACATATTTAATATTAAAAGGTTACACTTTTAAGGTTAACAATAACATATTTTCTTTATCGGGCAAAATGGCACTGTTATGACCAAAAGCACAAAAAGTGACACTTTTAATGTTATAAAGTGACATTTTAACACAAAAAGTAAGGTTTTCATTTATAATGCAAAGATACACTTTTTAAAATAAAAGTGATGCATTTATGGCCAGAAAGTGACGGTCTTTAAGGAAAACAATGATAATTTTTATTAAAGGTGAAAAATGACATATTTTACACTAAAAAGTGACGCTTTTAATGTATAAACTTGAGGGGTGGCGCTGTAATTTTAAAAAAAATATGAGTGTGATGATAAACATTATTATTTAAAAGTGGACTTTTAAAGATTTCAAAATAATATGGTGTATCTTTGTTTGGAACGGAGAGGATAACATTTTATGGGGTGATCCCGGGCCGGTCCCATTAGATGATATTATAACCTCTCTAGTTCATTTTCTTTTTATTTAACCGCTAAAGTACACTTTTACGGGTAAAAAGTCGAAGATACCTTTAATGAATATAAGACACGCGCAAAAAACCACTACCCAAATCTGGGCATCGCAATGCAAAAGTCACTGCCCAAATTTGGACATCGCAAAGAAAAACATTGGGCATCGCAATGTAAAAGTCACTGCCCTAATTTGCAACGCCAGATTTTGCATTGCTATAAGGGTATTTTTCTCATGTCAATTATCTTAAAAAATGATTTGATCCATGCCAACTTTATATTTGGGTTCGACTGTCTCTTGTTTATATTCTTACTTAACTTTGTTTCTATTACACCTTCTCTTGAACATTTGAAAAGCAATGAATAATCAGTCTACACACACAAACGCACATTTTCTTACTTGCTTGAACATCAGAATGCATGTAAAAGAAAAACAGATACACCTAATTAATCTGCACCTAAGGCCTTGCTGAAACTATTCGAATAACCAAACGTAGGCCTATCGGAAATCACAACTTCCTCTATATCTCCTTGGAGCGTTTTAAGCGCATCCAAAATGATAGACAACGATGTCCTACATCGGAGGCAACGATGCCCATGTCGGAGGCAATGACGCCCACATCGTAGGCGATGACGCCCAAATCGTAGGCAACGACGCCCACATCGTAGCAACGACACTCACATCGTAGGGAGGTATGGAAACTAAGCTTCATAGGGTTGTGCACATTAATAAGAGTCATTGCTGTAGTGTACTCTCCTGTTCAATTTTGCGCACACACTCGACATTTTATTTGACATTCAATTCGGCTTTTGCCTCTTTGAATTTAAAATGATTTTTACTACTTTTGACTGAAGTCTAAGGAATAAATATGGGGGTCTGTGTTTGTGTTTGTGTTTGTGTTAGTGTGTGTCAAATTAGAAGCTTGAGAGAGTGGATTACATTTATTAACTTGTCAAAATCAAAAATAGTTTTATAATTTTCATGCTTGTTTGATGCTCTCCTTAGTCAATGGAAAGTAAGTTCAAATGAAAACGGAGGACAGAAATCGAAGAAGGAGAAGTCGAAGCAGAGAAAGCGTTGGATGAGGCGCAGCCGGATCTAAAGAAGAAGACAGGCACTATTGGAATTTTTTTATAAAAGTGAACTTATGCAATTGAAAAAAAAAACAGTAGTGAAGCAGCTACAATTTTAAGAAATAGGACCGGCCCGCAATTATTCTCAATTTATACTTAGGGAATTTGGGCTAAATATATATATATATATATATATATATATATATATATATATATATATTATATTATATAGTATAATTATATCTACTAAATATTCTATTGGGTTGGGTCCGGTTATAATTAATGAAGACCGTGGTTAAAAATGTTAGCTTCAAAGGTATCCTCTTGAACAATTGCCCAATTAAAGAAATAAATGAAATTTAAGCTACTTTCCTTTGATTACATTCGCTTGTTTCTCTAACTTTTTTTAAAATTTTCATTAAACATAAGAAAAAGCTTTGTTTTTATGTCTATCATCTTTCTAAATCCTGATTTCAAACTTGATTGAGCAGGTCAGGGAATTTGACCATACAAGTCTGCTGTTGTATCAAAGTTCAAGACTCTTAAATATGTACCCATTTAAAAAGAAAAAAGACCCGAAAGCATAATAGGCGAGGATACGCTCAAAGTTTACAGAATATACCAGAGGGCAGTGGGCCTGATTCAAGAGTAGGTATGACAATTGGGTTCGGTGGGACGGGTATCATGTCAAAACGGGTCAGAATCCATTAGAATCTAATTATGTAAAATGGGTGACGGTTTAAACGGGTCATCCCGTTTAATTCCGGATTCGAACCACTTTAATCCGATCCATTAATTTTTTTTTTTTTGAAACGGGTTACCCGTTTCAACCCAAACACGTTGTCGGACTGGGTGGATTAACGAGTTTTGGGTTGTAATTGTCGGACCTACTCAAGAGGCAAGCTTTATTTACCTCTAGATTCAAAGGTGATGATGCATTTAGGTATCACATAGAAAGCAATCCGTGTGCAAAATTTGAGGTAATTTTCATATAGTTAGAAGTCCCGACTAGATAGTAATAGCAAAAGTGTGTTTCTTCTCGATTGTTTTTGTTACATAACTCAATTGTTCATGAAAATTTTGATGTGCAAACAAGGAAAGACACGGCCTTACTTGAGAAATATGCACTTGTATTAATTACTTGCCTGTCTTGAAATCTTTACATAAACCTAGTTCTTTCTAATTGATGACAAACAGCCAGTTTACATGATTTGTAAAGAATGAACACAAAAGCTGTCTACATTATGCAGTGTCGAACCTCTGGAAATCTGTACTCTGGGTAGACAAATTTTCTTCCGCTGAATAGTGAGTCGACTATGTTCTCCTGTGCTTCTTGAGTCAAACCGAACCCGTCCCAGTGAACATACCTTGCAGGATCTGAGCAAACTGGAGCACCGTCTCCACATTGTTTTGCTGGGTTGAAATTGTAGAGACCCCCAGTTCCGCAGCATGCCTTCAACAGTGTCTTACTCTTGAACCCTAGAGCAGCGTGATTCCGAAGCAGAGCCATGAAAGCCTTGTAGTAATCCATGTAGACCACGCGAACATGAGGGTACTCACTCCTGAGTTCAGAGAGTGCTTGTCGAAGATGATCGTTGTGTAGTGTTGCGAAAGTATTGAGCCCTACATGACACTTGTTTGAATCGTGATGGGATGGATCAGCAGTATGAAACTTGGTGAGGTAGCCAGGGAAACACCCGATTGGTGGACTACCGGAAACAAAGATATTTTTGGCACCGAATCGAATTATGATTTGTAACTCTTCCTTGATAGCATCAGTTAGGCGGGGTACAAGTTTAGAAACCTGGATAATTGACTCTCCATGCATGAACATAGATTTGTAGTCGTTGGTTCCGAGTTGATCAAAGAAGAATACGGCCCTATCAAGTTTATCGACACATCTTCTATGAGAGAAGCAGTAGGGACCGAGAATCTCGTCAACGGACTGAAGCTGGTTGTTGAGGGAGTGGTTAAAAGCTTTGAGTTGAATGCCCCTCTCCAGAAGGAACCAACGGGGCATCAGGGTGGAGTCCGGCCTTGCGAAACTTGCACCATAGTTGAACAGCTCGTCGTTGGGGTCGGAGTCGGAATTGTAGGGGGTAGGAGGAGGGAGATGGAACTTGGAAGCCATAAGTGAGGCTTTAGTGGCGGAAGTATCAGAAGAACCAAATGCGTATAATTTGTCAAAGGGACAGCCATTAACTTGGGCATTAGATGCAACAAAGAGGGCTGAGAATGAAAGGATAATCAAATAAGTGGAGGATGTGGGTGTCGCCATGAATATGATTGACAAGTAGAGAGAAATCAATCGAACAAAGGGTTGGAGGAAGAAGACGAAGAAAGGGGATTGAGGGTAATCGTTATTTATAGTGGTCGAATCCCCCAATTTTCCTATTTCCTCTTGTCTTTAGGGTTACGTAATCCACTAATCCCTATATGCAAAGGTATTTAGTATTTTGATTTAAAATTAATACTTCCGCGGTTCCTAAATTGCATGCAAATGGACTTTGATTTATAAATAATACACTACAACTACAAATTACAAGTTTTATAATTTTATAAAAAATATAAATAAACATTGTTTTCATTTGAAAAACATTCAAAAATAACAAAAATTTGGAAAAAAATTTGCCCAGAAAAACAAACAAACAAATCATAGTGTTTCATTTGGATTTTTTTCAAAAATATAACTTCAGTGCTAAAATTATGTTAATATTATCTCACTTCTCAATCCCAACTAAAAGAGTACACAGCTCGCACGCTTCGTTTCTTTGGTTAGAAACCAGGTTTGATTCAAAAGTCCAGTTCTATAAATTTCAGATCTAAATCTAAACCAAGGTATTGATTTATTCTGGTACTGTTCTGAAAAACTCTAAGGACCAATTACAGGTCAGCCCCTGTTTTGAGATTTACAACTGCTGAATTACCTCTTTTTTTTTAAACCGCAAAATCCACTTTTCATTTTTTCCTAAAACAACCCTTCATCTTTCGTCTTTCAATCTCTTCCTTCTTTCTTCTCTCTTTCTCTCCAAAGCAGTTTCAGTCCAAAGAATCTTAAGAAGACGACGCAAATGAAGATAAAGATCAAAAACTAGAGTTAACTTTGGAGGCTTGTCAATAGTTTTGGTCCTAGATTCAACAAACATAGATCTTGATCTGCAAAAATCATGTATACTTTGTTTTTCTTCGTTTTGTTGTGTTCTGTTTTCTCTCTTTCTATCCAGAACCAACTTTGGTCCCAGAACCAGCTAGTCCTAGATCCAGCAATTATAGATCTTGATATGTAAAAATTTGGTCATAAATTCAGCAAATATAGATCTTGATCTGCAAAAATTATTTCTCGATATGTTTGCTGCTACGTTGCTTTTTCTTGCCTTGTTGTGGTGCTTTAATGTCCCCTTTCCCCATGTTTTGTTCTGTGTTTCACAAATTCGATTTGTGCATTGGGATGCATGATTTTGAATTGCGATGCTAGATTTTTTTTAGCTTTATGTGCTTGGTTATCCGCATCACAATCTTAATTTGTACATCAGAATGTTTGATTTTGGAAATCAGAATGTTTGATTTTGAAAATCAAAATAAACTATTTCTATTTTCCTCCAAAAAAGAGAAATAAATCATCCCTCTCTTTCTTTATCTTCCCAGTTTTATGCTTGATTTTGAATTGCGAGGTATGCATCGCACCCTTAATTTAGGCATCAGATGCATAATTTTGAAAAAATCAAAATAAACCATCACTCCCTTCCATCATCTTTCCAGTTTAATCCTTTGTTATTTCTAATACTAGTTTGCCACATTCTTATTTTCTCTGTGTCTTCCTACATCTTCCCAGATTTATATTTTGATTCAAAATCGATGCATCTAAATTCCTAAACGATGCATCGTAATTCCTAATTGACACATCGTTAGATACAAATGAGAAAATTTTCTAGATTTGGCTCTCTGTTAAACAAGGAAGCCTGAAGGAATGCTAGCAAGGTGAAAGGAAAATACTATATTCTGGGCCAAAAAAGGAATTGAACATGAACCATGAAAAAAACTGGGAATAAATGTGTATTAGTGATTCACATTTTTCTTTGTTGTAATTTATTATCTGTATCGGTTTGTACTTCACTTAGTATTTGGCAATACATATATTTCATTATAAACTATGTATCTACTTAAGTTGTCCATAATTTATATATCGCTATATATTTGGTGGTAGACTTCAATTCCTACATTGCGATGGCCAATTTAAGACATATTTGGTGGCAGACTTCAATTTATGCATTGTGATGCCCAATTTTGTGCATTGTGATGGCCAATTTTAAACATATTGGTGGCAGAGTTCAATTTATGACTTGTGATGCCCAATTTTGGGCATTGAAATACCCAATTTTAGACATATTTGGTGGCAGACTTCAATTTATGTATTGTGATGCCCAATTTTAGACATATTTAGTGATGGACTTCAATTTATGACTTACGATACCCAATTTTAGACATATTTGATGGTAGACTCCAATTTATGAATTGCGATGCTCAATTTTTGACATATTTGGAGTCAGACTTCAATTTATGATTTGCTATGCCCAATTTTAGACATATTTAGTGGTAGACTTCAATTTTTGTATTGCGATACCCAATTTTGTGCATCGCAATGCCCAATTTTGGATGAAAGCTTTGTGCACGCGTCTTTTGTTCATTAAGGTTATCTTTGTCATCTTGTCTGTAAAAGTGTAATTTAGGTGTTAAATAAAAATATTTTTGACTTTAGCACTTATAATTTCACACGGGACCAGCTGCCCGAATTTCTCCCAAACTTTAACACACCCCTAATTATAGGTTAGAAAATGGGGTGATAACCGGGCCGGTCCTATGTGATAGAATTATAACCGGAAATGTCTCATATATTTGTTTTAAATCGCTAAAGTACATTTTTGGAGGGAAAACGACGAAGATACTCTTAATGAAAGAAAGGCGCAAGAACAAAGTCACAATCCAAATTTGGGCGTCGCTCGAAATTTAGGGCGTCGCAATGCAAAAGCCACTACCCAAAAATTGGGTCACGCAAGGAAAAAAATTGGTTTCTCCCATTTTCATCTCCTCTGTTTGATCTCCGGCCCCACCACAAACCCAACAAACAAAATTCAAAATTAAAATTAAGTAGTAAAGATGAAACCAGTAAACTAAACAAACACCCACTAAATCAAAACAAGCATCAGGCATGATAAATTTCCATCGGACCAAATCTTTTATTCAACAATATTCTCAACACTTACAAGTTAATTCCGTTATTCAACAATAATATCAACACTTACAGGTTGCGTCGTTGGCATCGATTTTGTGTTGTTGGCTTCGATTGTTGCGTCGTTAGCTCCGATTGTTGAGTCGTTGGTTTCAATTGTTACGTCATTGGGAAGGATTGAAATTGAAAAACAAGAAAATAGTTGAGATTTTGGGAATGATCGGAGCCTACGACGCCGGGGCTTACAACTTTTCATTGATTGAGAATCTCAACTTGGTTTTGCGTCTTCACCAAAAAAATAAGACTCAAAATCTCGTCATTTTCTGCTCCTCCATCTCTCATCTTGACTTTTCCAACTCTACCGCCCTCGTATTGCTTGGAATATTACCAAAGGTGGAAGGGAGACGGAAGACGGAAGCCAATAGAATTAGAAAAAAAGTGGAAATGACTTAAGCTAGATGTGAAGAAGACTGGTACTATTAGAAAAAAAAAACAAAAGTAGACTTAAGCGGTTTTCTTTAAAAAAATAAATAGTGGAGCGGTTACAATTTCAGGAAAGTATATTCCTAGAAAATGTTGGAACTTGGAAGTAAAGGCTCGATATGCCTTGTTTCGACAATGGCTAACCCAAGTTTGGCCAACTAACAAGTAAAGCCTCAGAACAAACAAGATACTAGCTAAAAATATAAAAAATTGCGGATTAGTCCACTTTTTGAAACTTTTAATCGCTAAAGTACACATTTTTTTTATTTTCAATTGGAAAAAATCACTTTTGATGGCAAAATGACTACAATACCCTTAATGAACCGTAAGCGCGTTACAGAAGTCATTATTTTTGTACCGCATTTCATCAATTTTATACAGTGTTCTAAAACTCCCCGCCTAGCTCTGCCTAGGCCCCACCTAGGCGCTAGGCCCTTATCTACCGCCGCGACTTTCTTAGTCACCGCCTAATTGACTAAGTCGGTGCCTACGTTGCAGGTCTGCCAGATAGATAGACGAAAGATGAAGAATAAGGGGGCTGTCTCGATACTCATAATGTAGAATGAGAAGGGATTAAGGAGGATATGTTATACTGTGGGTTGTAGGGGCAGTAGGTAGGTGGAGTAATATTTTTTTTGTTTTTAGTTCTAAACTTGGTTGGTTTATTGCTTTAGAGTTGTTGAGAATTGGAATTAAAGGTAGGTTTGTATATTTTTATTTATTTTACAAATATAGGCAAGTGTTTGATGAAATGACAAACATAAAAAAAATTAAATTTGTAGTCAATGTGTTTAATCTTTGATGTAAATTATCAAAAAAATGGTAATTATGCCTTAATTCTAGGCCCCGCCTAGGCTCCGATTACGCCCCGACTAGTCCCCTAGGCGCTAGTGTGCCGCCTAGCAGCCGCCTAGCGATTTTTAGAACCTTGATTTTATAGCATTATTTTTTACACCGTAGTTCAATAGTGTAACTGCTAGTCTATTTTTGAACGACGATTCATCAATTTTTATTGAATTGATTTTGCATTGCGGTTCAATAGTGTAACTACTTGTCTATTTTTGTACCACGACTCATCAATTTTAATGCATTAATTTTTGCAGCACGATTCAATAGTATAACTTATAGCCTATTTTTAAACCGCAATTCATCACTTTTAGTGCATTAATTTTTACACAACGGTTCAATAGTGTAATTGCTAGTCTATTTTTGAACTGCGATTCATCAATTTTAGTGCATTAATTTTTGAACTGCGATACAAAATCATAAAAAATCAGACCACATCATCCACCTGCTTCATCCATCTCCTCCGTCATAAGCCTTCTTTTTCTTCCTCATTTTTCTCTGTATTCGTCTCAACTGAAAAATTTTCAACCCAGCACAGATCTATTGTAGTTTTGAATTCAAAGTGTGTTGTCGGAGCTGTTGAAGAAGACGATGTCATTTTTCAAACAATATTTCGAAAAGTGGTCTTTTGCGGTTGAAGAAAAGAACGATGAACTTTTGGGGTTGAAACTTTTAAAAAAGGGACTGACCAGAATTTTCCCCTTAAAAATATGGGCAAAATTCGGGCTAGTCCACTTTCCCAAATTTTTAATCGCTAAAGTACACCTTCTTTTTATAAATCGGGAAAAGTCACTTTTGGACGCAAAAAGACTGCGATACCCTTAATGAGCAATAAGCGAGTTACGTCAAGTTTATATAACGCGGTGCAAGTTTATATCACGGTGTAAAGTTTCTTTCATTAATTAATTTTACTTATTTTTGCACCGCGAATCAAATATTCATTTTTATATATTTTTTACAACAAGTTTATATGTCGCGATGCAAAGTTTATAAAGTGCAAATTTATTTATCGCGGTGCAAAGTTTCCTTCATCAATTAATTTTACATATTTCTACACTGTGGTTCACAAATATATTTTCCGCGATTCAAAGATTTTGAAAGATATACCGCGGTGCACATATGTTGTTAACCAATGTTCATAGAAATTAATATTTATTAGTTTTTATATTATTTAAGTTTTAATAGAAAATTTTAAGTAAATAGATATTTGTATCGCGGTACAACTTTTTATATATCGCGGTTTATAGTTTTTATATAAAGGTTTTGCATCGCGATATATAAAAACTATACACCGCAATACAAAAATAGTAATTCACTCAGTATTTGAATAGAGAAATGCAAGTAAACAAAAATCTATATCGCGGTGCAACATTATTATATATAGCAGTACAAATTAAATTTGAAATATAGGTTTTGAACCGCGGTATATACAACTATGAACTGCAATTCAGAGGTTAGTCATTTGTTATACGCATCTCGTACTCATTAAGAGTAACATAGTCTTTTCACGTCTAAAAGTGACATTTTGCGATTGAAAATACAAATAGGGTACTTTAGCAAATACAAATTTTAAAAAGGGTACCAGCCCATAATTTTTTTCTAAAAATAAAGGGAGATAACCGGTCCGGTATACTGTGGAGATAATATAGCCTCAAAAGTCCAACAAAATACTCCATCTGTTCCAAAATTATCGTCCTCCTTTCTTTTTTCGTTCATCTCAAAATAATTGTCCAGTTTGAAACTTACATTTTTAGAACATCACTTTTATCACTTTACTCTTACTTTTTCACCATACTTTAATTATGAGCCATATACACATGGGTTTTAAAGGAAACTACACATTTAACTAATATAAATCATCAAGTCAATTGTTTTTCTTAATCTGTGCGTCGGGTCAACTAGGACGATTATTTAGGGACGAAGGAAGTATTATTTAATCGGTAAAGTACACTTTTGAGTAGAAAATGACGAAAATACCCATAATGAAGGAAAAACACGCACACAAAGTCATTGTCCCAATTTGTGCGCCAGTAAAAAAAAATTGTGCATCTGCAAAAAAAATTGGGCGTCGCTCAAATTTTTTGGGTTGTCGGTAAATATTTTGTGCGTCACTAAAAAAATTTGGGCGTCACTAAAAAATTTTGGGGTGTCGGTCAAAAATTTTGGGCGTCGCTATGCAAAAGTCATTGCTCAAAATTTGGACGTCGCAATTAAAAAATTGAGCTTCACAATGCAAAAATTGGATCGCAATACAAAATTAGGCATCGATAATTAATTTTGGACATCAATAAATAATTTTGTGCATCGGTGAAAAAATTCGGGGGTGATTCAAAATTTTTGGGCGTCGCTCAAAAGGCACTGCATCAAATTGTTTGGTAAATGCCACAGCCTGCAGCTGACCATAGTCATCTTTCACCGTGTCACGAGCCCTTTTGACAAAACAGCTTCCTTTATAATCTTAAGTCCTTCCAAATCATCCAATAGCCGGTGAGGATCCGGGATTACACTGTCCTCAACGGATAGAACAATGGTCATTTTGTTTGCATAGCATTCGAAGTTAATCATCAATCCCTGCATTATTTATATTATTTGAGCTTAATTGGTAAAGCGTACACTCACAACTGCAAGCTCAAGTAAAAACAAAGTGTGTGTGTGTGTGTGCTAATTTTGAACAAAAGTGCACTTACGTGTTGTTGACCATAAGAACTTGGAGCAAGGTATTCCATGGCGTGGCCACGGAAGCCAAATTTCTTCAAGAGGTCCAACTAAATTTCAGAAGCACATTGTTGTGTGGGTGATAATTCTGTGCGATAGAGTACACGATGCCTATCATTTTGCGACCACAAAAGAAATCGAAAGCCAAAAAAAAAACATGAAAAGAAAAAAAGTAGAGAGACTGAAAAGTAAATGGGGAAGAAAGGAGACGGAGGAAGAAACATTATTGTAATAAATTTATAAAAGTGTATTTATGTGGTTTAAAAAAAAGGTAATGGAACGGTTACAATTTAAGGAAAGTGTACTGGTCCACAATTAATCCAAAAATAAAATTCCACAAACTGTTGGTATTTATCAATATTTATACTTATGCAAAATAACAATTCAACTATTTCTTTTAGAGGTGGTCTCCTGTAAAACGGTCTGACAGATCATTATCCGTAAGATGAATCTATCCAGGTTAAATGGGGCAAAATTCAGAAATCTCAATGCAACCCCTTAGTTTTTGAAAATTACAGTGTCACCCCTCATGTTTATATATGCAGAGTATCACTTTTTACTATTAACAGTGTCACTTTATAATATAAAATGTGTAACTTTTGGCCGTCCTTAGAAGTGTCACTTTGCATTTTTAATGAAAATTATAATTTTTTCCTAAAAAAGTGTTACTTTTTGGGCTTAAATGTGTCACTTTTAATCTTAAATGTATTACTTTCACTTTGAAAAGTGTCTCATTTTTTTATAATAAATATCAATACGTTTGACATTAAAGTGTTACTTTATAACATTAAAAGTGTTACTTTTTAGAATTAAATGTGTTATTTTTTTTACCGTACAAGTGTCATTTTGCCTTATAAATAAAAATCATCGTTATTGAGCTTAAAAGTGTCACTTTTTAGAATTGAAAATGTCACGTTTTAGTATTAAATGTGTCACTTTTGGCAGTCAACGTTAGTTTTAAAGTGACACTTTTTACTATTAAATGTGTCACTTTTTAGTATTAAGAGTGTCACTTTTTAGTATTAAATGTGTCACTTTTTAGTATTAAGAGTGTCACTTTTTAGTATTAAGAGTGTTACTTTGTATTTTAAGGAATAGTATACTCCCTCCGTTCCAAAATATAAGTCGTTTAGAAGTTTTTCACACAGATCAAATAAACATATTATAAAGACTAAACTGCCCTTATTAACTTTATTTCAAACATTAATGAGGTGTCTTTTGATACTCTTACCCTAAGAGTCAAACACAAGTTACGGAGTCAATAAATATGGATAGAATTGGAAAAAAAAAGTTCATTAAAAATTGCAAAGTGACATCTATTTTGGAACAAAAAACTCTCCCAAAACGACTTATATTATGGAACGGAGGGAGTAGTAAATTTCCCTTTATAGTGTAACTTTTAACATTAAAATGTGTCATTTTTTGTTTTCAATGTATCACGTTTTGCTTTAAATGTGTCATTTAGCATTTCGTCATAGTCCGTTAGAATTCGTCAAGTATCCCAAGGCAATTGATGCTAACGGATGGTTATCTTAAGGCAATTGATGCTGACAAAGGATTAAACTGCAAGACGTGGGAAACATAAAAATTTCAGGGACAAACATTGAAAGTACAGGAACACCGGAGTAAATAGAGAAACTTCTCATTAAAACTAAATAATGTAGCTTGGGGCGTTTCAAAACACAAACCTCCTTGGTTTAAACCTTCAACCAACACCTCTAACCAACTCGTTCATCTTGTTATTGGGATTTTTTAAACATGTTTAGTTATTAACCCGCGAATTCATAAATGTGGCTCCGTCTTACGGATTTAGGATCCGTAAGACCGTCCTACACAAGTCTTTGCCTTTCTTTTATTGGCAAAGTTCCAATTTTTTTTAAGAATTTTGATTTTTAATTACCCAAAAATTAGGTGCCATAACATTATTGGCAAATTTGTATAATACCCCCTTCATCCCAAAATTATTGTCTTGTTTGCCCTAAATGGATTAAGGAGAAACAATGGATTTCATTATTAATATTGGTTTGATATTGTGAGTGCCTAGGGAAATCCCCACCGGATCGCGTGTTCCTTTTTTTAGGAGAACACGCGGCTCGGGGAAGACATCACTTTTTACATTCTATCTTCCCTTGTTTAGGGGAAAACGAAATTAAAAGTGCAAAAACAGTGTTGTCAAAAAGGGCGTTGAATACGCATCGGTCACTAAGTGTGATTTGGATTTTTCTGTATCTCATCATCCCTTGTTTAGGGGAAAACAAGATATAGAAAACACATCACCCTTTTCATTCCTATCTTCCCTTGTTTAGGGGAAAACAGAAAAGTGCAAAAAAAGGATGTTGCGATGGCACGTGGGAACACGTCCTGCCTCACTGTGGACTTGGATTCATTTTGGGTCACTATGAGTGCTTTGGATTTTTCCATATCTCATCCTCCCTTGTTTATGGGAAAACAAGATACATAAAATGCATCACCCTTTTCATTCTCATTTTCCCTTGTTTAGGGAAAAACGGAAAAGTGCAAAAAAAAAGGATGTAGCAGGCCTCACTGTGATCCAAAATGTTGTAACAAAGTCGTCATCTTTATTTTAAGGAGAATAAAGAAAAATAAAAAACAACCAGAGTTTGTAAAAAGGGGTTCAGATGCTAAGTTACGAGGTGGGAAGGTGTTAGGCATCCAACTCGCCCTTTTGGTCTCAAAAATAGATTTTGGCTAAAACATGTTTTTATTATATTTATTTAGCAAATGAAATAAAGCACTTAAACAGATATATATGTATCTACATTATTACAAACTTGCAACCGCTTCCTTCCTTGAATTACAAATATATTTATAAATATTTGATCAAAATAATGGTTCTTGTTAGTGCTATTTTCTATAAAAATCCGGGTTGTATAACTGCTTATATTTTTACATCGGGCCGGCCGAAAATAGCACATTTTTTATAAAACCTATTAAAGGCTTACCTGTAAGAGCGTGGGATGTGCTCGCTCTGTCCTTCCGGGAGAGGGAGTACTCTTTTTCGTTGTAGAGATTCGGGCGAGTAATCGCTCGAAAGTTGCTTTCGGCACCGGAAAGCAGGCGGAGCAACCGCTGATTTTTGCCGTTGTTTGCTTCGTTGGCGGAAATGGGCGAGCAACCGCTTGGCGATTTGGCTTCTGGATTCGGGCAGAGTAACTGCTTTTTTTTTTTGATTTTTAGACCGGGAAAATAGGGTGGAATCCTAGCTAAGAGGCTAATGTTCACTTTAGTCGATTAGTTTTGAGTTTGGAGGAGATTTGACGGAGCTTTGAGGCTTAAAGGAGGGATATCTCTCAAGACGATCACTCTCCGCGTAAACTCTATGCGGTTTGTGAAGTGTGTGCGATGAGTGGGAAGTTCACGATGTGATTTCTCACTACCCGGATGCCTCTAGTTATAGGCTGAAGAAGGGACTCCTTCGTCATTAAGTTTATTTCTTATGTGCTTCATCAGCTTGTACCGCGCACTTGAGAGATTGTACCGGAGGCAAAAAGCTATAGTACATTGAGCACTTTGGGCGCCACCCCCATAGGAAGTGGGCGCCGCGCCTGGATCCATCATGGGTGGCACCTGGGTTCTTTTTTATGCTGTCTTTTGACACTTTGGTCCCTTGCATTTCACTGTTTACGCAACCTAATAAGAAATTGGGATGTTTACAGAGCCCCTCAACGAGGGAGTTTACGGGTAACCCAAAGCTTACCAAGTAAACGAACATCGTTGATAAGAAATAGACTCCCAAATTTCGTGGAAATTATAATGGGGAGTAATGCAACAAGTAGCAATTATAATGTCGTAGTTTATAATGCATTTCAAATCTCACATACCCTAGACATATTTAGTCAGTTATAGCAGGTTATCATAGTTTTTAAGCAGATATGAAAATTAAATGCTCTGATGGTCGGACCTATCGAAATAGGCTGCCTATGTATCCCTTAATAAAAGGAATCAGAACAAACGTAGTTCGGCCTCATGCAAATAAACATGCTGCGATGCGGAAAGATTGTTGCAATATTAATTAAAACCTAGTGAAAGTAACGCACATCAAAATGCAATATTCATTGCATTATGAAAAACCCAGATGCAATATTCATTGCATTGCCACTAACCCAGATGCAATATTCATTGCATCACCGTGAGCCAATACAATATTCATTGCATTACCAAAAACCCAGATCCAATATTCATTGCATCGCTACAAACCCAGATGCAATATTCATTGCATCACCGCGAGCCAATGCAATATTCATTGCATTACCAAAAACCCAGATGAAATATTCATTTGCATTGCCACAAACCCAGATGCAATATTCATTGCATCACCGCGAGCCAATGTAATATTCATTGCATTACCATGGAAATGAATTCAATCAGCCATAGTAATGCTATAAGCCTTTCATATTCTTGTTTCATTATTTCACTTGCTTCACATCAAGAGCCGCTTGTCCTTGGGAGTAGATGAAAACCAACTGTGAGGGATCATTTTTTCAATTTCACCAGGGAAAGTTTCAGCAGAAATAGATGTTTTCTTTGTCTTTTTCAACTTTTCATACGGACACAACTACAACAAATAAACTGTGAAGGCATTATACAGGAATACGTTGTTGTTATATGGATGTTATTCAATTACAAATAGTGCGTGAATTTGGATGTTAGATTGGTTCTAACGTGTGAGTTTCAATGACATCTTGTTTCAATGGCAATTGTATTTATATTGGTTGTAAATCGAGGTTTACAATGACATTTGTATAAGCAATGAATGGTTCAAATGTCAAGGTTCATTTTCCATGGAATGGTTCATATACCAAGGCGTGGGTTTGTTACTATTTTTTTTTTAACATTGTGGATATTTGTTATCTAAATTCTGTGAATACATGCACCACAAAATTGACCAGTCATTGTATTATCAACAGATAATTGATCCGTCATTAAATTTTCAAAGTCCTCAATGATTAATGAAAAAGTAGAATTCAAAGGGATTTTTTCAGCGAAATACTAAAACACAATTAATTCAATGTTAGTACAAAAGAAAAACATGACATAAAAGGAGGATTGAAGTGCTACCACTTTTGAAAAGTTCATTTTGGCAGGAACTTTCCAAATGGTGAGCCTCTTTAATTATATATATATATATATGTGTGTGTGTGTGTGTGTGTGTGTGTGTGTGCGTGTGTGTGTGTGTGTGTGCGTGTGTGTGTGTGTGTGCGTGTGTGTATAAAGAGAAAGAGAGAGAGAGAGAGAGAGAGAGATAGAGATAAATGTCTTCCTAGCATAAGTCACTTCTTCAACACTTGTTTCTCTTGTATCATCATTGTTGTACACAACGGAAGACTTGCGAACAAATTGACAAAGTATAATAGGATCAATCACAAAGAAAAGAGAGAGATTGGGGCAAACGGACTTTCGAAATTATATGGATACAATAGAAACCCTAAAACCCTAAAAACAAGTAAAAACTGACAAACAACCAAAAAGCCAAAAAACGGGACGAATCGATCTCTTAGTCCACGACACTAAGTGACCGCGTAAACTCCAGTAGCTCGGTCTGAAGTAATCATGACTAAGCGGTCGCCTAGCCCTCGTAGGGAACTCGGCCTGTTGCCTGGGTAATCGAATCATCTCATTCTCAACAATCTTCACCTTGACGAGTATTCACCCAACCCCTTAGAAGAAGTAGAACACAAACTCGAAACCACCTTGAGCACCTTGTAGAACTGGACCTCTCATATCTCTAACAGCTAGTGATGTGCAACAAATCCAAGCAATGCTTGAACTTGTCAGTTACAACTGGCTTTGTCAACATGTATTCATTATTATCTGTGGTATGAATCTTCTCAAGAAGAATATCCCCATTATAAATCAACTCATGAATCTTGTGAAACATCACATCAATGTGCTTCGTCCTTGAGTGATAGATCTGATTCTTCACTAAGTAGATTACACTTTCATTATCACAATGCAACAGAACTCCACCTTGCTGAACACCCAACTCCTTGACTAAGCCCCTAAGCCATAGCCCATAGGGCTTCCTTTGTAGCTTCAACAGCTGCCATGTATTATGCCTCGGTCGTAGACAATGCAATAATGGCCTGAAGCATAGCTTTCCAACATATAGGTCCACCTGCTAGGGTATACACATAACATGTGGTAGATCTCCTGCGATCAATATCACCTTATTAATCTGAATAAACATACCCTACGACTGAAAGCTTCACACTCTGCTTCTCAAACATAATACCATTGTCCACAGTGCCCTTCAAATATCTGAAAATCCACTTTACTACCTCCCAATGCTGTCTACCTAGATTAGCCATATACTTGCTTACCACACTGATTGCCTGTGCCAAATCTGGTCTAGTACATACCATGGCATATATGAGACACCCCACTGCGCTTGCATAGGGAACCTTTGACATGTGTTGAATTTCTTCAACTGTAGTTGGGGAATCTGAGGTAGATAAACTGAAATGATTCGCCAACGGTGTTTTCACTGGTATTGCATCTCCCATGTTAAACCTCTCTAACACCTTCTCAACATAGCCGACTTGAGACAACCATAATCTTCTAGTTTTTCTGTCTCGACGAATCTCCATACCAAGAATCTTCTTGGTAGCCCCCAAATCATTCATGTCAAATTCTTTGCTTAACATGGTCTTTAATTTATTGGCCTCATTAACACTTCTACTAGTAATAAGCATATCATCTACATACAGTAATAGAAAAATAATGGAGCCATCATTACGGCTTCTCACATACACGCAACAATCATATTCACACCTCTTATAGCTAATACTAACCATATAAGTGTCGAGTGGTGTACCGCTGTCACAGAGACTGCTTTAGCCCATAAAGTGACTTCTTCAATTTACATACTAAATGCTCCTGTCTAGGATGACAAAACCCATGTGGCTACTTCATGAAGATCTGTTCTTCTAACTCATCATGTAGAAAATCAGTCTTCACATCCATCTGCGACAACACCATATCATAGTGTACCCAACATAATTCTGATCGAAGTGTGTCTTATAACAGGTGAAAAAATCTCATTATAATCTATCCATTGTTGCTATGAGTATCCCTTTGCCACTAACCGTGCCTTGAACTTTTCCCCCGCTTTTTCTAATACTACTTATTTTCACTTGAATACCCATTTACAACCAATTGCACGCTTCCCCTTGGGAAGTTCCATCAACTCCCATGTGTTATTCTTGTGAAGTGATTCCATCTCTTCCGCCATAACAATTACCCACTTATCTTTTTCTGGACTTTTTATCGCCTCCTGATAAGTATTTGGATCTCTACCACTAAGAACAAGAGTATATGAAACCAAATCTTCAAACACATACCTAACTAGTGGTGTGATTGTTCTCTTGAGTCTTCCACTTGAAGGATTTTCTTCTTCAACTTCTTGTGTAGTTACCTCGGGATCGGGAAGAGTGCGATCCAAATCCACCTCTGGTAGCTCCACCTCAATAACATGCTCATTACCCCTTTCATTTTCTGGCAACTGTTTCTCCTTTTCTTCATGAGCACACTTTAACATAGATTTCTCATCAAAAACCACATGCATGCTGATCACCACCTTGCTTGACTTGGGGTCCCAAAGTATGTACCCTTTACCCCTTTCACGAAACCGAGAAAGATATACTGTTTGGACTTTGGATCAAGCTTCGATCTTTCTTCACTAGGTATATGCACATAAGATGGACACCCAAACACCCGAATATCCGAGTAATCTACCTCAGAACCTGTCCATACCTCTTCTAGAACCTTGCAATCTAATGACGCCCTTGGTGATCTATTTATTAAGAAACAAGCCATACTCATTGTATCTGCCCAAAAATTCTTTGTTAACCCTGTATTCAATTGTAGACACCGAGCCTTTTTCGCAATAGATCGGTTTAACTTTTCTGCCACACCATTTTCTTGTGGTGTCCTGTGTACTGTATAGTTCCTTTTGAATCCATGATCCGCGCAAAACTTCTTGAACTCTTTATACGTGTACTCTGTACCGTTGTCACTTCTCAAACATTTAACTTTTCTGCCTGTATGATTTTCCACTTCAGCCTTCCACAATTTGAACTTCTCAAAAGTCTTATTCTTGTGTTTCATGAAGTAAACCCAAACTTTTTTCAAAAAATAATCAATAAATGTCACGAAGTATAAATGTCCATACCTTGATGCCATTCTCCCTGGCCCTCAAACATCAATATGAATGTAGTCAAGAATTCCCTCTATTGTGTGTTTAGCCGTCTTGAATTGCACTTTGTTTTGCTTTCCAAGAACACAATACTTGCAGAAATCAAGTTTGCAAGTTTTAACACCCTTTAACAGTTTCCTCTTATGAAGCTCCTTCATAACCCTTTCCCCCATGTGACCTAATCTCATGTGCCAAAGAGTAGTAGCCTCATGTACTTCAGTTTCAGACTCTACAGAACTAGCTCCACCTACAACAGTGCTACCGAGCAATCTATAAATGTTTTTAGATCCTCTCTCACCCTTCATCACCACCAATGCACCCTTACAAACTCTCATCAAACCATCTTTGGATCTATAGCTACAGTCATTACAGTCAAAAGTGCCCAATGAGACCATATTTTTAGAAACTTCTGGTATATGTCTAACATCACACAACATTCGTACCACACCATTAAACATTTTAATTCTAATAGTACCTATGCCAGAAATTTTACAAATGCACCATTACCCATAGTAACTACTCCATAATTAACTGACCTGTAGGTGTCAAACCAATCACAAATGGACGTTACATGAAACGAACATGCTGAGTCCAGAATCCAGTGGAGAGTGATCTACTGTTGATGAAATTGAGAGCATATCCTTTGTCATCTCGAGCGTCCATAACCACATTAGCTGACTTCGATGAACCAGCACCATTATGGCCCTTCTCCGAACAATCATGCCTCTTGTGCCCCTTCTTCCCACACCTGTAGCAATTCCCCTTGTACTTCTTCATTGACTGCGACCAAGAATTCTGATGATTCTTTGAATTGTCTCTGGATTGTGATCTACCACGATCCTTGTTCTCTTTCACATACATCGCTTCTCCTAGTGGTTAATCAACAACTATTTTTTTTCGTTAATGAAAATCTAAGAGAGCCTCTGTAACAGGTCCCAACTCAAGAGAATCTTTCCCCCACGTCAACGTAGTCACAAGATTTCCATACGTTGTGGAAGACGGCAACGAGTTTAAGAGCATCAATGCCTTGTCTTCTTCCTCAAACGTCACCTCTACCCATAGCAAATCATTGATGATTTGCGTAAACGCGTTTATGTGAGCATTGAGATCTGCCCCTTCTACTATCTTAAGCCCATACAACCTTCGCTTGAGATGCAACTTATTTGACAAGGATTTTGACATATATTTTGCCTCTAAAATTTCTCACACTTGTATAGCTGACTCTTTATCAATTACAGGATACACCAATTCGTCCGTAAGGCACGAACGAATTGTTGAGATGGCTCTCCATTGGAGTTCCTTCCAATCATCCTCTTTTACATCATCAGGTTTAGTTTTGTTGCGAAGAACCTTCCCTAAACCAGCCTGCACCAAAGCATCCTTAACCCTCCTATGGCACAAAGCGAAATTCTCCATTCCATCGAACTTCTGAACTTCTTGTTTGGAATAAGAGATACCTGATCCTAAGGCAGACATGCTGACCTACGCTCTGATACCAGTTGTTGTTCACAACGGAACACTTGCGAACAAATTAACAAAGTATAATAGGATCAATCACAAAGAGGAGAGACAGATTGGGGCCAATGGACTATCGAAAGTTTATTAGAGTCAACCTAGAAAACGTTCTAGTGATACAACTATTTATATGGATACAATAGAAATCCTAAAACCCTAAAAACAAGTAAAAACGGACAAACAGCAAAAAAGCCACACACAAAAAAGGGACTAAGCGGTCACTTAGTCCACGACACTAAGAGACCGCGTAAAATCCAGTAGCTCGGTCCGTAGTAATCATGACTAAGCGGTCGCCTAGCCCTCAGAGGGAACTCAGCATGTTGTCTGGGTAATCTAGTCATCTCATTCTCAACAATCATCACTATAGTTATTCTCAAATTCTTCTTCATTTTCTTGAATATAAGTCTCATCTTCAGTGTTTAACTCATCTTCAAACTCATCTTAAGTGCTTAACTCATTATCATCCCTATCATTATCATCCATGTCATTATCAGTTATCACATTATCATCTCAATCATTGCCCAGATCCCAATCTCTATCATCACCCTCACCATTTACATTTCCCATTTCAGGATTATCTTCGATTTTTTACTTATTCACATTAGTCTCAATCATACTTTCATGTGTACCAACAATATGACCAGCACATTCAACATATGTATCAATATTATGTTCCACATATATATGAATGAACTCAGAGTTGCCTACTGTATCACAAATCATCCTAGCTTCAGAATCACTAAACATCCTCCTAATTGAATCCTTAGCTAAATTCATTCATGGAATTAAGCACCACAAACACTTTATATTCTAATACTTCAACATACTTTCAATGGTAGCCTTTAAACTAACAAATGAAATCATGTCAGGGTCATTATAGTCAATTACATCATATATCATTCCACTATACTTAAGTTGTCCATCATTCACAAAGTTACCCCCATGATATACCATTATACTAAACAAACCCATTCTGCAAAACAAATGCATACATATTACAAAATTAATTAACTACATACATTATATGCAGACAAGACAAAACAAAATCACATTTAATTGGGACAAGACAAAATTAACAACATTATATAAGGTTGGGGTCTACTTTTTGTCCCCCACTATGATCATAAAGACTATCTTTTTTAGTCACTTTCACTTTGGACCATAACTTTTATAAGAAAATAAGGAGAAACAACAAAAAATTTGTCAATATTCATATACAACAACAATTATCAAAAAGCTCATTCATTTAGAGACACTGTACGTGGGGGCTTTTGTACAATTGCACACTAAACCATGCATCCTTAAATAGAAAATTAAGTTTACTTTAGAAGATAATCCATAAAATGAACTATAAAAACTAGAATCCACATCATTCGACCAAATATTTATGTGAAGCCCTTATTTGAAAGCCCTAACTTTAACGAAAATACAAGAACCCTAATTTCTTATAAAATTGATCAAAATTTGAGATAATGTCATACCTATCACCAGCGATATGTCATCAATTTCTTTGGATTTCACTTCAATCTCTTCAATTGAACTCACTATTTCACGGTAGATTTGTACATAGGATTTTGTATTCTTCGAAGCATGAAAGAGACGTATTTGGATTTCACTTAATTAGTTGTGTTTGGTCCCCCCCCCCCCTTGCCCGCTATATAAATAAAACAGGTAATGGTAGTTTGAACTTTGTCAACCAAAAGTTATGGGTACTTCGGACTTTTCTTTGATGCATTAGACGAAAATTTAAACGTTAACGGGAAAAGAGAGAATCTAACAACAAAATACAACATGTAGGACCAAACTAATTTTTTGAAAATTGTAGGATCAATCAAAAAAATTCGGACAAGTCAAGTGACCAAATAATTAATTAAATCTAGTCAAATTCAAGACCTCTACCAAACTTATTTTTCAAATATTCGATAATTACCTCTTTTCAGTTTTTACGTACTTTTTTCCTTTCGTGTACAGAAATATTTCTATGGTCTTCGAAACCTGCCTGCTAAATCAAATATTTCTCATTCTGCGGGTGTGTTTTCTGAATATGGTTAAAATTAATTCAAATGTCAGAGCTTTGATCATGGACAAGTCAATACAAAGACATGTAACAACAAGAACACCAACCATAAGAGAAAAATAAAACATTATTGTTTTTTTAACGTGTTTAAAAAACTACATTCATGCCTATATATAGGTATACGTAAATCCATCTAATATCCCCTCTCTCTCTCTCTCTCTCTCTCTCTCTCTCTCTCTCACACACACACACACACAATCAAGAGGGGGCTTAACATAGGGAATTAGGGATGGTAGTTGTAAGGAAACTCTCCACTTTCATGTTCATTTTATCCATATTGTTATTCACTTCAACTTGTAGCTTACAACTAGCAAGAGCTATGAGGCCTTTGATTAATAAAGAGTTAGGGATGGTGAAGGAAGAAGTTTCGCTAACGGAGAAACTTCCGAGGGGTCCGGTACCACCCTCGGGTCCTTCTCCCTGCACGTACGTTCCCGGACAAGGCACCGGCACTTGCCCATTGATTCATGAAATGCACTTTGCCGGCCAAACTGTTCATTCTCCACAAGTTTTCCATAGTTATGTTAAACAATTTGAAACGGCTTCAAGGAAGAACTTGTGATGTACATTTTTTTATTCTTTAGTTTTTTTCATTATTTATGATCCTTCCTTGTTACTTATTTGAAGGAACCATCGAAAACATTGGTTTTTAACCCATGTAATTCATGACCCACAGTATATTAGTTCCAAGGGTTTTTTCCTTTTCCTTTTTTTTGATTTAATTTTTATGTATAGATGGTTGATGATTTGAATATCATCATCACACAAAATGGTAATGCATTATATAAACATTCATTTGATTATTCTGTTCTTAGAACCTTGTTTTCATCATTTTCCGTTTGGTAACTTCCGGTTCTGGTTCACCTGGTATATTTACGTGATACGTGGTATATTTACGTGGTACACCATGATTAAAGTTAACCTCACTTTAAGTTACTTTGACATCAAAGTATGCCAATTTTATTCGTGGTACATTTGTTTTTCCTTCTTTTTTTTTAATTTAAAGAGGATTAATAGTGGTTTTACACTTACCCCTATGGTAACTCGAACTCACAACCTATTTAGTTTACATGAAACGTCTTACTACTAAGTTGCATTTCGTTGTCTTTATGAAATACTTTTTTTTCTTCCTCCTAAAGGGACATAGGAAGGGATCGAATATGAAACCTCACGCTTTGTAAAATTACATCTCTACCACTGAGTCACTCCTTAGGAGCAAAAATAAGATATTTTTTTCTCATGGTACATTATGTAAATATGTCATGTACTGCTTCAAACCCATTGAATATTTTCTCGTGCTTCTTAAGTATGTCAAATTCACTTCTTCTTTTTTTGTTTTCGCGATAAAATCATTTTTTGTTAACCAATTGGGGCTTCTCCCTAAGTCATTTTATGCGAATGAACAAGATTTAAAAAAATGAACACTTTTGAATAGATTTGAGAATTGAGTGGATTAGGTCAGGTATGGTTCGAGTTGGAATGATAAACGGGTGAACCCATTGGAACCTAAATACCAAATTGGTCGAAATGAGTCGGGTTAAAAAAGATTGACCTGTCTTAATCCAGATTCCCCTCCTCCAAAATCCATGCATTAATAGAATTTAAACTATCGGGTTAAAATTGATAACGGGTTCAACCTACTTAATTAACCCGACCCGCCACAACATGTTATTTTTTTATGTCGAAACGGGTTACTTTTTTCGACCCAAAAAATATTAATATTTTATGTTGGGTCAGATAATTTTCAGATCGAGTTAAGTGAATTAACGAGTTTTGAGTTGTAATTATCAGTCCTGCTTTTAAAGTTGAGATGCATGCTAAATTAAACTTTATGAAAAATAATTGACCAACAGAATATATGATTATGGGTTTGGTTTACACCAAAGATCAAGATGTTGTACGGTACAATTATCTTTCATCGGTTAGTTGTACTATACAAAACTTTGATATTTGTTTGTTGTAAACCAAATATGTAAACATGTTTTGTTGGTTTAACAGTACTCAATTTTTATTTAATCTGTTTTTTAGAAGTCCAAATAATTTATATCTAGTGAATTTTTCCAAGTATTAATTAATCCGGGTAAAGAGTCTCTTTTGAAAGCCAAACTTTAATAGTTTATTAGTAATAAAATAACACTTTTATGTTTTAATTTTTTAAACTTGACTTTTTAAGTGAAACATTTAAAAATAAAATAATGTACTATTTACCCGAAACGAAGGGAATTGAGGGAGCAATTCATAGTCTTGTATTAACAGTCTATAGTCATTAGATATAGAATACTTTTTTTAATGATACAGGTAGTCATTGGTTTCTATACTCAACAGCAAATCGCATTGGATTATTTTGGAGAGTTATGCTAGAGTCACTCAATGTTTATTTAAATTTATATATTAAATGATATGGTTTTTAATATGTTATCTTTTTTTATATTTTATGGGCTCCATTATGAGTTAAAAAATTATATTAATAATATGACACATAAGATGTTACATTATTTGGTGTATAAATTTGAGTACACATTGAGTGACGCTAGCATTACTCTATTTTGAAACACATTTTTTTTTTCAAAATCATAAAATACATAATTTACCATACTTTCTAAATTTTACAAATTACGTGTTTTATGATTTTAGAATATATTTATATGTTAAATTTTAATTTGAAAAACACTCGGTTTAATTTAAAGAGTCAAACTAGAACAACTTAGAAACTGAGTATAGAACGGGAAAATTTTGTGCTGGTCCACTTTGGAATGTTTTTAACCGTTTTGCACCATAATATTTTTTCGAAATCGAAAAAAGACATATCATGCATCGCAATACATAAAATCCTAGATCGTGACGCACAAATGCGTGAATCGTGTCATATCAATCGAAGCGTTGCCTTATTAATGATAATGCATCAAGATATATCAAAAGTATATTTTTTTTATCAAGATGTAAAGTAGTTGAAAATTTTTAAAAGTTGACCGCGTAATTTTTTGGAATTAAAAGCTACTCCCTCCTTTTAGGGTAGAGTCATCGTTTGAAAGTCATTTTGATATTTTTAATAGCTCATTAGTAATAAAATAACATTTTATGTTTTAATTTTTAAAAGTAGATTTTTTAAATAAAACATCCCAAAATGGAATAATAGACTATTTATCCGAAATGAAAGGGTAAAATTGTAAATTAAAAACCTCTATCATTATTCTTTACTTTCTTCGGTCCTAAAGTCGTGCAACAGATTAGAATGAGAATGACTGCCAGTTGAGTTCTTCGTTGAACCGATGGGGCGAGATTGAATTCAAATCATATGTTTGGAGTGAGGATTAAAATACTCCCATATTTTACTTTTAGGGACAATTTTTTTTTTTTTTCCTGTTTTGGGGGCTAAACCAACCTTTTGACAATATTTTCTTATATGGACTTGTACCTAAAAAAGATGTCCAAAAAGATGGGTGTGTATCCACCTGGATTTAGTCGTATACATCCACTTATTCAATTAAATAACCTTAATAACACGTAAGTGTCAATTGAAAAAAAAATTAATTTTTTTTTCACCTTCCGTTTTTAAATAATCGTTTTTTTTTTTAACTCGGCACAATGTTTAAGAATAAGTAATTGACTGTCTTATAAATATTTGTATAATATGTGGTTTTCATTAATATAACATATGGTTATAATTAAGAGTAGGCCTTATGTAAGATCGTCGTACGGATCTTAGTTCGTAAGACGGGGTTCTACTCTCTCACAGCTCAATCCACCAACACATGATAGACTGGGTAAAGATGATCTGTTTTACAAAAAATGTTCGTAAGACCTTCTTACACAAGTATTTACCTATAATTAAAGTAAGTAAAAAAAATAAGGATAAGGTAGGCAAAGTGTTTTCTTAAAAATGAAATTTAAAAAAAAAAGACAATTACCCCTTCTGTTTTGAAATTATCTTTCTCTTTGACATGTCACACTATTATTTAAAAGGATTGATAACCGATAAGAGCAGCAATTTTGCTCTTATCAATCCAAAGCTTTTCAGCCATATGATCTGGCGAATATAACCGACTAAGATTAGAAATCAAGAAACCTAATGTGACAAAAATCTAGCTTTGACCGTCCGATTAATAAATAGGATATATGGGCTTGATTGTATGGCTTGATCTGCTTCCTTGAACATGTCTACGAGCACGAAAACACCTTAGTTGGAGTGAAAGGCTTGGTCTCGCGAAACCACTCTGGCATGAGAGTAAGCATCGTGTGAGTTAAAAGGAAATTTGACAGAGGTTTGACACTCAAGAAAGTGTATACCTTATTTAGAGTTTATGGAGGGGTATTTATAGACCCTCCAATGTTATAGAATCCATCTATGATTCACTTCCATAGTTACCTAGTAGGTTTAGGAGAAAACTCCTAAATTATAAGCATGATAGGCGGCTAGCCGCGAAAATGTTATAGCAGATAGGGAAAGTGATCTGCTCGGATAAGAAAACATTTGACCTATCTTGGAGAACAAGTCTATGAGATTTCATACTCGGTGCTTGCCCGAATGTAGATCTGCTGATGACAAGTGTAATTCTCGGGCCCTGAGCACGTGTTCGGTCAGGTTTAGACATGAATTATCTTGTTTTATGCTCAGATACCCTGCTAGTTCTGTCCGCTAGCCTGGTAGGAGGTCCTACGCAAATTGATCTCATGACTGGCACGTGATAGTTGCTCATGTTTTGTTTGTGACCGGATTTTGGTCGGGCATATCAAAACCAATCAGTAATCTGATCAATCGTGGCTTTCCTCGAACTTGTTCATTTCTTTTATTGACATAGAATGTCTCACATGCCTATGAAGAGGATATAGGTTCTATAATTTTTTTGGTCAATAAGCTGGGTGCATTCTGTAAGAATAAGTTGATAATGATCGGGATTCATACTTAGATGACTTACTTTGGTTGAATTGACATCTTCATAAATGGAAATGGAAGAGTCTTGTAAGTATTTGGTATATCACTCCTCTTAATACAAAAGCTGGAAAAAAAAAAAAAGGCCCTAAAATTAAAACTCTCATAATTGATCATTGGCTTTCCACCCAGATAGAGAAGTGTAATTTATGAACTGAATTTTTATCAAAAACCCAAAACACAAATAGATTCAAATCGAAAAATCATGACGCGAGTTTTATTGGAGAAAGAGAAAGAAAGGGCCAGAGAGAAAGGGCGAAAGAAATGGAACTGTTTACAGAATGAGGGTGAGACTCAAACGTAGAAGGAAGGAGATGCGAGAGTGGGAGTCGGACGTGGGAGGAAGGAGATGCTAGAGAAAGAAAAGATGTCGTTCACACATGTGTTTCTGAAAAAATTGATCCTAGTCATAAAAATTTAGTATATGAATCAATCTCAGCCTCTAGATAGTTTTAGTCAATTGCGAGCGTGCAAGCATAAGCTCCATTGATTATAGATATTGGTGTAATGTATGATTTTCTTTAATGCCCTTGAATCATGTAGTCATAATTAAAGTAGATAAAAAATAATGATAAGTGGTAAAAATATTTTCTTAAAGAAAAAAGATTAAAAAATAACAATTATTTTAAAACAAATAAAAAAATAAAAATAATAATTTAGGAACGAAGCGAGTACTAGCTCCTAGTTATACGATGAATTTGAAAACAATCAAGAAAAGAAAACGCCCTTGACTCGTATAATACAAACAACATAAATTGATACGATACACTTTATTTGACTATATGGTCAATGAAATTTAGATTTGACTATATGGTCAACGAAAATTAGATTGGACTATCAAACGATGCACATTTAACTCAACTTGAAGCATTTTCCATTTCAATACACATGCAAAACTCGTGTTCAGTACCGACTACACTGAATAAAAATGATTTACGGTCCCCTTTCTCATTACCATACTTTTTTTTTCGTCTTCATGCGCCAAATTCGGCGACAAAGATTAAAGGAAGAAATTTATGTCATTTATGTGATAAGACATTATTGGAACAATTTAATGAAAATGAACTTTTACACTTGAAAAAAAATACGTATTTCAGTGATTAAAAATTAAGAAAAATGGATCGGTCCACAACTTCTCCTAATATTTATAAGGAATAATTGTGGACCAATCCTCTTTTCTAAATTGTTAACAGTTGAATTACCTTGTTTTTTGAACCGTAAGAGTTCACCTTTTTTTTTCTTCCTAAATCAACCCTCCGTCTTTTCGTCCTTCAATATCTTTCTTCATTTCTTCATTTTTTCTTCATAACTATCCTTATTTCATTTCTACCTTCTTTCTTCTCTCTTTCTCTCAAAAGTTAGCTTTAGTCCAGAGGATCTTAAGATGACAAAGCAAATGAAGATAAAGATCGGAAACCCAAGTCAGCTTTGTAGGCTTGTCAAAGTTTGGTCCTAGATCCAGCAAACATAGATCTTGATTTACAAAAATTGTGTATACGATTGTTTTTCTTTGTTTTGTTGTGTTGTTTCTTCTCCCTTTCTCTCCAGAGTCAACTTTGGTCCTAAATCCAAGGCTTTGGTTCGAGATTTAGCAAATATAGATCTTGATCTACAAAAATTTATCCTATATCCAACAAATATAGATCTTAATTTGCAAAAACCGTGTCCCAATATGTGTTGTTACATTTGCTTTTTCTTTGCCTTGTTGTGGTGCTTTAATGTCTTGTACACCTTTCCCTTTGCTTTGTTGTCTGCAACGCAAGTCCAATTTGTACATTGAGATGGATGATTTTGAATTACGATGCTGGATTTTCTTTAAGTTTATATGCTTGGTTGTCTACACCGCAGTCCTAATTTGTGCATCGAAATGTTTGATTTTGAAAATCAAATTAAACCATTTCTCTTTTCCTCCAAAAAAAAAAAAAAAAAATTAAGCATCCCTCTCTTTCTACATCTTCCCAGTTTTATGCTTGATTTTGAATTGCAATGTATGCATCGCAATCTTAATTTGGGCATTAGATGTATTATTTTGAAAACATCATAATAAATCATCCCTCTTTTCCTTCATCGCAATCTAAATTCCTGATCGATGCATCATAATTCCTAATTGACGCATTGTTAGATACAAATGGGGGCAATTTCCAGATTTAGATCTTTGTTAAGCAAGGAAGCCTGAAGGAATGCTAGCCAGGTGAAAAGAAAAATAATCCATATTATGGGAGAAGAAGAAACAAGAACATAACCAAGAAAAAAACTTAGAGTAGATATGTATTGGTTTATAATCCACATTTATTCTTTGTAGTAATTTATTTTCTATTTTGGTTTATAATTCACGTAGTATTTGGCAATACATATGTTTCATTATTAACTATCTAACTGCTTAAGTTGTCCAAAATTTATATATCACAATATATTTGATGGCAAACTTCATTTTTTTGTGCATTGCGATGCCCAATTTTAGGCATATTTGGTGGCAGACCTCAATATATGCATTGCGATTCCCAATTTCAGACATATTTGCGGCAGACTTTAAATTATGACTTGCGATGCACAATTTTATGCATTGTGATGCCCAACTTCAGTCATAATTTGTGTCTGACTTTAATTTATGACTTGCGAGATACCCAATTTTAGACTTCAATTTATGACTTGCGATGCACAATTTTTCTCATTGTGATGCCCAATTTTAGACATATTTTGTGGCAGACTTCAATTTATGACTTGCGTCTCCTAATTTTGTGCATTGTGATGCCTAACTTCAGACTTCATTTTATGACTTGCAATTCACAATTTGTTGTTTTGCGATGGCCAATTTTAGACATATTTTGTGGCAACTTCAATTTATGACTTGCGATCCCAATTTGCATTGTGATTCCAAACTTCATACTTCAATTTATGACTTGTGATACACAATTTTATGCATTGTGATGCCCAATTTTGGACGAAAGCTTTTGTGCACGCGTCTTTTGTTTATTAAGGCTATCTTCGTCATTTTGTCCCAGACGTATACTTTAGCGGTTTAAAAAAAATATTCTGAACCTTTCCGGTTAAGATTTCACCACAATGGACTGGCCCAAATTTCTCCCTATTTATTATGTTCATATCTAGTTACACCTTCTCAAACCACCTACACATAAATGTTATGGGCACATACCTCTTTAATAAGAGAGAAATTCAGGTCGGTCCCCTGTGGTGAAATGTAAACTGGAAAAGTCGAGAATGTTTTTTCTAAACCCTTAAAGTACACTTTAGGGGCAAAATGATGAATATATCCTTAATGAACAAAAGACATGGCGCACAAAAGCTTTTGTCCAAAATTAGGTATTGCAATGCACAAAATTGTGCATCACAAGCCATAAATTGCAGTTGAAATTGGGCATCGCAAGTCATAAATTGAAGTCTGCCATCAAATAGTCCAAAATTAGGCATCGCAATGCACAAAAATTATGCATCGCAATTCATAAATTGAAGTTTGAAGTTGGGCATCGCAAGTCAAAAAAATTGGCCATCGCAAGTCATAAATTGAAGTCTGAAGTTGTGTATCGAATGTTAAAAATTGAAGTCTGCCACAAAATATGTCCCAAATTGGGCATCGCAATACACAAAATTGGGCATCGTAAGTCATAAAGTGAAGTCCACAACAAAATATGTCTAAAATTGGGCATTTCAATGCACAAAATAGGCATTGCAATGCATAAATTGAAGTCTGCCACAAAATATGTCTAAAATTAGGCATCGCAATGTAAAAAATTGGGTATCTTTATGCATAAAATGAAGTCTACCACCAAATATATTGCGATATATAAACTATGGGCAACTTAAGCAGATAGATGATTAATGATGAAACATATGTATTGCCAAATACTAAGTGAATTACAAACCAATACAAAAATAAACTACAACAAAGAACAAATGTGGATTACAAACCAATACATATCTATTCCCAATTTTTTTTTCTTGGTTCTTGTCCTTTTTTTCTTCTTCGCCCATAATATGGAGTTGTTTCCTTTCACCTTGCTAGCATTCCTTAAGGATACAAATGAAAGAGCGCTATAGGAATTACGATGCGACAAATTCCCCACATTTGTATCTAACAATGCGTCAATTAGGAATTATGATTGAAAGGAAGGAAGAGATGGATAGTTTATTTTGATTTTTTCCAAAATAATGCATTTGATGCCCAAATTAAGATTGTGATGCATACGTCGCAATTCAAAATCAAGCATAAAATTGGGAAGATGTAGAAAGAGAGGGATGATTTATTTCTCTTTTTATAAGAGGAAATGAGAAATTGTTTAATTTGATTATCAAAATCAATCACTTTAATGCACATATTAAAATTGTGATGTAGACAACCAATCACATAAAGCTGAAGAAAATCCATCATTGCAATTCCAAATCATGCATCTCAATGCACCACAACAAGGCAAAGAAAAAGTAAACACATCAGCGTGCATATCGAGACACAATTTTTGTAGATCAAGATCCATATTTGTTGGATCTAAGACCTATTTTTTTAGATGGATCTATATTTGTTGGATGTAGAGATAAAGAGAGACAAAAGAACACAACAAAGCATTGAAATGTAAATGTAAACATGATTTGTGCTGATCAAGATATAGGTTTGCTAGATCTAGGCCCAAAACTTGACAAGCCTCCAAAGCTAACTATGGTTTCCGACCTTTATCTTCATTTTCTTCATCTTCTTAAGATCCTCTAGACTAAAGCCGGCTCTAGAAAGAAAGTGAGAAGAAAGAAGGAAGAACAACATAGGGTTGTTTTAAGAAGAAAAAAAAAAGAAAAATAGACTTATGCAGTTGAAAAAAAAGAGGACCGTGTAGGAGTTACAATTTCAGAAAAATGAACCGCTCCGCAATTATTCCATTTAATAATCGATTATAATGGGTCATACTTGTTAGTCCATTAATTTTGTGGCAAAAATGTGCTTAATGGGCGCCCATTGTAATACCGATCTCTGAGTTCAGTACTCTTCACAATCGCATAGGATTTAGTGGAAATGTTATTCAAAGCTTTAGTTGAAATGAGATTTGATATTTTTTTTATAATTGAAAAGTTTATGGGTGACAATCGGGCCGATCCCCTCCATCCAATTTCCAACCGCTTAAGTCCTCCATAATTTATTTAACCGATAAAAAACACTTTTGGAACGAAGGAACGAGTGGACCCTTAATAAAATTAGATAAGGCGTGCGTTGCATCACAATTTCAATTTATACATCGGAATTTTCTGCATGGGTCCGGAATCCAAAATTATGCATAGGGATTTATTTATGTATTCTAATTCCAAATTTTTTATTTCAAATCCAATAATTATGCATCGTTTTAAGCATCATGATTCACAAATGATGCATCGTGATTTAAAATTGATGCATGGCAATTCAAAAAGGTGTCCAACAACACAAATTCCTATTCAGGCATTTCATTAAACATTTTACGCGCATAGCAACACACACACAAATTAAATCTATTTTGAATCATACATATAAACACAATAAAAAAGAAGAAGAATATTTTAGACAAATAGATAGATAGTTAAAATTATTAACGAATTTAAACAAGTATATAGAGACAAACACAACTCATGTTTGTGAATATGACATTTAAAGAGCAGAGGTGACACTTTGAGGAAGGCAAGTACTTTGAGGTGATATTTTTGTATTGCCTTTGCGTGTGATTCCATATATGTGCTTATATATAATTACCGAGGTTCGCTGTCAAATGTCGTACTATATTTGGGAATAATATTTCGAGCTCTTCAAGCGATCCCTTAGAGCTCAAGCTAGTCGGAATAGAGGTGAGATCTCCTAACGGCAAGGGATGGAAGGAAGAAACTCATGTGGAGGGGCATTTAAAAAAGAAGTTAAGGAAAATCTACTTATGCGGTTAAAAAAATGAATTAGTTATACGGTTGAAAATCTCCCAAATAGGACCGGCTTGCAATTTATCTAAAGCTTATTGTAATGGGCATCCAAGCCCATTTATGTTTGTGTTATTCATTGGCATTCGCTTACCGATGCATTTGAGTTCACAACACACATGACGCCACCCACTCACATGCTCACCCCTTTGTTACCTCTAAGATTAACTGTAATAATTACAGCCGGTAAACCTGACATTTTATTACTACTTTCTTAATATAATACTGAAATGCCCTTTGCATCTAGGATTCAAAACTTGAATCAGTCACGGATGGAGCACCTGATGAAACTTTATCTATTGATTCATTAACCAAATACGCAGCGAAATAAATATAACAGAAAAGTAAGCAAAGCAAACTAAGAACATCAAGTTGTGGTTCAGGTCTACAAGTATAATACTTGTAAACTGTGTTTTATGGCAAAACTTCCACTAATTAAAAGATTATAACAAGTAGAATATGAAAAACAAAGTTGAGATTGGAAATCCTATGAAAACTCCTAAAAGAGAATATGAAATCTATTTAATGCACAACACCCTTGGAAGACATAGTTATGAAAACAGAACACAGAGAATAATATAAACTATGAACGGCACACTGGAAGATGCTTCAGATGATGCGGGAACATCATTACTTTGTGTAAGCTTGATCCGTGCAAAATCTCTCTCTAAGACTCTCAACTTTGATAACTAATGTCAAGTAGCGTCCATTTCTTTATAAACATGGCAATGTTAGGATTAGGAAAAATCATATGGTAAAAAACCTTTGTTGTGCACAGCGGAAGACTAGCAAACAATTTAACAAAGTATAATAGGATCAATCACAAAGAAGAGAGAGAAATTGAGGCCAACGGACTATCGAAATTTTATTAGAGACGCACTTAAAATTGTTCTAGGGATACAACTATTTATATGAATACAATAGAAACCCTAAAACCCTTAAAAGGCTAAAAAAAATAGACAAAACAACAGACCTAGGGGCTGAGTGGTCGCTCAGCCCAAACGCTGGGCGACCATGCAAAATCCAAAAGCAGTCTTCGAAGATTTCTTCACTGAGCAATCGCTCAGCCAAAACCTTGAGCGACCACTTAAGCCCAGAATCTGAGGGAACTGGCATGTTGCCTGGTTAATCGAGCTATCTCATTCTCAACAACCTCTAACTCCTACAAGTTAGGATATAACAAGTTAGAATCTGTATACAATGCAATAACCAAGCTTTCAAAAAATCACCAATAAAAGCAACAACAACCTAGTAACCCAAGAAAACAAAACACGGCAAATGAGGTAAATAGGACACACCTATTTACATTAACAAATAGCCACCTTTTTTGTTGTTGGTGATAGAACCAATACCGAAGATGAAGGATTTACCGTGATTCAAGGCTAAACAACTAGTAGACTTGGTGGCCAAGCTTGTACTCCTTAATTTATGTAATTGATTAAATCAAATATGTTGTGTATATCCTTACTAGAATAGATAACCAATATATCTCTATTTATACACTGTAACAGCATATGAAAACGTTGAGTTGAATAATACAATTATTCTTCCATCCTTTATGGTATCAGAGCTTTGATCCCATTAAAACCTTCATTATTATTATTATTATTATTTCCTGTCTTTTTTTCTCCTTCCTGTTTCTCTCCCATGGCAGCACCCGACTCCCAAGTTTTAATCCCTAACCCCCAGGAACCCACCAAGCCCCTCATAATGGTCACTTTTCACAACTCTATTAAACTCACCTCTGTCAATTACCTTTCCTGGAAAGCACAAACTCAAGCTATACTCCTTGGCTATAACTTGAACAAATTTGTGGATGGCTCTCACACAATCCCACCCACAACCATTACTAAAAACAATCAAGAAGAAACCAACCTTGAGCACATCACATGGTTTCGTCAAGACAAATTAATTCTTGGTGCTCTTATTGGAACCCTCTCCCTCACGGTTGTTCCTTTAGTTACCCAAGCCAAGACTAGTCAAGAACTATGGGATGTTCTGGCTCGAACCTTTGCCCGACCCTCACGTGGTCATATCAAACAACTAAAAGACCAACTCAAACACCTCACCAAAGACACTCAATCCATATCCGACTATATGCAATCCATCAAAGCCCGTTCCGATGAATTAGCCATACTTGGTAAACCTCTTGATAATAAAGACCTTATAGAATTAATTCTTGATGGTCTCGGTGATGACGACTAGTCTATCATCGATTCCGTTAATGGCCGCGACTCACTCATTTCTTTCGATAAGCTTCATGAAAAGCTCATCAACAAGGAACTTGCTCTTCGTACCAAGACCCAACCATCTCCTTTACTTGTCACTGCCAACCCTGCCCATACTCGCCCAGCCAAACACAACCCCAACTCTCTCACAGCCATAGCTCGTCTTTTGTCTCCAACACCACCTCGGCTGCCCACCACTCCAGCCAATCAACTAGACCTCCCCCTCGTCATTTTTTTGGTCGGTGCCAATGGTGCAACACCAAAAGGCCGTGTTCTAACACACTGCCATCTCTTCAACCAATCTTATCCCAACCAAAAACCTCCAAACAGTCCTTCACAGCCTTGGAAACCTCGTCCCAACACCCTGTAGCAGTCCTCCTTTTCTCATCCTCGTGTTCATGTTGCCACTGTCCTTAACCATACCAACCCAAATTGGCTCCTAGATAGTGGCGCATCTCATCATGTCACCTCCGATCTTCAGAATCTAGCCTACCATAACCCCTACAAAGGTTCGGATGATATCTTTATTGGAAATGGTATGGGTCTTCCCATTTCTCATATTGGCTTTGCATCTCTCCCTACTCCCTCTCAATATTTTGCACTGCCCAATGTGTTATGTGTCCCAACTATGAAAAAGAAAAAATTGATTTCAATTTCTCAATTTTTTTCGTACCAATAATGCTTCTATTGAGTTCCCACCTTCCTTGTTTTCTATGAAGGATCTATGCACGGGGGAAATTCTTTTTCAGGGACCAACTAAAAATGGAGTCTATGAGTGGCCGGCAACCACTCCCTCCCTCACATCTCCACTAATTGCCTTCTCAAGTGTCAAAACCGACTCGTCCATTTGGCATCATCGCCTTGGACATCCATCTGTCGTTATTTTTAAGCACATTGTTAGCTCTTTTCACTTAGATTGTTCTGATAATTCCAGCAAAAATTCTCTTTGTAACTCATGTCAATGCAATCAAAGTCACAAGTTACCTTTCTCCATTTCTACCATTTCCTCTTCCTCTCCCCTTGAAATTCTTTTCTCTGATGTTTGGACCTCACCCCTTCATTCCATAGATGGTTACAAATACTATGTTATATTTGTTGGCCACTTCACCAAATACACGTGGCTCTATCCTCTTAAGCGAAAATCCGATGTTCGTGATGTCTTTTCTCGCTTCAAAGCACTCGTCGAAAATCATTTTCAACGCAAAATTCTCACTCTTTATTCTGACAATGGTGGCGAGTATGATGCCCTTAAAAATTTTCTAGCTACTAATGGCATTGCTCATCTCGCATCTCCTCCTCACACCCCCGAGCACAATGGCTACTCGGAGCGCCACCATCATCACATAGTCAAGACCGGGCTATCCCTCTTATCTTATGCCTCTATGCCATTAACTTATTGGTCTCATACCTTCACCATTGCGGTGTATCTCATTAATCGTCTTCCTACCCCAACATTAAAGCTTCATTCCCTCTATCATAAACTCTTCGACAAACCACCCAATTATTCCAAACTCCGTAGCTTTGGATGTCTATGTTATCCTTGGCTCCGACCGGACTCACCACACAAACTTGAACTGCGATCATCTCCCTGTGTCTTCATTGGCTATTCTCTCATACACAAAGTGTCTACCTATGTCTAGACACATCCACTGCACGTATCTACATATCTCGCCATGTCAAGTTTGTTGAATTTGTCTTTCCATTTACCACCTCTTCTACTACTAGTCAATCTGCCATACTTATTTCCTCCTCTGACTGGTGCTCAATGGTTTTACCTATCATTGTTCACCCTTCCCGGACTTTTATTCCTATACACAACCCCATCTCCCACTTCTAAACCCCTATCAGCCCACTCTCAGCCACTACCACTGCTTCTGCCTCCTGCTACCAATGCTCCCTTGCCCACTACTGCCTTGCCCGATTCCATTCCTCCTTCCCCTCAACCTGTTAATAATCATCCTAGCCCACCACGCACCATTACCACTAGATCCAAAAATAATATCCGCAAACCCATCACCAAATTTAACCTTACTGCCCAACTCAACCCCAACCTAGCTCTAAGTGAGCCCTCCACCACGACTCAAGCCTTCAAAGACCCCAAATGACACCAAGCCCTCTCTACTGAATTTGATGCCTTGGTTGCAAATGGCACATGGGAACTGGCCCCTCCTGACCCCAACCAAAATTTAGTTGGGTGCAAATGGGTGTTTCGCATCAAATATCTCCCTGATGGCTCTATCGATAAACACAAGGCCCGTCTAGTTGCGAAGGGGTTTCATCAACGTCTCGGGATTGATTTCCATGATACTTACAGCCAGTTGTTAAGCTTACAAGTGTTCGATTGGTACTCAGTCTTGCAGTGTCTCGAAATTGGTCTCTTCGCCAACTTGATGTCAATAATGCCTTCCTTCAAGGCACATTATCCGAAGAAGTTTTCATACAACAAACCCCGGGTTTCATTGACAATGATTGTCAAAGATATGTCTGCAAACTTCGAAAGGCTATTTACTAACTTAAACAAGCACCCCGCGTTTGGTATAATGAGCTCCGTCACTTTCTTATCACTGTTGGGTTTGTGAATTCTGTAGCCGACACCTCTCTCTTCATCTACCAAGGTAACAACACCATCATTTACTTCTTAATCTATGTAAATGATATCATAGTCACGGGCAACAACATTGAAGAGGTTCATGGATTCATTACTCAACTTTCTCAAAGGTTCTCTCAAAAAGATCTTGGACCTTTAAATTATTTTCTTGGGGTTAAGGTTCAGTCACATGCAACTGGGTTGTTTCTTTCCCAAAGGAAATACATTCTTGATCTGCTTGGAAGACATAACATGACCACTGCCAAGCCTGCCGCCACCCCTAGCTACAACGCCTATCCTCACTCTCACCTCTGGTTCCCCACTTTTCATATGTATGTATTTGACAAATCAATATGAATATATTTTATTGGAAAACTAGTGTTTTTAAGTGATGTAAATTGGGGTTTTGAGGCACTAATTTATTTGTGAGTCATTTATGTAATGGTTATGATAATTGTGAAATTATGTTCTTCTTCGTGAAAATATAAAAATACTATATTTATTTGTCTAGTTCAGATATCGGATGAATAAGTACTAGAGGTTTAAAGTTTGACATTGGAAGTGCTGCAAATGGGTTATCCCACATTGAGAAAATATGAAAGGCTTTAAGGGTTTATATACAAAGGCTCCCTTGTGTTGGGTAAGCTTGCAGTATAGAAAGAATCATCCCTCTCGCGCTCGCAGGGGGGTGCAAATCAAGGTCCAATTTGGCTTGGATAGACTTACTCGTGTGCTCGCACATGCGGACACGAATATCGGACCAAATTGTGCTACCTAGACAAACTCACATTTTGCTTATTTTTCTTTTAAATTTTAAATTCAACTTCATAACTCCAGCATTAAGAGCAGTTTAATTCTGTCTTAATGTCTGCTTCAAATGAGACTTTAATGGGCATAATCAAAATGTTTTAGTAATTGAAATGTGTTGATTTTTCTGGCCTATACAATGGAACCATTCTCCACAAACGAAAATACACTTTGAGAAATATACGAGCTTCCTCTTTCTCTTATACATCATGTATTGCATTTCATATTGCGTATCTTTTCTTGGCCTCCTATTTGGTGATAGATTTCTAGCACTTGTTCAGTTCGCCAGACCTTCAGTACATAGTCATTCGGTACCACCGTTGTATCCTGGGAGACGATTGTCCCGTGTAAGAACTCCACGCACTTACAGGGAGTGGGACAAATAACGTTTCAAGAAAAATGTGTTTTACACAGGCCTCGGTCATAGACTTAAAGAGCAGATTTGCTTCTTTCCACCAGCAGACTTCTCAAACCTTCTTCACGAATAGACTACACAAGTCTTCTTCGTCAACAGTCTTGCTTCCTTTCACCAGCAAATTTGAAGAGCAGACTTCTCAAGTCTTCTTCACCAGCAGACTTCACAAGTCTTCTTCACAAGCAGACTTTTCAAGTCTTCTTCACGAGCAGACTACACAAGTCTTCTACATCAACAGTCTTGAGAAGACTTACCACTAGCAGCTCTACTCAACAATAGCAGTTTTATTTTCTTTTTAATTATTCTATTTTACATTCTGTAAGATTGTAATAGGGATTTTCCCAACATATTTTACATTAATTAATCATAGTCGATGCACATTATCAATTTGAAGGTGGAATATATCAAAGTATCATATCTTCATTTTTTAAGGTTGTTTACTACTCTTTCTGTCGCCAAAAAATTGTTATGGTCATGGTCTTGGTCGTATTTAAAAAGCCAAACATTTTATAATAATATTTTTTTATTTGTTTATTCAAATTGTCCATTAATTATTTAATTTATTTGGTTGGACACATTGGAGATATATCATTTCTTTGAAAGAATTTAAAAAAAATAACCAAAATATATAACTTTTATTTGAAAATACAACACTTTTTATGGGACAAAGATAATACTCACTTAGTTTGTTAAAAAAAATCTCATTTTGCTTTTCTTTGTTCATTACAAAAAAAAAACGTTTACTCCCTCCGTTCCGGACAAAGAGTTCACTATTTCATTTTAAGATGTTTCACTTAAAGAGTCTGCTTTTAAAAATTAAGGCATGAAACTATCATTTTATTACTAATGACCTATTAAAAGTGGTATTTTCTTAAAAAATTTGACTTTCAAACGAGGATTCTTTGCTCGGAACAGAGAGAGTATTTTCTAATATTTTTTTAGGGAGTTCCTTTTACTATTTTACATGTTTTCCTTGTTATTTTAGTGGTGTTATCCACTTTCACATGTAATACATTACTTACAAATATTTTTAATAGAGTCGATTAATTATTTTAATATGTTTGTCGAGTCAAAAGAGACATTATTTTTACGAACAAATTAAGGATATATAATTGGTTTGTTTGGTACCAGATTTTGTTGCTTAATTCATGCCACCTCTGACATGCGTGGAACTCACTGTGGAAGTTGTTTGAAGCTTCTGGGTACGTAGTAAGAGTTGCTTGGAAGTCAAGTGTTTGTGTTAGTCAAATATGTCAAAGTAGAATTAAAAACTGGTAAACATGGAGATCATTCAAAATTTCGGAGCTCAAAGATGGTAAAAGTCAACACAAAGCCATTGATCATACAAAGAACACCAACCAAGAGCTTAACTACGGTTTCGCAACATGGAAGTGAAATTCTAAGAAAAGTATTCAAATCATCAAATATATTGATTTTTTAGTCTAAGGGTCCGTTTTGATATATTGATTTTGAATTCAATAAATTTTTAAATTTCATGTAATTTAAATAACCTGGAATTTGTTTTTAAAATCATAGCAATTTCATTATTTGGGTACTGTGTGAATTCAATTGTAATTCTATATTATAGTTAAAAATAAATTTCATATATATATATATATATATATATAAAATGTATAGTTTAGCCTAGTGATAGTAAAAACAATGTGAGTTGTTATTATGTATAGTAATAGACCAAAATATATAATTTAAATTCTTAAGATTTAGTTTAAAATTAATTTTATGAAATTGATGTATTTGTAATTCAAATTTTAAATTTTAACAGTGTTACCAAATAACAAAATTTGTTTTGAAGACCATAATTCTAATTCTCTCTCTCTCTCATCTCAGTCTTTGGTATGATCTGCTTCAGGTGTTTCATGATTTCGTTCCAACGGTAATTACGATGGCTATATATATATATATATATATATATGTAATCTAAAAATAGAAAAAATTCTTCAAAATTTGTCTTCCTAAAATAGAAAGTGATTTATATGTAATAAAAGTTATAGGTCATGTATTAAAAATATAAATCTGATTATAAATTAATTGATTACATGTGTCATAATTAATCAAATACTACCTTAATATGTGAAAATCAAATACTTTCTTGAAATATGAAAACCAAATACTGCTTTGGAATATGAACAAACTTCTAATGAATTGAAAACACAGTTAACAAAATATTTCAATATCATCAAGATCTTAATTTTATTGTTTATTTTACATGTTATAAATCGATATCATAATTTTTTATAGCATTCTACACGTTAAGAAATTTGTTGTCTCATAGAAGATAAATAATGATGAACTTAAACAACCGGCTTCTGTCAATATAAATTATAAAAAAATTATACTTTTACTTTTATATAATATCAAGAGTCCCTACAAAAGTGTGTTTATTCAAATATTCAAAACAGAAAAAAATAAAATAACAAATCATGATTTAATTTCAATCTAAGCATATAGGTCAAACAAAAAAAACTTGAACATTAACCAACGAACCAAATTCCATCAAATCCGAACTATATTTTTTTGTAAGAATATTGTTGTTTGTTCGGTTTTTAATGCTCAATCCCACAAATCTAATCATTATTGTATTTAAAAAATCAACTAATATTTTATTGTAATTTTTTTACCAACTAACCATTAAAAGGCTTGGACATCACATTGTAGGAGCTAAAATTTGAATATAAGTAATGTTGGAGACAAAGTATCACAAGAATGACATTGTCTCCATCAGTAAAAACAAGAACATCACATCTAAATGACAGGAAAATTACAAAATGAAAAAAAAAATTTGATCACGAAAATATAATTAATATCGAAATACTACGTACATAATGAATCTAAATCCTCATCACAATTGTTGAGGAAATTTATTGACATATTTGAAACTAAAGTGCACATCTAATGACATGGACAAAAAGTAAAATTAATGCATTGACAAATCTATAAAAATATAAAGAAGTATAAATAGAAAAATATTTTTCATCTCCATCGGACCCGTTGACAAATTATTTTAAAACCATCAATATCTTAATTTTATTGTCCATTTTACATGTTAATAAATCGAAATCAATTTTTTTAATAATATTTTATACGTTAAAAATTTGTGGTCTTATAGAAGATAAAATATAATGAATTTAAACAATCGGCTTCAGTCAACATGTATTCTAAAAAAAATTATTTTTATTTTTATGTAAAAGCAATATAGTCCCTACAAAAATGTACTTATTAAAATATTAGAAACATGAAGAAAAAAAAGTAACAAACCAATACTTATAATTTTAATCAGAGCAAACATGTAGGTCAAACAAAAGTTAAGTTCAATCATTGGTACTATCATATGCAATAACGATTAACAATAGCTAAGGACAATCATTGTTGCATATATGACACTTCCAGAATTATAGTTCAAAGCAGATCATGATTTTTAGGTTAACAAGCGTTCTGGTTTAAAAATATTGATTGATATGAGATAAATAAGGAAAACCAATAATATAACACAACAAATGTTATGTAAATTGAATTCATAGTTTATCATATTATCGATATAATTATGTATTTCTATTTAGATAGTTGCAATTCATTCTTTTAATTTTATTTATTTTCTTTGTTTTGCTTGAATAAATATATATATATATATATATATTTATGCGTTAAACGCAGGTATATAAAACTAGTTGTTGTAATTGTGGTGTCGTTTCTAGAGAATGGGTGAGGTTGTTGGCTTGTTGTTTATCATAATGAGTTCCAATGAGCCACCGTTGGGCCTTGGGAGTTGGGACCAAAGAGAAAATAAAATATGGAAAATATACCCAGAGTCCTTCTAAGAAGATTTTTTAAAAGGGTGATAATTAAGTCGGTCTTTTTTTATGAAATTATAACAGCATATGTCTCTTATATTAGTTTTAAACCGTTATAATATATTTTTAGGGGAAAATGACGAAAATACCATTAATGAAGGAAAAGCGCGAATAAAGTCATTGTCCAAATTTAGGCATCGAAATGAAAACATTGTGCATCGCTATACACAATTGAAATCTATCGAAATTTGGGCATTGAAATTCAAAAAGTCATAGCCAAAATTTGGGCATCGCAATAAAAACATTGGGAATCGCTATGCACAACTGAATTCTGTCAAAATTTGGGCATCGAAATGCAAAAAGCCACAGCACAAATTTGGGCATCGCTTTGCACAATTGAAATCAGTCAAAATTTAAGCATCGAAATGCAAAAATTTACTGCCCAAATTTGGGAATCGCAATGAAAACATTAGGCATCGCTACCCACAATTGAAATATGCCAAATTTTAGGCATCAAAATGCAAAAGCAACTGCCCAAATTTGGTTATCGCAATGAAAATATTATGCATCGCAATGCATAATTGAAATCTGTAAAAATTTAGGCATCGAACTGCAACAATCCCAACTTAAATTTGGGCATCGTAATACAAAAATTGGCCATCACAAAGACTTCTAAAGCCCAAAATAGTACTTAAACATCATTTTTTGGCCTTAAAACGAGGATAACATAGCGGTAACACAATGTGACTTGTAGATCTTATCAAGAGCTTTGATTTGATATGCGGTGGGTCACCTGGTTCATCCTGGATCAAACGTTATGTCATACCGACGGAAGAATCCTCAACCTTTTGATTTCTACTAGTGCATCAGTTTCAAAACTGACAACTAACACCCTTAAGTTGCATTGCTTAACGAGATTTATGCAAGAAAAATGATTTTCTTCGAGTTCGAGAACACTGACATGAAGAAGACGAATGAGGGTATTTTCTGCAAAAAAAGAAAAAAAATCAAAGCTCTTTTTTAAGAACACAAACAATTAGGGATACAGTAAAAAAATATTCTCCAATTCGGGATCTATTTTATATCAAGGCAACTAAGGCAGCATATGAAATAAAAAAAATTCTTTGAATTCGAGTTGTGATTCATGGCTGATGACAGAAGATAAAGATATATATTTTGAAGAAGACGAATGAGGGTATTATTGGGATAATTTTTTGAAAGTTCCTTTTACCAGTTAAAAAAAACAAGGCACTTTAGCGGTTACAATTTCAGGAAAGGGGACAAAGCCGCAATTAATCCTTTTAAAAATTGCGGCAAGTCATCACTATATTTTTTCGTAACCGAAAAAAAATATTGTGCATCGCCATGCACAAAATTATGCATTGTGATCATGAAAATGATTTATTTTTTGCACTGCAATGCATGACATACATTTTTTCTGATTACGAAAAAATATAAAGGTATATAGCGGTTGAAATTTTTTCTGAATGGAACTGGTCAAAATTTCTCCCAAAAAAATTGTGTTAAAAAAAAGCCCAAGAATAATTATTTTATAAAAAAGTTTCAGAGTTAAACTTTTGAAATCAAAATGTTTCAAACTTTACGGGTTTACTTACGTTTTTAAGGCATGAGCTTTAATTTGAATGAAAACTTAATTAGTTCTCTTTTCAATAATGTTTATGATTATACTATTTGATATATAATTAGAATAATAACAATAATAATAATAATACCTCGTTTCCATGGAGGCTTGTTCTTTCCATGGGTTTTCATGCATCGTGAGAAGCATGATATGGACTTATTAATTTGACTTAGGGTTGTCTAAACCTCATTTGAGTAGTGACGCAAAAACATGCGTCAATGGCGGTGTTGGTGTCAGGGATGGGAAATTGTAAAGGTCGCTCGAGCAATACAGTTCGACACCCTGCCATCGACGGCTCTTCCTCGAGCGGCAATCCGACTGGTGGTAACGACGTCATCGACCTTTTTCTCAAGTCCCACAATCGGTGTTTGTAAGAACCACACTTGTTAAAATGTCTCAAATAATCCAAAGTGGAATTGGAGAAGGTCAAACAAGTTAAATCTAATTGTAATAGGATTTCTTTATTTATATGTATTAAGAGTCTTAATCCCAATTAGATTAGGTTTTTCTTATAACCTATATAAAGAGGTATTAAGACTTCTGTTAGAGACAAGGCTGAAAGGGTGAGACACAAATAATGAGAGACGGACGACGAACACAATTGGTGGTCAGGGGTAACAAGGTCTTGGCAATGTTAGACAAAAATAATGTATGGCTATTTTGGGCTTAGAGGTGTGATATTCTTTAAGATAGTGTCAATCCTTGTAACCTTTTGCCTAAGGAGAGTACTGAGTATATTGAAAACTCTCTATTGTAATTTCTCATCATTTATAGTGAAGTTATTGCTTGTCTTGGAGTGGATTAAACCACATAAAATCATTTATTCTCTTTTGTTTTATCTAATTATATTTTCTATTATCTTGTTATTGTTTCTCCATATACTTCGTACTATTATTTTCCTTGCTACTGTTTTGCGCCATCAAATTGTGAACCACTTTGTTGAATTGCCACTTCGACCCCCTCCAATCTTCAAATCATTCTCTTAAACTTATCTTGACATGTACATATCATTTAGGGTTGTTTTACTTCCACTCCTTGATTTAATTGATTTTCATATTAATTTGTTGCTTCCTATCTTCTTATAAAGGAAGGAGCCAACGAGGGAAGGCTTCTACTCCTACGCCAACTGGGCTAGTGATGTGCAGAGACAACTGCCTAAAGCTTAAGATGTAAGGCAAATGATATACATGTCGATAGTAGTAAAGTGAATGAATGATGTGTTTGTACTCCTTGTAGGATCGAATAAAGTAGCTTGAGCGCTTATCTTGTAAACGGAGAAAGACAAAAACTCATGTAAGATGGTCTTACGGACCTTAATCCTTAAAACGGAACTATACATATTAAATAGGTCAAAGATTCAGTGATTACAATGATATCACTCAACTTTTAGAAATTGCAGCACCACCCTTTAGATTTATAAATGAATAACATCACTTTTAGTTTTAAAAGTGTCACTATATAGCATTAAAAGTGACAATTTTCGTCCTAGAAGTGTCAATTTGTATCTTTAATAACACTATCATGTTTTTCCTTAAAAACGTCACTTTTGATCTTAAAAAAATGTCATTTGGTATTAAAAATGTCAATTTTGACGATAAGTTTCACTTTGCATTATAAAGAAAACCGTCACTTTTGACCTTAGTAGTGTCATTTTTTAACATTAAAAGTTTTCATCTTTTTACCTTAAATGACACTTTTGGCCTTAAAAGTCACTTTACTTTAAAATCTGTCACTTTAGGCCCTTAATGTGTAATAGTGATTATGAATAAAAGAGTGTCACTTTTTGGCCTTGAACATGTTATTTTTTAGTATTGAATGTGTTGGTTTTGTCCCTAAAAGTGTCACTTTTTATCCTTAATGAAAATTATATTTTTTTTCTGCTAAAATTGTCGCTTTAACCTTAAAAAATGTTTCTTTTGGCATTAAAAATGTTATTTTTTTACCATAAAGTGTCACTTTGCTTTATAAATGCAGTTGATTCAAGCTTTAAGTTAATTTAAAACTAAAATATGAAGTCTGAGAGGAAATGGAGTTCGGCAGTTAAGTTCTTAAAGTGATAGGGCACCGGAGCACGAATTAAAATAAGGAGGACACCGGAGCAATTCTTCAAAGTTCTGATTTATGGTAGATTGATACTCCGTCTTATGAATCTCAATTTGTAAGACAATTTTACAAAAGACATACTCTGAGAAAAATTAGGTCATTTCTACTTTATCATTTGACTCTACCCTTAGGCTCCGTTTGTTTCATGGAAAATGACTTTCGGAAAACGTTTTCTTCATTTTTCGTTGTTTGGTAACCTTAGGAAAATGTAATCAATGTAAACGATTTTCCGAGTCAAAGGAAAATGAAGCTTTCTTTTCCAGAAAATGACTTACGGATTTTTTTTCCGTAAGTCATTTTTTGAATGTTCGAACATCTCTCGCCCTTCCAAAATTACACATATTTATATACACACACAATATTTCACTCAACAAATAAATTGTTTAGAAATATAAATGGAGTTTGTACACATTATTTATAAATTCTAATTTTAAGATACTCAGTACGTCCTAAAATTAGTATCCACTATATTATATTATTATTTAAGGACATCCAAAATATTATTTATTTTATTTTTTAAAACATTTTTTCATATCAATTATCAAAAAAAAAACTGTGAACTTGAAAAAAAATGAACTTTATTGATTTGACACCATTAATGATAAATTAAGGGTTATTAAAAGAAAATCACTTAAACTTTAAAGCTATTTTATATTCAATATATGTATTAATATTAAAATATATTTTTTGTATTTATTCACATATTATTTTCCATAATATTTCTGTGTATCTGTCAAATATTCAAAAATATTTTTCAAAATATTTTCAAAAGATTTACCAAACATCTAAAAGTAAAAATAAATATTTTTAAGAAATCAATTTTCAAAAATCATTTTCTGAAAAATATTTTCCGTAGTTTAACGGAGACTTACTGATTTGATTGAAAATCAAAGTGGTGATTAACTAGCCCTGGTCATTATCCTAATCTCAAAGCACGTGAAGTGGACAAGTATTGATGTAAATGTAATTATCTTGAATCTATCAAATTAAAGTGGACAAACACGGCAGGATAGCTATGCCGCCAAGCTTTTCTTGATGTGTTCCTGACTTCCTGGATTGACTCCTTTATGGCCTTCACAAATGAATTGATCAGCATTGACTTACTTTCTTTTTATTTATTTCTCTCTTTTTTCTTGGTTTTCCTAGTTAATATTAAAGGATTAACTAGGAAAAACCATTTAATATTAAACTTATTAAAAATAAATATAAAAATATATTTGATATTTATAAGCTATTCAGATAAAAAAAAACTTCATACAACAGTTTGGCATAAATTTCAATAATTTTTCATACCCCAATATCTTTATTTATAATAATTTCAAATTTTCAAAAAATTCATTTGTTATCCAAATAAGTCAAACCAAATCTCTATTTAAAGATAAAAATGTGTACTTTTTAAAAATATATTTTTTATTTTTTTAAAAATTGCAAAAAGGCTAAATATTAAAGAAAAAGGAAAAAAAATTAACAGGGCCCACGTATTTGGTGTTTGTGAGAAAGGGCTGACTCTCCCATTCTTATTTTGGTGCAAAACTTGTCATCTTTTTTCCGGAAAACCCGGTCTTCTCCCATGCTACTCCACAAAGTCAAATCATAATTGCTTCCCCATTTGACACTCCGTTATTGTACAAGATTTGGGGAAAATTATCATTAATCATAATATTGGGCTTGTTTGATAGTCGGATAAGGATAAGCAGTATTATTAATTCAAGTACTATTAGTATCTCTTGCTATTAATTCTCACTTATATATCGGAGATAGTTTTGAGATTAAAAATATTAATCCCAATTTTTTTAGTGAGGGCACTAATAATACTACCTTCCCCCTTGGCATTAATAGTGAGGGGATAATGACTTTATCCGGATAACACGTGTTATTAGTCTCGATCACCTATTGCGTACCAAACGTCAGACAACTCGGCTTATTAATCATATCTGCCCTTAATCCTAGCTACCAAACGACACATGAGAGCATAAAAAATGCAACCGTATATTTAATTATATGTGGATGAGGATAATTAATTAACACTCTCAATCACATGTGTAAATTTTTCTCTTTCCATTCATATTAATTTAAAGACATTCATTCAATATAACTATAGATTTGATCTTAAGTGGCATGTGTTTCACTAATAAAATGAAATTTGACAAAAAAAATAAAAAGGATAAGAAGAGAGAACAATCAATAAGAAAAGTTTTTTTTAAGAAAAATACTAACTAGGATGTATTCACGTCTTCAACTAGAATGTGAAAAATTGGCATCCTTATTGAGAATATAAAAATACAAAAATAGTTAACACGTCATATCCTCAATATTTATACACAGTTGCATTTTTCTTTTAAAGAAGATGTAAATCCTAAGATACAATTGAGATAAGCAGAAACTTGTGTAAAGCAGTCTTATGGATATTTTTTGTAAGACGGATTTTTCATATCTGATCTACCGTGTGTTGGTGGATTGAGTTGTGAGATAGTGAAGCTCGGTCTTACTAATTAAAATCCGTAAAATGGTGTTATATGAGATCTACTCATTGAGATGTGTTATTTTTTTGTTATAGTGATTATTTCAAAATTGATTTCCTTAGAATTTTCTAACATTGATTTCCTGAGCCATGAGATGAATTACGGATGTCTATATTCTTGTGTTGCATTTAACTATAGTATTGGTAGGAGAATTTTTTTCGGTCTAAATGTTCCATAGTCAACTAATTGAATTTGAGTATTTCCACCTACCTCAAAATTAGCTTGTCATGTAATAAGGGTTTAAATCGAAACTATCGAATCACGGGATCGAACCAAATAAAATCAAATCAATCGATTTGGTTTGGTTTTAGTCGAAGACGGTTTAGTGTCGGTTTTAAAAATTGAAAAACCCACTCGATTCAGGTCGGTTCGCGGTTTTTTGTATCGCATCAAACCAACCTATATATTTTTATTTACTTTATATATATATATATATATAAACGCATACTAAATCAAACTGAGCTGCCCGGCCCAATTAGGCCCAAGCTAGGAGCCACGTGTCAGTTGTGTAAATCTTCCGAGCAATCGAGCAATCGAGCAAGCCTGTCATTCGAGCAACCAATCTCCGTTGTGGTCGGGATAAATGCTGGAGATTTTAATTATGCGAACAATATTGATGAGCGAGCAACATAGCTCGATGGCCCCATGTAAGTCAAAATAGTCGAGGGCACTGATGCCCGAGCAATCCAGATGCAGTTGAGGGTGGTTACATCCGAGCAATAATCCCGATTATAAGCCATGATAGCTTGCGGAAGAGTTGATGCTTGTCAGTGGGCAGTTAATGTCAATCATGGGCAGTTAATGCCAATCATGGACAGTTAAGGCCAATCATGGGCAGTTAATGCCAATCGTGGGTAGTTAATGCTAATCATGGGCAGTTATTCATGATAATGGACAGTTATACCTCCGGCACATATAAAAGCCTAGGAAAAATTCACAGAGAGGTATGCGCAATCTATTTTCCCTAGCCTAAACTCTGTCAAATTGTGAACTCATTGTACTAATTCACACGGAGGGCTTTGCGAGTGCCCCTGCCCTTTTCTTTCTCTTTCATTGCGAGTTGGGCTCGGAGGACTTGAAAGCACGTTGAAAGCAGTGCTTGGATTGGGTTTTAGTGAGTCCAAATCTTCTTGGGATCGATTGGTTCCATTCTTGGGAAAGCAGTGTTTTTACGGCATTATGAGTTTCGTTTAGTGAGATATTCATTGTGTTCAGAGTTCTATTCATGGCGGAGAATGGAGTTAATGGAGGTAGTGGCAGCCGCAGAGAGGAGGTACATCACAGCCTCAGTCAGGCTGCTGGGAATAATGTCCCTCCACCCCATGACGCACGTCATCAGTTGAATCAAAGGCGTGGGGTTGATTCAATGGCCAGAAGTGCTGAAGCAGCAGTTGGGTTGGCACATGAATTTCGTGAAGAGGCTCTACGCCAGAGGGCCATTTATCTTGGTCAAATGCATCGCAACTTTACGGTTGATTGCTATGGGCAAACCACCATTGCCCATCGAGTTAGATCCATTGCCAGTTTTGTCCGCACCGAGTATGGCAGCAGGAATTTCACGTACTGGGGGCAACCAGATGAATCCAATGGTCGTTCATTCCCAGCCACGTGGGCATGATGGTTCTAAGCGTCTGGGGCACCTTGAGGGAAGTAGGGCCAGTCATAAGGTTGTACCCAGCGTTCATTCAAGATTGGGACCTAGAATTGGTGAGGATTCGGCTCAATCACGTCGTCGCCGACGTTCGCCTTCACTGCAGAGGTCACATGCTCGCAGAATTCGTTCGCCATCACCACGGCGATCTCGTGCTTATAACCGCCGTTCACGATCACCCGGGTTCGTATGCTCTCGGAGACATAGGACTCCCTCTCTAAGCGGTCTCATCATTCGGCGGTCTTGGTTCACGGCTCAGGGCACCTCGAGGGCAGTGGCGCGGCCGTGGGGGCACCACAAGCCATCGCGGTTATGGGACCCCCACAGGCCCCTCCTCTCCCTGTGGTACAACCTCAGCCCGGGGGTGGTTTGCCTGCAACCATTAATATGCAAGATTTTGAAGAGTTGAACGCCAGGATGGAGGCACAGGAGAGGGGTAAAGCTCTTGATGGGAATTTTTGGGGACGTCGTCTGGCAGTTGGCACCTTGGATCGAGAATGCTCCACCGCCCGGGGTTTGATTTTTCCAAATATCAAGGAATATACCTTGGCAAGACTAAAGCTAGAGCGGTTGATGTCTTTCGAGTCTCGGATCGGGTTGGTAACCTCGCGAAGCATTAAAGATAAGAGCTTTTGTGGGGGCCTTGCAGGTAAGGCTTTGGCACGGATGGGAGCATTGCCGCGGCAGCTCGATCAACAATTAGGCGATTTCGAACAAAGTTTTTGGCCGATTTCGGGACTGCTGGTTCATTAGCTAAGACAAGGGCCGACTTGTCTAAGGTCAAGCAAGGTGCACATGAATCAACAGCAAGCTATCTGGAGAGGTTTACCAAGGTGCTCGAACAAGTTCCTAGGCTAACCGAGCAAGAGGTGACACTGTGTTTCGAGACTGGCTTGCTCGAGGGTGAAGGTGGTTTGCGATCAGAGTTGAGTATGCGTGAACCGAAGACGCAGGACGGAGATGCTCATCACGCGGCACAGAAGTGGTCTTATTGGTGAAAGAAGAAGGAAAAAAAGAAAGCAGAAGCCGGGAGGCTGTTAAAGAAGCGGCCGGGTTGGAAGTGGTGGTTCAACAAAAGTAAGTCTCGGTATGATCGACCAAAGAGTTTCTTCGAGAGTCGGTTGACCCCGCTCAATACTTCTTGGCGAGGATATTATGTACGAGGTCAGAAACGAGCTTCCCAATCCACCTCGTATGAATCCAAATACAGCCGGGGAAAGGGACCAGACGAAGAGGTGTGCCTACCATGATGATTATGGGCATACCACAGAAGAATGTTGGCCATTGAAGAAGGCCATCCAGAAGTTGATTAATGAGGGGCGGTTGGACCGCTTCAAACGAGATGCAGGAAACAGAGGGAATGCTCCACGGCGAGAGGCTCCACCAATTAGGGGGGTTATTAATGTCATAATGGACGAGGAACTCACCCCGACACAGCTCGGCAAGCAAATCTACTCCTTGTCAAAAGTGGTAGATCGACCAACGACTTTGCAAGAGGGCGAACAGGCCATCTGAGTTTACCGCCGAGTTGGCGAGTAATGTTGCGGAGAGCGCCCTTGATAGTTTCCGCATTGGTTGATGGATGGGTTGTGCACAGAATCTTGGTGGATACTGGAGCATGCCGGGATGTAATGTATTACTCTTGTTTTCAAGGGTTGGAATTGAGCGATGATCGCCTAAAGCCATATGCCGGGGCTTTGGAGGGTTTTACAAATCACAAGGTCCCAGTGAAGGGCACTGTTGAGTTGGAGGTATTCATCGGCGAGGGACTTAGAACCAGGGTTGAAAAGATTACCTTTATGGTAATCGACTTGAAATCCCCATATAATATCATCTTGGGCGTACCGAGCATGGCCAAGTTTCAGATGGTGGCGTCGATCCCGCATCAGAGAGCAAAATTTTATCTGTACCAAGGTGGGTGTATTGCTTGAGTCGGCCATGATCGATCTTTGGAGTATGTTAGGGATACTCAAAGGAAAAAGCAGAAGTTGACTTTGGAAGATGGCGAGCAGAAGGTTACCATCAGTACCAAGGAAACTTCTCATGTGACTGTGGGACCATCGGTGGTCGCGATGGTACAGGAAGATTTGGAGATGGAAGCCAGCTCCATGCCGACATTGAAGTCAGGGGAGCACAATCAAAATGAAGCGGATGCGGCATTGGTCAATGCCCGAACAGAGGTTGCGGTTACATCTTTGCCGTCGGTGCATGTATCGGAAAGATCTGAGCGAGCAGAGGTTGCCGAGCAAAGTATTAGCAGTCCTTTGCCGACACTGACGTCGGGGGGATTAGAGGCACCAGTTGAGGCTGTAGACCTTGCTGAGGAATTTTTGCCAGCAGTTATGCCTGAGGAACCTGTGGAGGCTATGGAGACCGATCAGCTCGATAAGGTTGAGGATCGAGCTGAGAAAGATGAAAAGGTGGAGTGTGACACGCTCCAAATGCGGGATGAGCCAGAGTTCACTGCTCAGGACGAACTGGAAGAGATAGTCATTAATCCAGACTACCCCGAGCAGAAGATTAAGATTGGAAGGGCTTTGACAGCAGAGGCACGAGCAAGCCTAATCAAGCAATTGCAAAACAGTCTGGATATCTTTGCTTGGCGACCAGAGGACATGCAAGGGGTGAGTGAGGATGTGGCTTTGCATCAATTGAATGTTGATCCGGCTTACCGACCAATCCAACAGCGACCACGAGTTTATTCGGTAGAAAAAGATCAGGCAATCAAGGAGGAAGTTGAGAAATTGCTCAAGGCTGATATTATTGAGGAAATACATTATCCAACCTGGTTGGCTAATGTGGTTATGGTGAAAAAGTCAAATGGTAAGTGGCGGATGTGTGTTGACTTTACGGATTTGAACAAGGCCTGCCCGAAAGATTGTTATCCTCTGCAGAGAATCGACAAGTTGGAGTGAATGCCATTGCAGCTTCGAGCTCCTCGGCTTTATAGATGCTTACTCGGGTATCATCAAGTTAAGATGGTCTGGTTCGATAAGGCTCTAACAACTTTCCGAGGCGAGGGGGCGTATTGTTATAAGATGATGCCGCTTCGGTTTGAAGAATCTTTGGTCAGGCACTTATCAAAGGATGGTCAGCGTGGTATTCAAATTCGCAGATAGGAAGAAATGTTGAAGCTTATATTGATGATATGGTGGTCAAAACCGGGGGCCTTGCACCACGTGAGGATTTGGGTGAAACTTTTGCTAATCTCGTGAGGAACAACATGAAGTTGAATCCGAGCAAGTGTGTGTTCGGTAAAAGCAGCAGTTCCTTGGGTTCATGGTAATCGAAAGGGGAATTGAGGCCAATCCCGAGAAGATAGAGGCATTAGTTACCATGAAACTTCCTCGTGTTAAGGACGCAAGTGAGGTTAAATGGCAGGTGATCGCTTAGGAAGGTTCATCTCGAGGTCGGCAGAGCGTTGCTTGCCCTTCTTCAAGGTTTCGAGGTAATAAAGGCTTTGAGTGGACTCCGAATGCCGTAAGGCTTTCAGGAATTGGTGGAGTATTTAGGAAGTCCACCCTTGTTGAAAGTACCGATCTATGGAGAAAAATTGTATGTATCCGGCAACACCGAAAGGCAAAGTGAGTCACAGCTTTGATTAGTGGAAGAAGGCAATGTGCAAAAGCCTGCTTATTATGTATCCAAAGCCCTCACCGATGTAGAGGGAAGATATTTTAATGCGCAGAAATTGGCTTACTCGCTTGTTGTTGCCGCCGAAACTTCGAGCTTATTTTTCAAGCCATTCAATTGTTGTATAACGGATTCGCTTTGCGAAAGATTTTGCACAAGCCGGATACTCGGGTCGGTTACTCACCCGGTCAATTGAGTTAACTCGAGTTTGATATCGATTATCACTCACGGCGAGCAATCAAGGCACAAGCTATAGCGACTTTGTAATGAGACAAGCTTCAAGGATCCTCTGAGGGTAGAGAATAAAACAAAGCAGCCACAAGCAAAGGCAATCCAAAGCCAAGACCGAATATTGTTGGGAGCTTCATGTGGATGGTTCTGCTAGTCGGCTGGGAGTGGTGCCGGGCTAGTGTTAGTACCACCCGAGCAAGACGAGAATTTGAAAAGCAAGGCTTCAAATTCTCAGCCTTCAAACAACCAAAGCCGAGTATGAAGCTCTAATTGCTCGAGCTCGCGCAAGACATTGGGGTCCCGGCAAAGGGTTATATAATCGTGATTCTCGCTGGTGTGAATCAAGTCAAGGGCGACTACGGGGTACATCATCCGATTGGTTCGTTATTGTGCAATGGTAAGGGAAATTTTAAAAGATTTTGATTATCGGAGTTGGTAAGAATTGCTCTGAGAGGACAATATGCGAGCGTATTACTTGTCGAAGATGGCAGAAGATGAAATCCGCCTCGCATCCCGAGTCATGATCGAGCACTTGGGTTCCCTGGCCATCGAGAAAGAGGTGGTTATGGACATAGCCTGGCCGCCAAATGTTGGATAGATGATCTTCGAGCTTACATTGAGCTGGTGCCGCCTCAAGACAAAAAAGGAAGCCGAACTATTCAAAAACGGTCATGCCGCTACATCATCTTAGACAACATTTTGTATCGAAGATCTTATACACGACCTTTGTTGAGGTGTGTTCGCCCGTAGATGACGAAGGAATATTGGGCGAAGTGCATGAGGGCAAATGTGGAGGTCACCCCTGGGCCGATCGCTAGTCGAAAAAGTGTTAGCGGCGGATTTTATTGATAACTTTGCGCGAGATGCCGAGGTGTATGTTCGCCGACGTGACAAGTGTCGGCCGCTATGCAGATATTCCAAGGTTGCCATCTACCGAAAGCGCTCTCGTTATTGCATCATGGCCGCTTGATATGTGGGGAATAGATTTGATTGACCTTTTCCCCGTAGCTCGCTCAAAGTTCAAGCACGCAGTGAGTCGCGGTGGATTACTTTACTAAGTGGGTGGAGGCAAAACCATGGCAATTATAAGTGAGGTCAACGCCATCGACTTTGTACACGCAGTTATTTGTGTCGGGTTGCCCCAGAGCAATTGTGTCCGATCATGGGACCCGCCGACAAGTTTACAAAGGCGCTGCGAGCAAATGAGTGTGAAACATCGCGTCATCCGTGGCATATCCCCAAGGTAATGGCCAGCGTAGTCGCGAATAAACAAATTTTGCATGTTTTGAAGAGGAATTTGGAGGAAAAGGTCGGAAGATGGGTGGACGAGCTACCTTCGCCTTGTAAGCAAGAACAACAAGGAGGGGTCCAACTGGAAACCGATTTTCTTTAGCATATGGGTCCGATGCTATGCTCCCAGTGGAAATGTACTTGCCCACCATAGGGTTTTAAATTATAATGCTTTATTTCTAATCAAAAATGAACAACAGATTTGGACTTGTTGGAAGAAAACGGTCGAAGCTAAATGAGGATGACCAACTAAGCAACGAGCAAAGGCTCACCACGATAAACCCAGTTCGTGGTCGATCATTTGCCGGGGGGATTGGGTCCTCCAGAAGATTGAGGCCACGCCATCGAAATAATGGGGAAGTTGTCACCAAACCGGAAGGCCCTTTTCAAGTTTCGAGAATTGTTAAGGAGCACCTACAATGAGATGGTGACGATGAAAGCATCCATGGCATGCGGATCATTTGAAGAAATACCTGGTAATTGATTTACAATATGTACCTTTGATCTTTTTTCTTTCATGGTAAATAATAATGAGGCTCGCTTGACTTTTCAACTTTATGTTTGAAAAATGGTTTTTTTGAGTTGAATCTCTAGTTCCTTTGATCGAGCATGCTGTCTTTATGCTTGATCAAATTTGAAGAGATAAGTTTCCAAGCTTGATCTGCAACCTTTTATAAATTTTGTTATAAAGTGGGCTTTGAAAAGGGTTTCAGTAAAGAGGGGTATTCTAGAGCAAGCTAAGTTAAATGATGATCGCTTTAAGAGCTTCTTGTAAAAGCTAAGCTAAATGTTGATCGCTTTAGAGCGAGTAAAAGCTAAATAATGATGATCGCTTGAGCGAGTAAAACTTGTTTAAATTTTTTGTCGCCAAAAAAGATGACTTTGTTTAGCTAAAGATAATATGGGAAGCTCATTCGAAAACAAAGAAGTTAAAATATTACAGATGAAAAGTTAAATTGTTTTGAGACATGGCACGAAGGCGAGAAAGCGCGCGAACTGCGAATTCAAATAGCGGCAGGCGGTGTTCTCCTCGATGAAGCAGCGGTGGGTTCTTCGGTATTTGTTGCGATGGCATTGAGTATTTCATCCTCAATTTGGTCTTGGCCGTCGGTGGTAGTCGGAGGGCTTGAGATCCAAATCTACATCATGAGATCGATGCTTGTTGTATCGGCAAGGAGGGGGATCGGGGAGGCAGACCACTGCGGCATCGGCCGGCCAAGCCTTCTAGTTCATCCTGGTTGAAGGGCACTTGGGAATGGCCGGGCCGACAAAACAAAGGGGTTAGCTCCCCACTCGGTTGCTCGGGGTTAATCTCTAGCACATTAGGCAGTGCCTCGAATGTGATTCATCCCTGCCATAGCAGGTAGGCCCATTGTCCGCCAGCGATTTGGTGAAGTCGGATGATCTTTGTAGTCTCGATGATTTGCGACTTTGCTCGTCACTTGTCATAGAGCAGGCCTCGACACCGGTTGCTCAAGCTTTGTGATAGCATTAGCCCTCAGTGTGTCGACGGCACGCCTTGCGCCCTTCTATATGTTGAAGCGATCTCTTGACTTTTTGAAGGTTTAGTTGGCTTCCAATTTGTTTTCTCGGCCTCCACTTTGGAAAGTTAGTCACTTTGGTGGTGAGGGATTCCTCGCTGTTTTGAGATCGGCTCGGATCTGATTGATTTTTTCTTCCAAGCCATTTTTCGGCTGACCGGGTGTTTTCTCGGGGTTAGGGCATTGGTCTTGTTCAAGTTGGCGATTAACCGATCATACATCAACGGTGATTTATTGGCGATATTATGAAAAATATGAAAGGAAGCTTGGCAAGTAAAAGGCGAAATGTGTTACCTCGGTCATACGCGGGCCCATTTCTCCAATCCTTCTGAGCTTTCGCTTGATCGTGCTTCTTTGGATTTGTGGCGTTCATTATTAGGATCAGTGGTGGAGGGGAAACCACCTCGTTTGTGTCTGAGCGATGTTGTCGAGATCGGAGGCGTTGGAGTTCTTGATGAGGGCGGCCATACAGGTTGATCTTCGGGCATGGCGAAGTTTGCTTCTGCCAAGAAGGAAGGGGAGTGCTCTTGATTCTGACTTTATGCGCGGCGCTATGTTTCCTCGGGCTTTGGTGGGCTCGGTGGTGATGGCCGGGAGGTGAGGCGACAGCGGCTCGCGTTAAAGGGATGAAGATGGATTGCTCGGGTTGTTGGGCTTGGTTCCTCGGCAAGTAGCCGTGGGGGCCTAGGAAGGCTAATGGGCTGGTTGAGTGGGCCAGTGTTTAGCTCGTTTGCTCGTGTTTTTCTTAGCGGCTTGCATGAACTTTGTGACATCGGTCCAGTGCCTCATTTACGCCTGAGGTCAAGTATTAGTACGGGAAAGCATAAGTATGTGAAGTTGTCGAAACAAAAAGGCGATGAAATAAGCGATTCGAGAAATAACCCGAGAGTGAGTGGTGTGAAAAGGATCAGTGCGAGAGCAGTCCTCGCATTCACTTGGGAACCTATTTCCATAGCGAGGAACTTGATGCAGGTG
>CM028384.1:33869955-33900067 GCA_013146195.2 Codonopsis lanceolata | reverse complement strand
ATTATTAATAGATATTGTTATTAGATAATGGATGAAATATAAAGAGTCAAATGTGGATGTAAGAATCAGCTTTATTTAAAGTGGGTGAGGTGGCCAACCATAGTGCTCCTACCAACTTTAAATAAATATATATATATATATATATATATATATAATAATATATATATATATTTTAAACCGCTATAATACATTTTTAGGAAAATGACGAAAATACCATTAATGAAGGAAAAGAACAAAGTCATTGTCCAAATTTAGGCATCGAAATGAAAACATTGTGCATCTATACACAATTGAAATCTATCGAAATTTGGGCATTGAAATTCAAAAAGTCATGGGCATCGTAATAAAAACATTGGGAATCGCTATGCACAACTGAATTCTGTTAAAATTTGGACATCGAAATGCAAAAAGCCACATCACAAATTTGGGCATCGCAATGAAAACATTGGGCATCGCTTTGCACAATTGAAATCGGTCAAAATTTAAGCATCGAAATGCAAAAATTTACTGCCCAAATTTGCGAATCGCAATGAAAACATTAGGCATCGCTACCCACAATTGAAATATGCCAAATTTTAGGCATCGAAATGCAAAAGCAACTGTCCAAATTTGGTTATCGCAATGAAAATATTATGCATCGCAATGCATAATTGAAATCTGTAAAAATTTAGGCATCGAACTGCAACAATCCCAACTTAAATTTGGGCATCGTAATACAAAAATTGGCCATCACAAAGACTTCTAAAGCCCAAAATAGTACTTAAACATCATTTTTTGGCCTTAAAACGAGGATAACATAGCGGTAACACAATGTGACTTGTAGATCTTATCAAGAGCTTCGATTTGATATGCGTGGGTCACCCGGTTCATCTGGATCAAACGTTATGTCATACCGACGAATCCTCAACCTTTTGATTTCTACTAGTGCATCAGTTTCAAAACTGACAACTAACACCCTTAAGTTGCATTGATTAACGAGATTTATGCAAGAAAAAGGATTTTCTTCGAGTTCGAGAACACTGACATGAAGAAGACGAATGAGGGTATTTTCTGCAAAAAAAGAAAAAAAAATCATAGCTCTTTTTTAAGAACACAAACAATTAGGTATACAGTAAAAAAATATTCTCCAATTCGGGATCTATTTTATATCAAGGCAACTAAGGCAGTATATGAAATAAAAAAAATTCTTTGAATTCGAGTTGTGATTCATGGCTGATGACAGAAGATAAAGATATATATTTTGAAGAAGACGAATGAGGGTATTATTGGGATAATTTTTTGAAAGTTCCTTTTACCAGTTAAAAAAAACAAGGCACTTTAGCGGTTACAATTTCAGGAAAGGGGACTAAGCCGCAATTAATCCTTTTAAAAATTGCGGCAAGTCATCACTATATTTTTTCGTAACCGAAAAAAAATATTGTGCATCGCCATGCACAAAATTATGCATTGTGATCATGAAAATGATTTATTTTGTGCACTGCAATGCATGACATACATTTTTTCTGATTACGAAAAAATATAAAGGTATATAGCGGTTGAAATTTTTTCTGAATGGAACTGGTCAAAATTTCTCCCAAAAAAATTGTGTTAAAATAAAAGCCCAAGAATAATTATTTTATAAAAAAGTTTCAGAGTTAAACTTTTGAAATCAAAATGTTTCAAACTTTACGGGTTTACTTACGTTTTTAAGGCATGAGCTTTAATTTGAATGAAAACTTAATTAGTTCTCTTTTCAATAATGTTTATGATTATACTATTTGATATATAATTAGAATAATAACAATAATAATAATAATACCTCGTTTCCATGGAGGCTTGTTCTTTCCATGGGTTTTCATGCATCGTGAGAAGCATGATATGGACTTATTAATTTGACTTAGGGTTGTCTAAACCTCATTTGAGTAGTGACGCAAAAACATGCGTCAATGGCGGTGTTGGTGTCAGGGATGGGAAATTTTAAAGGTCGCTCGAGCAATACAGTTCGACACCCTGCCATCGACGGCTCTTCCTCGAGCGGCAATCCGACTGGTGGTAACGACGTCATCGACCTTTTTCTCAAGTCCCACAATCGGTGTTTGTAAGAACCACACTTGTTAAAATGTCTCAAATAATCCAAAGTGGAATTGGAGAAGGTCAAACAAGTCAAACAAGTTAAATCTAATTGTAATAGGATTTCTTTATTTATATGTATTAAGAGTCTTAATCCCAATTAGATTAGGTTTTTCTTATAACCTATATAAAGAGGTATTAAGACTTCTGTTAGAGACAAGGCTGAAAGGGTGAGACACAAATAATGAGAGACGGACGACGAACACAATTGGTGGTCAGGGGTAACAAGGTCTTGGCAATGTTAGACAAAAATAATGTATGGCTATTTTGGGCTGAGAGGTGTGATATTCTTTAAGATAGTGTCAATCCTTGTAACCTTTTGCCTAAGGAGAGTACTGAGTATATTGAAAACTCTCTATTGCAATTTCTCATCATTTATAGTGAAGTTATTGCTTGTCTTGGAGTGGATTAAACCACATAAAATCATTTATTCTCTTTTGTTTTATCTAATTATATTTTCTATTATCTTGCCATTGTTTCTCCATATACTTCGTACTATTATTTTCCTTGCTACTGTTTTGCGCCATCAAATTGTGAACCACTTTGTTGAATTGCCACTTCGACCCCTCAATCTTCAAATCATTCTCTTAAACTTATCTTGACATGTACATATCATTTAGGTTGTTTTACTTCCACTCCTTGATTTAATTGATTTTCATATTAATTTGTTGCTTCCTATCTTCTTATAAAGGAAGGAGCCAACGAGGGAAGGCTTCTACCCTACGCCAACGGGCTAGTGATGTGCAGAGACAACTGCCTAAAGCTTAAGATGTAAGGCAAATGATATACATGTCGATAGTAGTAAAGTGAATGAATGATGTGTTTGTACTCCTTGTAGGATCGAATAAAGTAGCTTGAGCGCTTATCTTGTAAAAGGAGAAAGACAAAAACTCATGTAAGATGGTCTTACGGACCTTAATCCTTAAAACGGAACTATACATGTTAAATAGGTCAAAGATTCAGTGATTACAATGATATCACTCAACTTTTAGAAATTGCAGCACCACCCTTCAGATTTATAAATGAATAACATCACTTTTAGTTTTAAAAGTGTCACTATATAGCATTAAAAGTGACAATTTTCGTCCTAGAAGTGTCAATTTGTATCTTTAATAACACTATCATGTTTTTCCTTAAAAACGTCACTTTTGATCTTAAAAAAATGTCATTTGGTATTAAAAATGTCAATTTTGACGATAAGTTTCACTTGGCATTATAAAGAAAACCGTCACTTTTGACCTTAGTAGTGTCATTTTTTAACATTAAAAGTTTTCATTTTTTACCTTAAATGACACTTTTGGCCTTAAAAGTCACTTTACTTTAAAATCTGTCACTTTAGGCCCTTAATGTGTAATAGTGATTATGAATAAAAGAGTGTCACTTTTTGGCCTTGAACATGTTATTTTTTAGTATTGAATGTGTTGGTTTTGTCCCTAAAAGTGTCACTTTTTATCCTTAATGAAAATTATATTTTTTTTCTGCTAAAATTGTCGCTTTAACCTTAAAAAATGTTTCTTTTGGCATTAAAAATGTTATTTTTTTACCATAAAGTGTCACTTTGCGTTATAAATGCAGTTGATTCAAGCTTTAAGTTAATTTAAAACTAAAATATGAAGTCTGAGAGGAAAGGGAATTCGGCAGTTAAGTTCTTAAAGTGAAAGGGCACCAGAGCACGAATTAAAATAAGGAGGACACCGGAGCAATTCTTCAAAGTTCTGATTTATGGTAGATTGATACTCCGTCTTATAAATCTCAATTTGTAAGACAATTTTACAAAAGACATGAATGAAAATATATATATATATATATATATATATATATATATATATATATATATATATATATATATATATATATATATATATTAGAATACATCTTTAAACGGATATATATTTGTTAGATAATAAAAATTGCACAACAAATTCAAATGACGATAAATCAAAGAAAAACAACTCAAATTACATACTTCCTATGGTCATCCCTCCCCCGAAATGACCAAAGTATCCCCGACTTAGGTCATTTCTACTTTATCATTTGACTCTACCCTTAGGCTCCGTTTGTTTCATGGTAAATGACTTTCGGAAAACGTTTTCTTCATTTTTCGTTGTTTGGTAACCTTAGGAAAATGTAATCAATGTAAACGATTTTCCGAGTCAAAGGAAAATGAAGCTTTCTTTTCCAGAAAATGACTTACGGATTTATTTTCCGTAAGTCATTTTTTGAATGTTCGAACATCTCTCGCCCTTCCAAAATTACACATATTTATATACACACACAATATTTCACTCAACAAATAAATTGTTTAGAAATATAAATGGAGTTTGTACACATTATTTATAAATTCTAATTTTAAGATACTCAGTACGTCCTAAAATTAGTATCCACTATATTATATTATTATTTAAGGACATCCAAAATATTATTTATTTTATTTTTTAAAACATTTTTTCATATCAATTATCAAAAAAAAACTGTGAACTTGAAAAAAAATGAACTTTATTGATTTGACACCATTAATGATAAATTAAGAATTATTAAAAGAAAATCACTTAAACTTTGAAGCTATTTTATATTCAATATATGTATTAATATTAAAATATATTTTTTGTATTTATTCACATATTATTTTCCATAATATTTCTGTGTATCTGTCAAACATTTGAAAATGTTTTTCAAAATATTTTCAAAAGATTTACCAAACATCTAAAAATAAAAATAAATATTTTTAAGAAATCAATTTTCAAAAATCATTTTCTGAAAAACATTTTCCGTAGTTTAACGGAGACTTACTGATTTGATTGAAAATCAAAGTGGTGATTAACTAGCCCTGGTCATTATCCTAATCTCAAAGCACGTGAAGTGGACAAGTATTGATGTAAATGTAATTATCTTGAATCTATCAAATTAAAGTGGACAAACACGGCAGGATAGCTATGCCGCCAAGCTTTTCTTGATGTGTTCCTGACTTCCTGGATTGACTCCTTTATGGGCTTCACAAATGAATTGATCAGCATTGACTTACTTTCTTTTTATTTATTTCTCTCTTTTTTCTTGGTTTTCCTAGTTAATATTAAAGGTTTAATTAGGAAAAACCATTTAATATTAAACTTATTAAAAATAAATATAAAAATATATTTGATATTTATAAGCTATTCAGACAAAAAAAACTTCATACAACAGTTTGACATAAATTCCAATAATTTTTCATACCCCAATATCTTTATTTATAATAATTTCAAATTTTCAAAAAATTCATTTGTTATCCAAATAAGTCAAACCAAATCTCTATTTAAAGATAAAAATGTGTATTTTTTAAAAATATATTTTTTATTTTTTAAAAAATTGCAAAAAGGCTAAATATTAAAGAAAAAGGAAAAAAAAAATTTACAGGGCCCACGTATTTGGTGTTTGTGAGAAAGGGCTGACTCTCCCATTCTTATTTTGGTGCAAAACTTGTCATCTTTTTTCCGGAAAACCCGGTCTTCTCCCTTGCTACTCCACAAAGTCAAATCATAATTGCTTCCCCATTTGACACTCCGTTATTGTACAAGTTTTGGGGAAAATTCTCATTAATTATAATACGGGCTTGTTTGGTAGTCGGATAAGGATAAGCAGTATTATTAATTCAAGTAGTAGTATCCCTTGTCATTAATTCTCACTTGTATATCGGGGATAGTTTTGAGATTAAAAATGTTAATCCCAATTTTTTTAGTGAGGGCGCTAATAATACTACCATCCCCCTTGGCATTAATAGTGAGGGAATAATGACTTTATCCGGATAACTCGTGTTATTAGTCTCGATCACATATTGCGTAACAAACGTCAGACAACTCGGCTTATTAATCATATCTGCTCTTAATCCTAGCTACCATACGACACCTGAGAGCATAAAAAATACAACCGTAGATTTAATTAAATGTGGATGAGGATAATTAATTAACACTGCCAATCACATGTGTAAATTTTTCTCTTTCGATTCATATTAATTTAAAGACATCCATTCAATATAACTATAGATTTGATCTTAAGTGGCATGTGTTTCACTAATAAAATGAAATTTGACAAAAAAAAAATAAAAAGGATAAGAAGAGAGAACAATCAATAGGAAAAGTTTTTTTTAAGAAAAATACTAACTAGGATGTATTCACATCTTCAACTAGAATGTGAAAAATTGACATTCTTGTCGAGAATATAAAGATACAAAAATAGTTAACACGTCATATCCTCAATATTTATCCACAGTTGCATTTTTCTTTTAATGAAGATGTAAATCCTAAGATACAATTGAGATAAGCAGAAACTTGTGTAAGGCAGTCTTACGGATATTTTTTGTAAGACGGATTTTTTATATCTGATCTACCGTGTGTTTGTGGGTTGAGTTATGAGATAGTGAAGCTCCGTCTTACTAATTAAAATTCGTAAAATGGTGTTATATGAGATCTACTCATTGAGATGTGTTATTTTTTGTTATAGTGATTATTTCAAAATTGATTTTCTAAGAATTTTCTATGATTTCCTAAGCCATGAGATGAATTACGGATGTCTATATTCTTGTGTTGCATTTAACTATAGTATTGGTAGGAGAATTTTTTTCGGTCTAAATGCTCCATAGTCAACTAATTGAATTTGAGTATTTCCACCTACCTCAAAATTAGCTTGTCATGTAATAAGGGTTTAAATCGAAACTATCGAATTGCGGAATTGAACCAAATAAAATCAAATCAATCGATTTGGTTTGGTTTTATTCGAAGATGGTTCAGTGTCGATTTTAAAAATTGAAAAATCACTCGATTCAGTTCGGTTCGCGGTTTTTTGTATCGCACCAAACCAATCTATATATTTTTATTTATTATTATATATATATATATATATATATATATATATATATATATATATATATATATAAACGCATACTAAATCAAACAAAATCTTAATTGTTGGAGAACTATTATTTCTTTCATTGTTTGTGTTTATTTTAGAATTTGTATTGTTTTATTTATGATAATTTGTTGTTAGTAGGCTATTTATTAATTTTGATATTAATTCCAAATTAAAATCTTATTTTTATTATTATTTTTAATGTTGGTTAATTTTATTAAAAATAATTTATATAAACCACAAAATCGAACGAAACCAGACCAAACCGAGTGGTTCAGTTTGGTTCGGTTCGGTTCCAAGTTTTACTCTGTTCTGTTCGGTTTGAGATTTTTGAAACTATTAGCAGACGGTTCGGTTTGTGGTTTTAGCATAAACTAAACTAAACCGAACCACTTAAACTCCTACCATGTACTCACTTCGTTCCTAAACATAAAAATTCATCTTTTCTTTTATATATCGTTTCAAATAAGTGTTTATTTTCTAATCTTTCTTTTCCGAAAGTTACTTTTATCATTTATTTATTGGTTTTATTCTTGTTAGGTCTGACAATTACAACCCAAAATCCGTAATCCACCTAAAAATTACTCGACCCAACCTTTTAATACTTTTGAGTTGAAACAGGTCATTTCAACCCAAAAATATTATCGGATTGGATCGAGTTAAATTGGGTCGAACCCGTTACTCATTTTGATTATATTATTTTTACTTTATAAATATATGGAATTTTTTTTAGGGGGGTGGAATTCAGGTTAAGACGGGTCAACCAGTGTAACCTAGCACCCGCTTAACTTAACTCATTTCAACACGTTTGACATTCAAGTTGTAATGGGTTCCGATCCGTCTTGACTCAAACCACCCAATTATCATGCCCAATTCTCACTTTAATCAATAGGTCTCACTCTATCTTTGTACTCTTGAAAAATATGCAATATCCTAAAATTTATAATATATTATTATTTATACTTAATTTCAGGACCGTTCCTGAACTTTTAGGGGCCAAGGGTAAAAATGATAAAATGGGCCCCTATAGATATAAAAATAAAATTTTGAAATAAATAAATTATCAATTTTTCATCGTTCAAAGTATTCAATTGGCATAACATTTACGGCCATACTAATATATAAATATATGAAATAATTATTTAAAATTACTTCGTTTGCATATCCCGGTACACTAGTTATTTTGTATCTTGAGTTGATAATTTTCTTATATATTAAAATATACAAAATGTCTATGAAGCATATCTATAAGATATTTCAGATTTATTCACTCTTATAATATATTTCTCAACTATATCATCAAATTATATCACATTCTCTCATTTTTTGGCTCATTCATTACATGTTTATTTGGTTTTTTTGTTAATTATTCGATTATTGTAATCCATTAATCAATATTCTAAGATAATTAAGGTTTTTTGTTGATTAGGCGTGTCATTTTATTATTAATGAGCTACTACAAATGTCATTTTTTTAAAATGTTTGACTTTTAAACAGGAACTCTTTACCCGGAACGTAGGGAGTGAGTATATAATACTTGATAATTCACAACTCAAAAATAAAATAAATTTTACATAACTTTCAAAGAGTTCAAAAGTAAATAAAATTATCATTACTTTCAAAGAATCGAACACATAACCTCTCAATCAAATCAAAACACCTCATCCAATGGACCACTAAATCATACTCAAGTGACAGTATTTAGGGACAGAGAGAGTATATAAAATTCAAGTGACAGTATAATATTTATATCTATAATGGTTGTATTATAAGTTTGGGCACCTTAAAATGAGTCCAGATCTGTATGCTTGTGTGTACCACTGACGTACCACTTTTTATCTCAACCATTGGTTAAGATGTAATGGTTGGGATGCAATGATTGAGATGAAAAGTGATATACCAGAGGTATACAAGATCTGAACTCCCTTAAAATTAGGGACCCAGGGCGGTCGCCCTTCCAAACCACCCTCAAGGCCGGCCCTGCTTAATTTTTGTTCCAGGTCAAACAGAACACTTTTAACAAAGGGAAAAAAATGTTTCAACAAGCAATTAAATCCATGTAATCAGTTACGTAATAGATAGTTTCTAGGATTTGCCCGTCGCTATTGGAGCTTATTATTTTTAATCATTGATTAAAGCCTATTGGCCAAACTAAAAGTTGTTGGGTATTGCATTATAAACAACTTTATTTTGTTCACAACTTCTTCCATTTGGGCAAAGCAAACGTCATTACACAGCACTCTCCATTTATTTTATTTTTATTACAAATAGTGCACTAAGCAATGTTGTATGTCTTCAAAATATTTTAAGCGATTTTTTCTTCTTCTTTTGCTATTTAGACAATTTTTTGTTAATGTGTTCATCAGGAATCGGATTAATATATGATTTGGTCTCTCAACTTAACCTTTCTTCTTATAAAAGCAATAGATGTTTTTTATTTCATATATTTTATTCCTTGGATTTCATTTTAGCTTATATATTTGTCTCTCAAACCATTATTTCAAACAGAATCGTTAAATATTTATGAAAATAACACAATTATCCTTATTTGAGACTGAGTAGGATGTCTAACTGGATAAAAAAAAATCTTTTACTCTTCTTTCTTTATTTCTTTCTCTCTCAATAATTAAATATAAAAGGAATAAGAAATATTATTAAAGTAATTTTTTATCCACTCAACGTTCTCAACCACCCCTTCCTTCTTGCCAAACACTGAAACACACACACACTATTTTGAGACTATTTTTTAAATATTTTTACATATCCCCACCCACACCCACACCCGTTGGTACCCCCAAATCCTTGATTTGGGGGTTTGGTCACAACTTTTCTCCTCCTATCGTGCCCCCAAACCCAAACCAAATTTGGGGGTTGCTACAGTACTACCCCAAATTTGGAGTACCACTGTAGCTCTACCCCAAATTTGGGGTTGGTGGGTCCCATGCCATTAAATTAATTTTTAATAATTATATAATTGTTAAAATTATTTATAAAATTATATTTTTTATTTAAATGTATTAAAAATTAATAAATACCTAATACTAGATAATATAAATTAGATAACATTTTTAATTCAATAATTTTATAACTTTTTTTCTATTATTAAGTATTTTAAATTATTGAACATTTTTAATTCAATAATTTGTTATATTTTGTATTGATTGTAATATTTTTTTTATGGTATTTTCAAGTACTTGTATGTTTATTAAATTATATTTCTTCAATATAGTTAAAAAAAATTACTAATTTTTAAATATTTTTAATAACGTAAATATAACTATTAAATATATTAAAATTATTAATTGTGTAATCTTAATAATTATTTTTTAAAAGGTTAATAGCAAATTAATATTCATGTTGATAAATAAAGTAAAAGAAATAAAAATAGAATATGCTAAGGAATATTGTATTCACAACAAGCATATTAGAAATCAAAGTTCATCCATTAATTCAGTAAATAAATTCAGAATTAACAACAACAAAAAACAGAGTATTAAACTGAAGAATTTGGGCTAACTTGAGGATGAAGTAGTAAACAGGGTTGAAATGGAATACTTTAAAGAAACCAAATTGAAGAAAGAGAAAGAAAATGAGGATGAAACAGAGCTTTCTTCAAGAAAATTTTCTTTACAATTGATTGGGGGGAGTAAAAATGAAACACAGGGTGTGATGGGTTCTTCGAGAATTGAATTCTTCCAAGGGAAAGTGAAAACATAGTTTTCTCTTCTCTCTCTTCTCCAACGAATCTCTATCGCCGACGATAACGCCGAGCTCGCCTTTCCCGATTCATCGCCCATGTTTCAGCTCCGCCTTCTCAGCTTCATCTCCAGCCGCGCTTCTTCATCTTCAGTCCGCTTCTGCTACATCGCCACCTAGCTCCAATCTACACCATCTCTCTCTCCTCCGGGCAAAAGTACCACGGGTTGGAAATTATATTAGGAAATATTATATCTTGGGAATATTTTATAAAAACTACAATATTTTGCTAAAAAAAACTCGTGTGTGTGTGTGTGTTTCGGTGTTTAGTGGGAAGGGGGGTGAGAACGGTGAGTGGGCAAAAAAATTATGTTATTTTCATGTCCAGTTAGACATCCCACTCAGTCTCAAGTAAGGGTAATTATGTCACTTTCATAAATATTTAATGATTATGTTTAAGATAACGGTTTGAGGTACAAATATGTAAGATAAAGTGAAGTTAACGGACCAATATAAAAAATGAAAAACATATATCACCTTTATAGAAAGAAAGGTGAAGTTCAGGGACCAAATCATATATTAATTCTTAGGAATCCAACATTTTATGCTTTTACCGAAGTGTAACTTTTGACTTCAGATGAATCATGGAGTTCGCCGTATATCAAACTCAAAATCTTTTCGAGATCTACAAGAACAAATGATAAAACCAGAGATGCATATGTTTTAAGCCCGAAAAACGTGTTTTCATTACTGTTAGGAGGCCTTGAAGTTTTCGGTCAATTTTGGGGTTTTTTCATAATTTTTCATTATTTACGTTTTCAGGTTTTGGAACCTTTAAATATGGTTCTAGGGTTGTTTTGAGGCAGTTTGTCGTTTTTGATATTGAATCCTCTTTTTTCCATTTCCCAATATTAATTTTTTGAATCAATGTAAATTTATATCTAAATTGTGGTAGGTTTGCAAATCTTAACAGGATTTAGAAGATCATTATTAGTAATCATGTGTGATTTCAACAACGTTGATCAATCGATTACTTTTAGGGCTTCCGCTACATCATAATTCATCTGATCATATCCAAATGAATCAAACCAACCCCTCTATTTAGTAATCATGTGTGATTTCAACAACGTTGATCAATCGATTACTTTTAGGACTTCCGCTACATCATAATTCATCCGATCATATCCAAATGAATCAAACCAACCCCTCTATTTAGTAATCATGTGTGATTTCAACAACGTTGATCAATCAATTACTTTTAGGGCTTCCGACACATCGTAATTCATCCAATCATATCCAAATAAATCAAACCAACCCCTCTATTTATACATAAATTGTATACTTGTAAAAAAAATTGTTTTTTTATGATGAAAAATGGCTGCATCCACGTTTAACTATTTGTTGTGATCTCCAGTCAAGGAGCGACACGTGTAAAGGTTATTAATCTACCAACTCGCGGCTTTTTTTTTTTTTGACAAGCCTTTCAAATGCGTCGTTTTGATTCCCCGCCCCCTTTCCCTTGCTAGCTCCGGTGGCTTAAAATGCTACCCAAGAACCTTTTTCCCCCTTTAAGCTACTCATTATACCCAAAAGAACTCCATTGTTGATGAATATACCCAAATAATCTCCCATTGTTCTTGCTTTAAGGGTGACACAAGCAAACCTCAAGTTCCAAACAATATAAAGTAAAAACCAGGAAGAATTGTCAACAAACAAAATCAATCAATAATCTTTAGAATCAATATGTAGAAGAATCAAATCGAGCCTCATACAGAAATGAAGCAAAAATATGTACAAATGCACTGTTGGCATGTTCTTGCGAAAATGTATACAACAAATAATAAATAAACATACTTTACCTTGATGTCTCACTATTATACAACAATAATTTGGTTAGGAAGTGTATCTCCACCCCCCCCCTCCACCATCCCTTTCTCCCAAGTCCCAAATGGAAACCTTCGTTACAGCTTTCTCCTCCTGTATGTATCATTCAGTGGTAACCTTTATTTCTGTTTGGTCGTATCAACCCCAAATGGAACCGAGGCTGATTGAGGATAAGCGTTAGCGGGCTTCATAGATCTACCAGCAAAGTTCTTTTCATAGATCGGACAATCAGGTCCGTTGCTTCCGGGGATGTTGGTGCAACCAGAAGGCCCAGAGGGAGGTACAGGACCCTTTGGAAGAGACTGCAACATCAATTTCTCTCTTATCATCCACTCTTTTTCGTCGCCTTCGCGTAAAATTCTTCCAGCTTTGCATGGCAGTACATTGAATAGAACAAGAAGAGCCAAGAAGACTAAGGCAGTGTTAAAAGGCTTCATTTTGTTGTTGTAACTTGTAAGCAACTATAAGCGGCTTATGTAGAGTATATATAGAAATTTTCAGTTGACTTAATTAGGATGTTGGAGTATTTTATTTGGTAATTAAAAGGTTGATTTGGAATGTTGACTTACTGCATTCTGAGCTTAAAAATAAAAGAATTCTAACTGTTGAATGGAATGGGTCATTAGGACGAAGTGTAGATTTTGAACGTGAATCCCACGGTATCCTTACGTTCCATGTCATCCTGTCTCCGCATAAGTAACTGTAGTAAAAATATTTTGAATATTGAATAATGAATATTACTACTTTTGTTACGAGCAAAGAGTCTGTAATTGATATTTCACTTAAAAAGTCAATTTTCAAAAATTAAAAAATAAAAATATTATTTTATTACTAATAAACTACTAAAATTGTTACTCCCTCCGTCCTAAATTATCGTCCTCTTTTCTTTTTTTCGGTCCTAAAATAATTGTCTAGTTTAAAATTTACCTTTTTAAAACATTATTTTTACCGTTTTATCCTTATTTTTTACTCTACTTTAATTATAGACCACATATACATAAATTTAAAAAAAAAACTATATATTAAACAAATATAAATAATCAAGCTAATTGTTTTTCTTAAATCATGCGTTGAATTAACTAGGATAATAATTTATGGAGGAAAGAGAGTTTAAAAAAAAAAATTACACGAAACGGAGTGCAAATGCAAATAGATAAACAACATATGACTAAGAAAAACTTAAGGTTCAAGGAACTGTCGCGTCTGTCTGTCCGCATGAAATTTCCTTGGGGCTGCTGACGTGGATTGAATGGAGGAAGCTTGTTTACATTTGGCCAAGTACACGTGGACAAAAACGCATATTGCGGGGAAAATTTAGGTGTGCCAATTAGGTGGTGGTCATAGTCGTTGAAATTTATCAATGGAGTTTAAGAGGAGACACAGAAAAAATAAAATAAAATAAAATAAAATTGATGAGGTTTTAAAAGTTTGGCACCCTTAGTTTTGAAGTTGCACCAACGGTTTTTTTTTAATCTTTTAAGACTAACAAAATGTTTTGCTTTTTTTTTTTCGTTTTAAAAAAACTTTTTCTTTGTTTATCTCGGGCTGTTCAAACCATTTAAGTGGGATTTTATTTTATTTTCTTCAAACTGTTGATGAAAGGGTTTTTGAGTCATTTTAGTTATTTGGGCAAACTACACAATTGATGCCTGTAATTTAAGGGTTTTTGGTTTTTCGTCCCTACACCTCGCAAATGGTTCTTCTACTGAAAACTTTTACACAATTGGTCATTACGTTAACTTTTGATCGTTGAGTATGCTCACATGACGTGCATTTGTGGAAGGTAAAATAGTTACTATCTCTTAAAAAATATAGGAATCAATCTTAAAATATATATAAAAACAAAGCTCGATCACCTCTTTCTCTGTTTGATTTGTCGATCTTTTTGATGTCATTTATTCTTTCTTGAACTTGGAATAGCCCCTGTTTCATCGGTTTGGTCTTTTCCTCCCTAATTTGCTTGACCTAGAGTTCTCGCTTTTTTTGGGTTTCACAAAGAGAACTACATCTAATTTGATCCTTCTGAAAGGAAGGCATGTAGGCAACGACGTCCTCTTCTGTAATAGATCGCCCAATCCCGAAGCGTCAAAACTTAGTCATTAATGGAAATACCTCTTGATCACGCCACAAAGAAGGGGTGACTATGCTGGTGATTCACGTAATAGACCGGAGCTAACGTGTCCTGGATTGATGTTCACGTCGGTATATGTGGGTACCGGATGTACCAAAGTTGATAGGATATCTGGGCTTTGTGCTTGCTCTTGACCGTTGGTTACCTAAAAGAAAGACTACCGTTAGGGTGCTGGGGGTTTCCCACTACAGCCCTTAGGTGTGAGAGTTAGTAATCAGGGAGTATGGATGTGTGTCGGAGCTAGGCGTTCCCTTAAGCTTCCGGTGGGTGTTTGGTAGTAATCTTTTCTTGTGTATGTTGTGTGCAAGAACTCTTGTAAGTTTTAGAGTGCAAAGTAAATCGTACCTTTTCTTGAAGGGAAAGGCTTCCTTTTATAGTAGTTTGGACTTGAGATCATGATTGGAATGGGGGTCCCTGATGGTGGGACTTGTCTCCTGGTCGGCTTGCTGGCAGTTCCTGAGTGGTTGATAGATAGCGTGTGATGTGTCAATTGTAGGCGGTTGATGAGCCACTAGGTTACAACGGCTTGCATGGCTTGCTCGCATGTGACAGCCCGACCCGAACCCCAATGCGGGATCCCGAATTGTGCCGTCCAAATAATCAATAACACAAGCATGCACAAGTAGGATTATAAAATTCATGTGGCGCAACATCGCATACGAATAACAACTCGGCTACACTTGGCCGGAAAAACAACTTAAAATAAACAAGTCATCGGCGACAGTAGAACCCAACAACTACTCCTACAATTTTAACACATGCTTATAAAACCTCAACGGCCACAACATGCCGGAGACAACAACATCAATAATAATTAAAAGAGCTTTAGCGGAAGGAACTGTAGCGAACCAATAACATATAAACAGGCTCGACATATAAGTCGGCATACAAAAGATTACAAGTGTCAAATCATTAAGTTTACCACAATAACAAAAACCCCAAGTCAAGTCTATTTGACTTGCTTCCCAACGTCCTTGCCAAAATAAAAGACTAATTATCAAAAGTCCCAAAAGAGCAACCTTGAGCTCACAAACGACCAAGCGTGAATTAGCGAGTCTAACGTGGACCGTCTCCTCGGCTCGGATCTAAGGAAACAAAACAAACAAATAGGGTAAGTCGAAAGACTTAGTAAGTTACTAAAATGCATGTTCATGTTATAGCATGACATTTATCTCAATTATGGTACATGATCATCATATAGCACTTAGCACATTATTCACGTAAGTGCGTAAAGTAAATCATACAAGTAGGATATGATATAGTCACGGCCGCTTCGTAGCTCCTGCAATACATTCTGTTACTAGTTCGTGCCATCGATGTTTTGTGAATTCATCGACTCATACCGAGAACCTACTCGATTTCATTAGCAAGCCAATGCGGCACGTATTGTTACAGCAAAGGGGCTACTTCCCCACTGCGGGCCACAGTGGAGGTGTGTGTGAGGTCCCGGGTGCGGCGATCCATAGCGAGCACGAATCCCACAATTCGTGAAGGCGATGCATCGTCCCACCCTGACTTAATAAACAAACCAAATAATGCCAGCTGGACTCAATGTGATGCACAAGTAGATATTTACTTGACTTAAACCAATTAAGGACCGAATTCGACAAGAGCGAACTCGACCGACCAAGTAGGGTATTAATCTCTACCATAAAACATGTCAAGGCAATAAATTGCTCAAAACCAATCTTTCATAACAACTTGTTGTAAACAATTAAACCAAGCTCATATTTGAGTAAACCAAATCAAACGGTGTCCAAACTTCGTAGGGATTGAAATTAGAGTTCAACATGTTCAAATCTTCCCTAGAGTCGACTCCGTTGAGTCTTTTCTCTAAATTCCCAATTTTGGAGAAATTGAAGCTATGTGCTTCATAACCCAACCTAGGTCATTTCTAAGTTCAACAAGGTTGTAAATTCACCAAGGCATTGCAAAGTGATTCATATACATCATAGAGTTCAACTTTGAGGATAGAACACATAACAACTTAACAACATACAATGTAGGCTCAAATTAGGGCATTCACATATTGCACTTATTCAAGCAACATATATAATACATGTTTCTAACATGTTCAAAACCTTAAATAGACAAGATGAAAGAGTATTATAAACTTCCATAGGCAAGAAATCACCCTATACATGCTCCTAGCAAGTTCATACTTTCAAAATACAAGTAGAAGGCATAGGAAGCAATTATGTGTCCTCATTGACCTCAATCATCATAAGCTTTGTTTCCTTAGGGTCAATGAGAACTAAAGAGAAGAAGAAGAAGAGTAACTTACTTGAATACTACACCAAAGAAAGCAAAGAAGGAAACTAATCGGTTGAAAATGATCTTCTCTTCGAGCTCTACACTTTTGATGAAGGTGGCTTGAGCAATGGAAGAAGGGATGAGGGAAGACCAAGAGGAAATCTTCAAGAAGCCATGGAAGAACTCTCAAGAACTCTCTCTCACGTTTTTGGAAAAGCTTTCAGCAAATGAGGAGTCTAATGGCTGATTTGTGGCTTATAAGAAGTCAAATGTTGAGTGGGACAAGTGTCAAGACCTTGTGGTCTCTTAGAATCAGATTTTTGCGGCTTAATTGGTCACTAATGCACTCTTAATCCACTCTAAAAACATGTTACTAATGTTAGGACATAATCAAGGAGGGTTAGGGAGGTTTAGGAAAGGTTTAGATAGGGGGTTTGGGTGTAAAAGTCGTTCAGCATCAAAACAGGGGAAAAATCCCGTAAGTGTGTATCTGATGTTGAGGCGGGCGCCTCAACATCCTCCAGGCGGGCGCCTCAACTTCTGAGGCTTGGGCTGAATCAGAACTACTCTCAGTACTTGAGGCGGGCGCCTCACAAGATGCCAGGCGGGCGCCTGGGCTTCTGGACCTTCTTTATGTCCTCAAAACTTGGTCTAAACATGTCCTAAATGGTCCCAAACTTATGGGCAATCATTCTAAGGTCTAACCCAACTCAAAACAAGTCGGAAACACACCCGAACAACAACCGGAACAAGGTAGAACAAGGCTCGAATCATGCGACGAATGGTTAACGAATCAAACTCTAATCAAACACCAATCTAACACCAATCAAACTAGGATAACTTGGTCATGAAAAAGGCTTGTTTCAACATGGTTATGACCTGAATACAAAGCCAAGAACTCAACGAACACTTCGCACGACGAAATAGAAGTAAAACGAGCAACGAGGGGAAAATTGCTAAGGCCAAACCAAGGCAATCAAACCGGCGATTAAACAAACAAGCATACATGATTCTAAACATGTTAAGAGCTCCAAGAATGACTTATGAATGTTTCTAAAACATTTATAAACTAAGTAAACATGCTCACAATCAACAAGAAAACATGAAGGCAAGCACATAATGCACATGCAAGAATACGGGGTGTTACATCGCATCCTGTTAAGAGGACATCTGGAAGCTATGTACAGGCTATATGTCAGGTCCATCACATCAGGGGAGGTTTGTCGGTCGAGCATGAATAGTTCTCGACTGAGTGGTCGGGTATTGCTTATATGTTCGGAATGGTCTTTGATTACTACTGAGGATAAGGGTCGGCTAGTTGATGGTCGTCAGACATGGTGGGACCTGCCCAAGTCCAACTGGAAGCCACGTAGTCGCACCGCGTAAGAGGACCCAGGTCGGGTCCCTTCAATAACCCCCGAGTTTCGAAGTGCGAGGATTTATCCTTAGCTTGGAAAGTATAATTGAGTTCTTTGTTCGGCCGTCGACTATCTTCGGTCTTCGCTGTGATTCCTCGGTTTTTGTCTTTCTTTCTTATGGTCGTTCTTCGTCGCTATTGTTTATTTGCTCGGTCATGAGCGAGATTTTGGAACCGAGGACGAGCTCAGATTTATTAGTAGAATTTTCCTGGGAAATTGGTCCGTCGTTTGCATTAAATGCACGAATAACGAGGAGTCGTAGGTAATCATTTCAATTTACTGTTCATAATGTGACAGCGTCCATTTTATGAAAACGTCGTCGGTTAAGGCCCATGGTTTGCATGTCCTCGCCACGTGTCGGTCTAGGAGTGGGCAGGTAGGATCCGCGCTTTTTGATTCGGGTCAACTCGGAGGATTCGGGTCAACCCGGAGTCTTCGGGTTTGTATAAAAGTCACGTGTGTCGGCTTCTTGTTCACTCTTTCTTCTTCTCCCGAAATTTTTCCCTCCCAGTTTTGTGTTTCCAGTGAAGGCGAAAATACTCCCTCTGCTACTCTTCCATTTCTGTTACTTCCAGCCGTCCATTTGCCTTACAACCTTAGTTTCCAGGATCGTACTCTTCCCTTCTTTCATTTGACATAAATTTCATAGTTTCTGAGCCCATTTTGAGTGATTTCTGGGTTTTGTTGTGTTTTCCGGTGACTGTTGCTTTTTCCGTTATACCGGTGCTAATTCCGGTTACTTTTCTTCTTTCAGATCCTCAATACTCTTCTGCTTCTTTCTCGCTCCATTTTTGTTCGCATGTATTTCCCTTTGCTTGCTCGTTATTTTACTCGTCTTTCAATTTCTAGGTTTTAGGGTTTAGGCTTTATGAGACCCGTCCCTTCTGTCCCCGCCTTCACCCCTAGTGAGACTTCCTCTTCTTCCTCGCCTAGCCTTTCTACTTCTTCAAGGCCGAACATGAGGACCAAGCTCGTAAATCCGGACCCCGTGTATGCTCGGTCACCAGAGCGCAAGAGAGTGTATTCGCAGACCAATGGGGCGTGGTCGCTTGTAACGCCGAGCCAAGCGATGCCGCTATTGGTCGGTGGGGGATACAATATGGAGGGTTTACCTACTTTTGCCGACGAGGAATATGCAGCCGAGGACATCCCGGCTGGCACGGCGATGTTGGTTTGTGCAGACAAGACAAGGGCCCTGAGATACCTTTTCAATCAATATTACAGGGAAATTGTCACCCAGGAAGTAGTGGAGGCGAACAAGGCCCTGGCTAAGGAGAAACGAGGAGAAACTTCCTCGGCTGTTGCTCATGTTGAATAGGGCTTGGTAGAGGCCGATAATGCTCCACCTTCTCGTAGAGTGCTGAGGGAGTGGAAGAACAACGTGTGGCCGAGTGATGTGGTGGGCTGGGAAGAGAAATATAATCATAGTCGTAAGAGATTCCGAGGGTCTGCTCCCCATAATTCGCTCGGTATGGATGAGCTTAGGGGCCTATGCGACAAGGTGGGGTTTTATATTTCCTTTTTTGAGGCAGGTCTTCGATTTCCTCTTGACCCTCTGATCTGCGAAATTCTAGAAGAAGCTGGTGCCCACCCTCTCGACCTATCCCTCAACCTAGTTAGGCACCTGATTTCGTTCGCTGCCTGTGTTCGGATATTGGGGTTTGAGCCTACCTTGCCCCTTTTCAAAACCTATTTCTCGGTGACCAAGTCTCTGAACCGTCTCCAATGCAAACACCATAACTAGGGCATCAATCTGTTTGCCAAACCTCCTGGAAAAACCGGGCATTAGGATGAAAAGGTTCTGTTGGTCGAGAGCCGATATGGGTGGAATTTCCCTATACCTCGGCTTTCTGCTGCTGAGATTAAATCGATCTCTCCAGCCGGGACTCTAAACGAGTACGAGGAGTCTGCTCGGACGGCCATTGAGAGTTTCTTTAGAGTCCGGGGGACTGGACCTGCCCGAGTATTTAGCTGGAGCTCGATAACCAAAGATGCATGAAATTCTACTGAAGATGGTCGGTATGTCGACCAAGAGACTAGAATGGCTAAATGTTCGATGCGATGTCCCAGAATATATACAATACCTCGGGTGGTCGATACACGAGGGGAACAAATTTAAACTGGACTGTCCCCAATGCAAGGATAACATATTCAACCTAGAAGGCTGTGAAAGTATTCATTGTTATTCGTCGCTTTGCACTTGTTTTCATTCTTTTTGTTTTTTTGTTTGTTTTTTTTTTATCGCTAACTCTTTGCTCGTTCTAACCTATCTCTTTGTTGTTTCAGATATGATCGTAAACATAGACGACCTGTCTGGTAAGGCGACCAGGCAAACCCAAGGGGTAGCCCGACGAAAACTTCTAAGGGAAGCAAAGGCTGATCCCAAGAAGGCTTACATCCTGCCTACCGACGAGCAGGGGACCGAGTCCTCGGCCATTCCTACTACTACAACAACGGCCCCTCGCCGAGTACCTCCGAAGGTTATCACGAGCCGGAAACCCAAACCCTCGGCACCTGCCCAGCAAAGGCCCCGGCGAAAAAAGCTCCCGCCCCACCATTAAGCATGTTTCCGTCGAGAGCGCTCCTGCCACTGCCCCGAAGAAAAGGCGTTTGATCGAGGACGCATCAGGGGAAGATGAGCAAAGAACAGAAGAGGCATCTGCTCGCGCCCCTCCTGCCAAAAAAATGAAGGCCAAGGCTGTATTTTCTTCGGCTAGCGAAGAGACAGTCCCATGGCATAGGGACGACTTTGTAGTGCTGACCACGAAAGCTACCGAGATCCAGCTCGGTAAAGATATCACAGACATCCCGGCTCTGCAAAATATCGACGTGTCTCGTCGGGATGCCCCTACAGCCTTGGCCGGGCAAGGGATAGTCATTCGAGCCCAAGTGAGGGACATGGTCGGGATTGCCAATTCTCTACCCACGAATGAGGCCATAGGACGCATTGTGCTATGTGTTAGCGAGTGTAGACACATCAATTTCGTACCTTTGATATGTGATTCTGGCATGTGATATCAAGAACTGTTTAAACTTAACAAATGTCAAGTTACAGGAGTTAAAAATGCGAAAGGCAAAGCAGGATGCGCGAAACAGTAAAATGTGAGGGATAAAAGTGCAAAATTTGAAAGGAGAATAGTGCCTTGGCCCTGCTATAAGGGGGCCTTGGCGCGACGCCAAGAGGACCTTATGGTCGTGCCCAAGGTGCTGCAGGGACCCTCCCAGTTAACACATTGTGCAACTCCTGAAGCGCGGTGTATAAGGAATTTGAGCACGTAGAGAGGATTTTTAATCCCCGATTAGTCCCCTTCCCAGGCTATAAATACAGAGCTTGGGGCTCACTTTCAGAAGCCGTTACTCCGCCCAAATAAATAGGCCAAAACCACCAAAAATAAGCTTTTACTCTGCCCAAATCACAGCAGCAACAGCATAAAAGTCTCCCTCTCTCGAGAAGGACAGAGCGAGCACCCTCCGCTCTAAAAGGTAATAGCCTTTAAGGGCATTATTTTTATAAAAGTTATTCATTAAATCCTGCCCAATGTAGAAGATATATGTCGTTGTGCTGTCCGGATTTAGTTAGGAAATACTATGTAAAAGAGCCGTTATTATGGCCAAATATTTTTAAATATATCTGTAATTATTGTAAGAAGACGGCTGCAAGTCCGTAAATAATGTAGCCACTGATGTATTTGCTTTTATTTCATGTCTTTTAAATGTTTTGTTTTATTTGCTAAATAAATATAACAAAAAAACATACTTTAGCCAAAAACCGCTTTTGAGACCGAAAGGGCGAGTTGGATGCCTAGCACCTTCCTAACTCGTAACTTAGCCTCCGAACTCGTTTTGCAATCTCTGGTTTTTCTTTTCTTTTGGTTTTTCTTTATTTTTGCCTTAAAATAAAGATGACGACTCTATAAAACATTTTGGATCCAGTGGGGCGTCGCAACACTTCTTTCTTGCACTTTTCGTTTTCCCCTAAAAAAGGGAGAATGAGAATGAAAGGGTGATGCATTCATATATCCTGATATCTTCTAAACAAGGGATAACTTGATGCAGGAAACCCAAAGCACCCATAATGATCCGAAATAGGCCATAAGGCTATTTTCATAAAATCCATAGTGGGGCCTCGCAACATCCTTTTTTGCACTTTTCTGTTTTCCCCTAAAAAATGGAGAATGAGAATGAAAGGGTGATGTATTCTTATATCCTGGTATCCCCTAAACAAGGGATAACTTGATGCAGGAAACCCAAAGCTCCCATATTGGACAAAAATCCACTAAAGTCAACCGAGGCGTATTCCAACGCGCTATTTTAGGCAGCACTCCTCTCGCACTTTTAATTTCGTTTTTCCCTAAACAAAGGAGAATGGAATGAGAGCAGTGGTGTCCCGCATCCGCACGTACGCGCACCCCTATCCAAGGGCGCGGACGCATCCTGGGCGACCCACAGTGGCGACTCTGCTGGGGAGATCGTTTTATTTTAAATAAAATGGAGGGCTAGACTCATTTTAAAAAAAAAACCTTTTTTGTTTTTCTTTGTTTCTGACTAAAGTATGCTTGTTATATTAATTTATGCATTTGAATATTGCGTTCCTATACATCTGTGTCTATATTTGTGGATATGATCCTACATCTTGCAGCAGTTTCGTTCCGATAACTGTTATAGGTATATTTAAAAATATTTTTTTAAAAAAATGTGTGTGTGTGTATATATATATATATATATATATATATATATTAATTTCGAGCAGCACAATAAAAGGGCCGGGGCTTTACTTTAATATTGCTTCATTTTCGGCTCTGTATTATTATTTTATTCTGTTTATTATTTTCATTGTTCCGCAAAATATGCATATATTTGCATTCATTCTGCCATTTTATTTTGGGGATATAGGACAAATTTTGTAATTAATAGAAATAGATAGATTCCCCGCTTTTCTTTCTATTTCTTAATGTGATGTACTTGCTTGCTCGTGCTCAAACTAAAAAGCCGAGAAAATCCACGTGTAACAGCAAGACAGGTCAGATCTGTTTTTATTTTCTGTTTATATATCTGGAAAAAAAAGATTTTATTGCTTTTTAGAGGCTGCACACACGCGCACGCATGTAGGTATATTCCGAACTACTACCCTACACCATGGCCAATCTACCCCCTGCATAAGCCAACGTTAGAATGCATATAGATTCTCAGGACATTTCAATGACCAACCGGTTTTTGCATCTTTGAATCGTGGGTCAGCCCCTGCCAAAAAAAAATAAATGAATAAATAAAATAAAAGTGCGCAAATCAATCAAAAAAATGAAATGAAGAAAAAATAAATTGCGCAACAAAAAAAAACAAAATAAATAAATAAATACGCAGGGGCTGATTTATTATTCTCTGATGCTCGACCTAGACCATTTTGAATGGTGGATCCTGGAAAGAGTATAGGCCATTCGCCTGGGATCAGTCCGATCTTAGGGAGTCGAAAGGCAGGTAGAATACGTTGGTCCTATGCTCTGGAGAAAGAATCCACTGTTTCAGGAAAAGTCATGAGACCGTCAAAATAAAGCAAGTGTTTATCCGGTCAATTGTAGGGAAAATGAATAAATAAATAAATAAATACTAATAAAGGCACGCTGTACTCCAAGCCCATAAAGCCTTCAGCCAGCCTTCTGATACCTCCAAACCCATTTTCCTCAGAAACCTGGCCCGAATTTGGAAAGGCATAAATAGTACTGGTCGGTTGATACGGGAAATAAGTCGTCGGATCGGAGGGTATCGATGTCGAGATCGGATAAGGGCGGAATCGATTCGGAGGGTACAAATCAGACGAGAATGGCGACCAAAAAAACAAGCAATGACGGAAGCCCGAACAAGCTGGGCAGTGGGAACAGAAAAACTCCAGTATGCACCTCCTCCTAGACTCGAGGCTTGGCTAAAAAGGGAACTGGATGCTCACGCGGAAAGAATAACAAATCAGGTAGTAAATGATCTCCTAGCAGGTTTCTTAGAAACTCTTGCTGCTTTCTCCCAAAAGATCAAAAATCCCAAAATACGTTCCTAACACTTTTCGCCTCCCTGAAGTAAATTGTCCCGATACCTCAGAAAATATCATTTTCCAAGCTTCTGGGAAGCCACCAAGTGTCAGCCATCAGCCAAATAATGACCCCCTTGCCCAAAGTAATATGATTTCAAGTGCCCATAATCCTAATTCATATCCTCCAGAAATCAACTCGATCTCCCTCACCTGAATGCCTGCTATTACAACCAAAAGAATTATCTCCCTCTTGATCCTGCAAATACATATCCTCAGCAAACGACCCCAGGGATTCCAAAAGAAATTATTTGTATACCAGAAAAAGAATCCCTATTGGGCCAAGGTCCAGGCTACCCAATTCCAGTGCAATATTATCCAAGGGAGAAAACCCCACCCAATTGCTTGACCAAATCCCAATCAGGCAATTTGCCTAAACCAAGAGGCCGAAAAGAGGTAATTCTGAGGCATTATGATGACCTGCCTGCTTCAAGATCTGAAATACTCCAAACACTGTGGGCCCATGGGATACTGAAACCCATCGATAATTACCAACCACCCAAACTGTTACTCGTTACCTGGAATCATGCCCAGTATTGTGAATACCACCGTTGCAGTGGTCATCTTTCTGACAAGTGTTATACACTCAGAAGTACAATACATGATCTCATTGATAACGAGGTAATTACGGTGGCAGACACAAGAATTTTTGAAACAGATCAAGCCAAGGAGGTCTAAAAGGGCAAGTTCATCTAATTAGCTAGGGTAAAGGTGCTGTAAAATATACTTATCAATAAAAGGAGTTTCTAATAAATGTCTGAAGGAGACAGCTTCCTCGGTATGATAGACGGAGGCACTTATTATGAAAAGCTCCCTGCTGAGTTTGAGCTTATTGCTGATAAGCCCCTGCAGAACTGGCATACCACGACCGGCCCGCTCTTGACGTCCGCAGATCTGGTGGACCGCTTTGGATATAATATCCCTGTTTCTTCTCCTAGCTTTACAGATTGGTCATCTACCGATCCGCTCCCTAAAGTTGAGGATCTCAAACCCCAGGTCCTCAACAATATAATAAACCCTGTACAGTTTGCTTTTAATGATAATCTGAATGTCTTTGCTTATTCCTCAGTTGCACCTACATTAAAAGACGCATTAAATAATAATAATAATAATAACGAGTCATTTAATGAAATGGACCCAAAAGAAAAAAATTGTTTGCTTGAGCTTGTAAAGTCAGTTGAACACCAGGAACAACATCATTCATCAGCATCAGCTGAAGACTCGTCCGTCATCAATCTGGGGCTGGACAATGAAATCAAAAAAATCAAAATTGGCAGCTACCTGCAAGGCCCTGAAAGGGTAGCACTCATTGATCTCCTCAAAGAGTTCGTAGATATCTTCGCATGGTCCTATGAAGATATGCCAGGGCTCGACCCAGCCATAGTCGAACACCAGATCCCCATATATCTGGATGCTCGGCCAGTCAAGCAAAAGCTCCGCCGCATTAAGCCAGAATGATCACTACAAGTTAAAGAAGAAATCATGAAAGCATACCGTCGGTTTCATTCGGGTAGTAGAATACCGTCTGGCGTCAACATAGTGACCGTTCCCAAGCCCAACGGGAAAGTCCGGATCTGTGTAGACTTCCGCAACCTCAACAAGGCGTCGCCCAAAGATGACTTCCCTCTACCCAATATTGATATTGTGGTAGACGTCGTTGCTGCTCACAAAGTCAGATCCTTCGTCGACGGCATGCTGGGCTACAATCAAATTAAAATGGCAGCAGAGGACCAAGAGAAGACCTCATTTACTACTTCTTGGGGGACCTACTGCTACAATGCCATGTCGTTTGGGCTAAAAAATGCTAGGGCTACTTATCAGAGGGCTGCCACCACCCTCTTCCATGACATGATCCATAAAGAAATGGAGGTCTATGTTGATGACATGATCGTGCATTCCAACGACGTCAACGGTGCCCATATCAAAGACCTTCGAAAATTCTTGAAAGGTTAAGGAAGCACCAAATGAAGCTTAACCCCACAAATGCATATTTGGGGTTACCAAAACAAGGTCACAGGATTCTTGGTAACCGCGGGGGCATCGAGATCGAGCCAACAAAGATTAAAGCTATCCTAGAGATGCCACCGCCAAAAACTCCAACTGAGGTCAAAGGCTTCCTAGGCCGATTGCAGTATATCAGCCGCTTCATCCGGCAGCTAACAGCCACATGTGAACCCCTCTTCAAACTCCTAAAAGAATCTTGACCAAGTGCGGGACGAGAAGTGCCGGTAGCCGAAAAAATAAAAGCCTATCTTACCAATCCCCGTGCTAGCTCCACCTCATACACATAAACCTCTCCTCATATATTTAACCATCACAGACACGTCAGTAGGGGCTATGCTCGCCCAAGAAAAAAAGATTCCTACATTGAAAATGCCATATACTTCATAAGTAGGAAGGCTAGCAAAAGCGAAACTAAACTATTCGATAGAGAAAAAGGCTTTGGGCCAGGCCTAGTGCGGGCCACTTGAAGGCTCAAGACCTATCTGCAAGGACGGTCCATCAAGCTCATCTCTAGAATGGACCCTATGAAGTACATCTTCGACAAGCCATCACTCCAGCCGACTGGCCAAGTGGTCCTTTCTTCTCAACGAGTTCGACATAACTTATGTCACACTCAAATCTATCAAAGGTAGCGTGAGACCACAGCGAGACCACTTAGCCGATCTACCCTTAAAAGCCGAAGATGCGGCCGTCGACTTCCCGAGGACGAAGGTGTCTTGAAATCAGCGACCATGACACCGGTGGCAAATGTTCTTTGACGGAGCCGCAAATAAAAGAGGCTTTGGCATAGGAATCTTGCTCATAGACCCAGCTAATTCTCATACTCCGCTGGCCATAAGGTTGGAGTTCGAATGTTCAATTAACACGGCGGAATATGAAGCCTGTATTGTTGGCTTAGAAGAAGCTCTCAAAAGGAGAGCTAAAGATCTCGAAGTATATGGAGACTCTGCCCTAATTATAAACCAAGTCGAAGGGAAATGGAGGACCCAGGATCGAGCTGCTTATCATGCCAAATTAACGGAACTTGCCAAGTTTGATTCTATCTCGTTTCACTATCTGCCGCGAGATAGAAATCAATTTGCCGATGCATTGGCCACTCTGGCATCGCTAGTCCAAATTCCCACAGAAACCCAAGTCCAACCTTTTGTAGTTGGGAAAAGGTCACCCGGCATCTTGCTTCAAAATTAATCACGGCCACGAAGCGATCCACGAGCCACAGTACGGCGATATCCTAAATGCCTTGAAGGAATCTATCCTCGGCCTAGACAAAAGAGGAAAGTCTCCTGCGAAGGTGGGCCTCACAATTTGTACTCAACGGTGGCAGCCGTTATAAGAGGAACTATCAAGGCCTTAACTTATTATGCGTCGATCAGGCCAAAGCTGAGCAAATCATGGATCAACTACATGGTGGTACCTGTGGGTCCCACATGAATGGCCATATGCTGTCTAAGAAAATTATCCGACAGGGGTACTATTGGAGTACGCTTGAAACCGATTGTATTCGGTGGGTGTGACATTGCAACAAATGACAACGCTTTGCCAATCTGACATGTACCCCGCCGCGTCTATATAACTCCGACCCCACGGCCCTTTCAACATGGGGAATCGGCGTCATAGGCCAAATTCACCGAAGGGATCAATAGCCACGAATATGTCCTAGTAGCCGTCGATTACTTAAAGTGGGTGGAAGCCTCTTCTATAAAATTGAATGCCCGAAAGGTGTCCGAGTTCATCGGACCAACATTATATATCGCTACGGTACCTTTCAGAAATAATCTCCGACAACGGCACGCATTTTGAAGGGGGCGTGAATCGTGCCTCGGCAATTCAAGATCCAGGCATAAATCCTCCCCCTACAGGCCAAGCCAATGGTGCCGTTAGGCGACCAACAAAACACTTCAGAAAACATCATCGGAAAATGGTCGACCTTTGGAAGAGGCGGCTAGAAAAATTACCGCTAGCCTTTTGGGGCTATCGCACCTCGGTCCTTGCCACCCACTGGGCTACCCCTTATTCCTTGGCATATGGCATGGAGGAAGCTTGCCTATTGAAATGAAATTCCATCACTAAGAGTGATGATGGAATCTGGCATAAAGGATTGGGTCAAGGGCGATTTGAAGAATTAGCCTGTCGGCCGAGCGGCGCCTATTAGCCACGGAGCATATATACCGGCGTATCAAAGCGCGTAGCGGCCTTCAATAGAAAGTCAAAGGCCGCGACATCCAAGTCAGGGATCTCGTGCTTCGAGAAAAACCCCCTAGTTATGTTGATACTAGGGGAAAATGAAAATCTCCATGGATAGGACCATATATTGTCAAAGAGATCCGGTTAGGAGTTGTCGTACTTCTCACAAACCAAGAAAGAGAAGACCTTGTTCAGCCCTTCAATCTCGACAAGCTCAAAAGGTATTATGCTTGAGATAATCTATCGGCGATCGCCTCCTCTCCACTTCTTAAATTTGAAAACCAGAAAGGACGGCTGAGGCAAAAAATTAGAGCATATAAAAAAACACAATAAAAGAAGAAATAAGGGCTCGCTAGGTTGAAAACCCGAAAGAGCAGGCAAAAATTAGAGCATATTAAAAAAAATCAGGAGGAAAAGGAGAGGGAAAGCATTATTTGAATCCTCGGCATTCTACCTCCAGTCTTCAGCATACAAGAGGCTCGACTGACAAGAAAGAGAAAAACCACGACAAGAAGCTCACATTAAAACACTAAAATATAAATTACAGGTCCTGAGGTGCAACTTATAAATAATTGCTAAAGAAATTTAGATTGTGCATTATCTGCCTATACATATCTATTATTGCCTCTATCCCCCTTGTTCCCCTAAAAACTATCCCTTCTTTTGCAGCTCAAGCCCCAAGGTAGTCCATCAGTGTTTGCGGCGTCCATGGTAGAGACCCATATACTCCTCTGCGAGCGCGAGAAGAAGCTCTAGTCTCACCCGCATGGGAGCCCCCGGAAGTATCCTCTTCTTCATCATCGGCATCCCATTCTCTGGGCAGATGCATTACTTGGACCGGCCCTATCATTTCTAAAAGTAGTTCCCCATCCAGGCTGAGGAGGAGGAACAACCTCCTCTAGCTCCCACGGTTATCTTGCTTTGATTGCGTGGCTCGGTAGAGGCTCGTTGCCATCATTCACGAAAGTGTGCCCGTCCATCGAGGGGAGCGGCCACTTCCGGTTTCGAGGTTGTCTTTGCTTTGCATTGCTTAATCTGCAGGGAGTGCATGCTAGGACCCTTGTATTTGGTCCGGGGGCGTCCGGCACGATTATGCCGTCTGAATTCCTCTTGTAGAGCTGAGGGACGACTAGCCAGAACTATCAATGTCCTCGCCTATCTCCATTAGGCGAACATCTATCCCGCTAGCAATATGACGGCCCGGCAAATTTCTCGATCCCACGCGATCAGCGGGGCGACCCTGGCAACCACCATTATCCATGCTAGATATTCGTGGGAAAGGAGCATGTAATCAGAAAATAAATAGGTCACCTCCAGCCTATCAAAATCTCGCTGCCACATTTCCTGGATAGTGGTACCCAGGCCCTCGTCATTATTATCCGCCTCCAGATATACAGGACGGGTTGGGTCAGGGATAAGCTGCTCTCTCCCGAACTGGCCCAAGATCCTGTCGGCTTTGTAAGAAGTCCGCTCAATGCC
>CM028384.1:33841082-33869855 GCA_013146195.2 Codonopsis lanceolata | reverse complement strand
CACCAAATGGATTGAAGCAAAACCATCAAGCGACCATCACCGAAAACAACATCATCAACTTCGCATGACCACATCCGTGTCGCTTTGGGTTACCTAGAGCCATTGTTTCGATCATGGCACACAATTCTCGACAAATTTACTAAGCAATGTAACAGATGTATGTTAAGCATTGGCAATCTTCATTTGCCTATCCACAAGGCAACGGACAAGCATGCACGCTCTCAAGCGAAATTTGGACGATCGAGGAAAATGGGCGACGAAAGTTAAATCTTTATGGTCAATTAGAACGATCGTAAGGGGATCAACAGTGAAACACTTGCTTCTCACGCACGGATCGAGGTCGTAATTAACCGAAACAATTTTTCCCGCCAGAGTGGCCCATTATAACGAGCAAGACAATGAGGTCGCCTCTGAATCGACCTTGACCTTCTCGAGGAACGAAGATCGAAGCTCGTGATCGATGGTTAACTACAAGCGAAAGCCAAAGCCCATCACGATAGGAAAGTTCGGGAAGAGCATTCAAAGTTGGAGAGGGTCCTTAGGAAAATCGAGGTTACGTGACGTGACAAATAATTACAACGAGGAAAATTGTCACCTAATTGGGAGGGGCCATTCAAGGTTGCAGGAATTGTTAGAGAAGGTACTTACACCCCGTAATCGGAAGGCAAACATTCAAGTATCCTTGGCATTCTGATCATTTGAAGAAATATTATCACTAACAAGGCGTTAGTTCCAGCTTTTTGGTTGACTGTATTTTCAATAAAGGGTTTTTCAATAATAGAGTTGTCTTGAACAAAAGTGAATACTTAAATGGATTGAAAATTTTGAAATTATGCATGTCAAATATACTCAAACAAATATGAACAAAACTTCGCTCGAAAAATCGAGCAAAGTAAGGCCCTGCCCGGTTTATATTTTTCAGTTTGAATGCCTCAACAGGAGAAGGGGAGCAACCCGGTGTTCGATATTATTTGACGGCTTTGTTCGCTTTGGCCATGGCAAAGGGAGATAAATCTCGCTCAAATCAATATCCAAATTTAAATAATGTTAATGGTTCGTTGAACCGAGGGCCATGCCCAGTTAACGCGGCCACACAACTCTACCCGACAACTCTGGCTGTAGGCAATTATTTAGATGCCTGCTGAATTAGCAGAAGGGGCCCTGCCCGATGATCCTAATTATTTTCAGCTAAGTACAAAACTGGAAATAAAGCAAGTAGCAAGAGGACATTCATACACAATTATAAAATAAAAGTTCTCATTAAAGTTTCAAATTACATAAAAAGGGAAATAAGTACAAGAATGATCAAAAGCTATCTAATCCCCTCCTGCTTCTAAGTGGTCGCTCCCGAGGTATCCAGCTCGGCAAAGATTCTATCCATCTCGGACTGCAAGTTGGGAGGAAGAGGTGGTGGAGGAGGTAGTCGCCAAGACTTTGATTGGAGGAGGAGGCAAATTTGTTTCTCGTCCCACAGTATGAGTAGCCTGATTCTTCTCGACATCTATTATCACCGGGCTAACAGGCTGGGGAGCAGGATCCTCATCTTCATCATTGTTGGCCTCACGCTCAAAAATTGCGTTCATTTGGTCGACCTCGTTATTGGCCAACGGAGTCGGAGGAATCCACTCCGGCTCATCGCTCTCTCGATCATTATTTGCAATGATCCCCAGCTCATCCACAGTATAGGGGACCAAAGCGTGGCTCCTCCGGGCCGCAGCACACCAAGGCGAAGCCGCTCCCCATTCTGCCATCATCTCGGGAGTTATATTCGGCAGGCCGCTGCTCGCCAACATGCGTAGAACATGGCTACAGCCTTGGGAATAATAGGGAACCAGCTTGGCATCTACAAGCTGGTCAAGCTCGGCTGACCGTTTAAATTCTACAATAGCAGCAGTTTTGGCAGCCGCAATTTCCCGTGTCAACCTGGCCTGCCATGCTTTCTCTTTTTGCTCAGCCGCGACCTGAGCACTCTCGAACTTCTTCCTCTCCTCGCTCAAAATTTTCTGAGCGGCCACCTCCCCATTCTGAGCAAATTCCACCTGGGCTTTCAGGCGGATGACTTCTTCCTCGAGCTTGGACAGCCTCTAAGCAACCTGTTAGGACCTCATTGTCCTTAGCCAACAAGTCTTCTTTGAAAGATCGAGCAGCTTCATCGGACTTCCGCTTCTGCTCGAACAAAGCTCCAGCCTTATCTTTATACTCATCTGCACGCTTGTGCAGAAGAGTGACCTTGGAGGTGAACTGCAAAACAAAAACATACACGAGCAGAAAATATACATTATCTCGTCAGAGCGCTTATCTCTATCAAATAAAGGGTATGACGCACTCGCCGACTAGCGTACTCAATCTCACCAAGCAAAGACGTTGTTTGGGGGTCTCAAAGATCACCGCGGACAACATCGGGCTGGACGACCCTTTTCAGGATTCCCTGCCCGCAAACCGCACTCATGATTCCCCGATCACGAATGTTAATTCCTTCAAGAGGGGGGACGGCGGCGAGCTCGTTCACGAGGGCTCTAACCCCATCTCGGGATACGGGCGGCACAAAGTTGGCTCTCAGCCAACTAGGAGTACCACTCCGTGATGGCTCCTCACGATAAGGAGGAGGAGGGGGAAACCCCACTGGCCGGCGCTCGGATGGACAGAGAAGGCGCGGATCGACTCCCGCTTGAATTGTTTCGGGGTTCATCCCCCTCGCTCGCTGGGTCGGGTGCTCCGACCTCCCGCCGGGAATCGGACGCAATTGGTCTCTTTCGAGAAGAGTGCTCGGTGGTCGGCGCCGTCCTAGGAGGAGATCTCGGCTCAGTAGAGGAACCAGGAGCCCGAGATGATTTTTTGCTCCTTTCACAAAAGGGGGCCTTGGGTAAAGATGCAGAGACAGGCTGCTCGCGGCCAATCAACTCACCATGGCGAGCAACGGACCTCGCCTTGAACTCGATCTTCCTCTGCCTCAATATATCTTTCACCACTGCCAGCAAAAAGAAAACGGGTTAGAAAACATCAAGATATTTCCATGAAGACTCATAATCAACGATAAAGAGTGAATACCAGCATCTTCAAAATCAAATCGAGGTGTACAATCTCCCCCTAAACCGCATAACTCGCACTCACTGGGGAACTTGTGGCCATGACAAGTCCCCCAAAAAGGATGAACTGGCTCGGGTGCTATGGCAATCAAGGGGTCCACACCCTCCACGGAAGCAGGATACATCCCGGCCAGGCGTAAGATCCGCGCATCTTGCACGATTGACTTCCAGTCAATCAACCACTCCTGACCCTGCTCGGTCACTCCCAATGCTCCTCGCAACATGTCCATACACCTATCCTCTCCGGTGAAGGTGGCATACCGATCATAAGTTGGAGGTTTCATCACATAAGGGGTCGGGGCAAATGGCCACCCGACCCGAGATTCCACAACAATAATCCTCTTGTCCCACTTATCAACTTTATGGGAAACTCAAGAACATGCCTTCAAAGCTCCAAATTTGATCGGCCAATAATCCTACCCCGATCTCTTGTCCTTGGTAAACTGAAAAAGTTTTCGGAGTATGGTCATCTCCGGTTCAAATCCGATCAACCGGCAGGTCGCGCTAAAAGCGATCAGATCAGCATCGTTGTAAGCTGGAGATCACACGGAACAGCGTTGGTCTCCCTTAAGAACTCGATAACAAAAGGATATAGCGGAAAACGCATCCCGACACGAAAGAAAGCATAGAAAAAGACCACTCTTTTGGTCTTGCTCCTCATCTGAGCAGGAGTCATCTCGGATTCATAAGGGACCCTCGGTAATCTTCCCCGAAATCCCAATCGAGTCAAACCAGCTTCCCCACCTCTACAACCGAGTCAATAGACTCCCAGTGAGCAAGCGAGCTCAAATTACAATAATCCTCGTTACGATGTCTCCTACCAGCTCGAGGTCGACAAGCCACTTCCTCGTCGCTGGGCATCCCACTCGAGCTCGCCTCATCCACCTCATCCTGATCGGTGGTCACATCATTCACAACCCTTTCAAGGAAAGCGTGACTACTTGCTTCTTGGGTATTCCTTCTCTCTGAAATAAACACGCCGACTCTCTCTCGAATCTAAGGGTGAATGATGCTCCTGAGCACCATGGTCATAATCATAAGCTTCTTGCTCATGATCAGAACTGTCATCAAAAAGTCGAAGAGGGGAAGACATCCTACAATAGATCGAGCAATATCTTGATTAATCCCCAGAAAACTTAGGATTCTTCGAAGATCTTTCCTTGATCTCCCTGTAAACTACCCAAGCCTAAACTGAAAATCCTAAGAATCTACCCAGAAAACCATGAATATGAAGAACACAGAAAAAACCAGAACCAGAAAACTCAAAGAAACAGAAGAGGATTAAAACATGAGAAAACTTACTTGTGCGTTGAACGGGAATCAATTTTCCAGAAGCTGAAATGTTGAAATGATCCAGAATGACGGAAACGAATTTCTTGTTAGCACAAATGGGGAAAGTAATAGGAAGAGCAAGGCAGAGCAATCGAAGAATTGAAAGGCAGTAAAAAAGGAAACAAGACTAGGGTTTTCCCCTTTTATAGGCGCAATTTTGGGAAAAATGCGGCTACGAAGCACCCGATCAAGCCCGCCATTAATGCCTGCCTCGAAAACACGCGGCTCATCATGACTGAACTCAGCAGCTGTCACTTTAGAAAAGCCTTTTCAGTCTCCCTGCAACCGGCGCTTCGAATACACCAAGCTGCTACCAATGGCGCCTCCCTCACTTCAGCCACAACAGAATTAAAACAAAGTGTATTGCACCCTGCACCGAGCATAAATACTCGCCGAGCAGGGAGCAGGGGGCCACTGATGAGCTCGGCCCAAACATTGGTCACGAGCCAAGCACATGTGTCAACACGTGATAGTCACATGCATGATAGAGACCAAGAAAGAAGCTATCCGAGCAGGATAGCTGCGAGACGAACGCCATACATCCATATCGAGCAGGAATTTGTCTATCAATCAGCGAGCATGATGCAGGGCTGCTCGGGTGATCCTGATCAATTTTGAGCTTAACTGGGAAATGATCTCACTGATCCCGAGATTTCAGTCATGATTCCTTCAGTTATGCGGTCAACCCGTATTTATGGTATTAAAGTCCTAAATTATCTCCGTGATAGTGGCCTAGCCCGGATCTCACTCCCAAAAAGGCTATATATACCTCATAAAATCTCATTTGAAAGGTACGCACTATTCTATACACCGAAACCCTGTTATTTTGCTTTCAACTAAGCTCAATACTTACTCTCACACCTGAGAGGTTTCGCGAGGCCCTGCCTTGCATTCCATCTAAGGTGTTTTCTTCTTTTGACAGGGTTTTAGGAATTCTTACATTCAGTTAAGCCCAGATATCCTACAAACCGCAAGGAACGGCCCAAGACCAGATTGTGCAGCATCAGTTTTAAAAGTCATTAGATTAAAGACTTCACCTATTATAAAAAAGAAGGTGTTATATTTCACATTAGTTAGAAAGTAATGTTAGTTGAAAAAAAATTTAAATAAAAGGTTTTCACTCTTATTAACAATATAAGAGATTAATAGTATGAATTAATATCATAAATCATTTTAAGTGTTTTTAATGATTTTCACTTCATTTATTCCAAAATAAACGATGTTTTATCTAACAAAAAATTGTCCCAAAATAAAATTTCAAGAAAATTTTATTCTTATTTTGCCACTTTACCCTTATGAATTATTATTTGATTAAATATTTTATTGGGAATGAGAAGCATTTGTCATGTATGAAGTTAGTATTAGCTAAGGTGTCATTTTAAGAGTTGTATACAGTATAACTAAATTTGAGATAGAAATTTATTTTCCTTTTGTATTTTCTCGAACCATCATTTTCGTCATAATTAAGTGATTAAGTGAAAGAACGAAAGGAAATGAACCCTACAAAAGCTTTTACGTTCGAAAAAGGGCAATGAACAATGTTTTGAAAACAATAGATTACAACCTAGATTCATGTTAAGCCTGTGGCCTTTCCCTTTCCCTTTCCCTCATATTTGAGGTCTACCAAAGCCATGACCTTGACCTTTGACTTTTCAAGGTCTTTTGAAAACAATATGTGATATACATTAATACCTATTTAAGACCGTCATCTACTCCATCCGTTCCGAATAAAGAGTTTACTATTTTATGTTGTAATGTTTTACTTAAAAAATTCATTTTAAAAAATTAAAGTATAAAAATATCATTTTATACTAATAAACTACTAAAAATATCATTTTAAAAAATTGATTTTCAAAGGAAGTCACTTTACCTAGAACATAGTCTTTTTGCTTGGAAAGGACGGAGTATTAATTAATGGATGCATCCAATTGAGGGTAAACTAATTAAGTAATTTAAAATCCAAAAAAATTGAAAATATAAACTATATCTTAGAAATCAAAGATAAACTATTTCGAAAAATGTAGGAACCAACAGTTGTCATTCCTGATTTTCGAAAAATAAAGTAAACCAAACAGTTTGTCATCCAGCAGCTGCCACCCAAATTGTTTTAAGTTCAACAGATGCTAGCTGCTGATTTTACGTCAACTATTGAAAATTTTATCTTTTCTACAATTATTAAAGGTTTTTGAGAACCTTATTTCGTTGACAACTAGACTTACACACCCGTCCTCTAGCCTATATGAGCATATTGTAGGAAGCAACAATTGTCATTCCTGACTTTAATATACTATATATTTATTTTCCTTTTGTATTTTCTCGAACCATCATTTTCGACATAATTATCAATTACGTAAGTCACTGATAGAACAAAGGGAAATGAGCCCTACTAAAGCTTTTACATTCATAAAGGGCAATGAAAAATGTTTTAAGAAGTTAGTGAGTCCATAAATACACTCCACCCTACATTCATGTTTGGCCTGTGGTCTTTCCCTTTCCTAGTCAATGAGGGACTAGATATAAGTTCACCACTCATAATGGAGGTCTACTAAAGCCATGACCTTGACCTTTGACTTTTCAAAGTCTTTTGAAAACAATAGGTTTACCATTCAACATAATCGTGACTATATGTTTAATTATGTTTCCCTTATTTGAAGTATATATGCTAGGAAAATGATTCTCCTCCCATCAAATGAGAAGACTTATTTTACTTGAAAACGAATTAAGAAAAAATTAATTGATTTTATTATAAATATATGGATGTTTGATATCTACTACTTCATCCGTTTTCAAAATATCGTCTATTTTGATCTGACACACCGTTTAAAAAATAATAATTGACTAGCTATATTATAAATATTGGTGCAATATGTAGTTTTCTTTAATGTCCTTGAGTATGTGATCATAATTAAAGTAAGTACAAAAAGTATGGGTAAAGTGGTAAAAATATTTCATTAAAATGGAAAGTTTTGAAAAAAAATATATTTAAGAACGTACGAAAAAAGAAAGGTGGACGATAATTTGAAAAATGGAGGGAGTAATACCTACTTAGGACTTCCATCTATTCCTTCCGTTTCGTGCAAATAGGTCACTATTCAATTTTAAAATGTTTTATTTAAATAGTCCACATTAAAAACGGAGACTCTTTACCCAAAACAGTTGGAGAATTAACGACATAGTGGAAATAACAACATCAATTATTCCCACAATAAATTCTGGGAACAAGCCTGAACGGATTGAGTTTCAAACAAATGTATGAAGGGATAAACTATTTTAAAATAATCAAAATTGTCTAACAAAACGTTTAGGCGAGTATTTATGTCCTAAAACAATCCAAACCCTAAAATGGAAATTAATGATGAAAAATCCAAAATCTTCTGAAGCCCGTAACTAAATCTAAATAGCATATTTTGGGCTTAAAATGAATACGTCGCGCGGTAAACCTAGTGTTTCTTGTAGATCTCTTCGAGAACTTTGTTTTGATATGCGGTGGGTCATGTGGTTTATTTGGAATCAAAAGTTACGCCTTGCCGACGGAAAAACCCCCAACTTTTTTATTTCTACTAGTGCCTTAGTTTCAAAACTAGCAATTAACACCCTTAAACTTCGATTTCTTCCCAAAGGTTTTAGTACTCTCCAACTTTTTCAGGAATGTGTTCGCTACTTGTTATGCATCAATTAATTAATGGAATTGAGGGTAAAATAATGGATTAATATATTATTTGGTCCCTGAACTATCCATGAAATATGCATTTGGTCCCACTATTTTTTCTTGTATGCCTTTGGTCCTTAAACTCAGTTTTTGCTGTATGATTCCCAAATGGCGATGGAGAGGCTAGGTGGACACTAATTGATACCATGGTTTTGATGGTTAAAGATCTATGGTTTTGATGGTTACTGTATGAACAGGCGTCTGTTAACATAAGGGCAAATTCGGGATTTGAATTAAATTTTGACGGTCAAACGCCTCATAGCAGTTTACGGACCAAATGCATACAAAAAAAAATAGTGGGACCAAACGCATATTCTGTGGATAGTTCAAGAACCAAATAATATATTAATCCTAAAATAATTGAGAATAGGGAATACTTTTGAAACAGTGTAAAATCAAAGATAAACTATTTCTTAGAAATTGAAAGAGCAAAACTACAATGTAACAATATCCCGGATTTGGCAAATATAAGGTGAAATTATACCCAACTTCATATTAGTAATCTACATGATGAGTATGTTGAGGTATGTTGAAAAAATCACACTGTATTAGTGTGAGTGCCCGCTCTGAGACGGCCCGCCACCAAGGGAAGGCGGGTGGTTTCAGAACATTGAAGCGCATAAGAATACGGTTGGACCTCGTCGTGGACTCTAAGAATCGTGATTACAGAGTCGCCACCTCCATTTTATGGTTAAACGGAGAAAACCTGAAAATATCAGAAAGTGTATAGGTCCGGGGACTAAGTTATGGGTGATATAATTTATCTATGATTATTATCATCTACGGGACAGAATAAAAATGGGATACCTACCTCTTGTAGCGTGAAATTCTGATCCCAGTATATATGCCTAGGATTTAGCCCACTAGGCTCTCCTAGTTGCTAGTGTGCTCTCCATGTCGTCTCTCGAAAGAGAAAGTCTTTATTATCTTATCTTGTCATCATCATCACCATCATTGGTGTATCATCATTATCATTGTTGTACCATCATCATCATTGTTGTTATACGAGCAACATGACCATGCCTTTTGACTTTTAGATCAGCTCGCCGGAGGCGAGGAATGAGGGGCTCGCTTGGGGTGTCTACAGAGCCCCTCAACGACGAAGTTTGTAAGTGGACGCAAAGTCCACAAGTAGACGAACATCGTTAATAAAATAGATTCCCAATTTCAGAGACATTGTATCGCTAGGAAAGATTTCGAATATTTGAAAATGTTTTGCAATAAAAGTCGGGCAGTGATCACAATCTCTCCTTCCTCTCTTCTTCTTTTTTTTTCTTTTTTTGTTTGAAAAACATCATTAAACGGAGTTTCAAAGTCATATTGCTTTGCAATATCCATTGCAACACCCCAAAAAAATTTCATTTCAAATATCACATTGTTATATTCATTAAAACATCCAGAGATACCATTTCAAACAAAGATTTATGCCATTCCCAGGACTCAGGGCATATACCCCTCCTTTTTTTTAATGAAACAGGGACGACACCCTGCTAGATTTTATTTATAAGAAAGAGAAATAACAAAATTGAGGGGAACAACCAGCCTTGCCCTTATAAATGGGAGGACAGAGGAGCCTAACCTCGAAAAGGAAATACAAAAGAGCATCAAAAGGAAACTAAGAGATGCGAACATAAGGGGTACCTATCCTATCCAAATTGATCAGACCACGAATAAAGCTAGGAAGGTCGGCAATGCTAGATAAAAAGGAGTTACATTTAGTGTCAGCCCCAAGATTAGCTAAGGCATCAGTCATTGAGTTAGCTTCTCTATAGACGTGATTGAGGCTAATATCCATTCTGAGGAAATTTGAAGAATTTTGCGTAATAAATAAATGTTGTCCCAAGGCGGCCTGGAAAAACCCTTAATACAGTCGATCAGATGTAATGAATCAATTTCAACCAAAGCTCGAGTATAACCTTTACTTTGCAGCCAAGAAAGGCCTTGAAGGAAGGTTTGACACTCAGCTTTAAAGCTAGTAGAAAGGCCATAATAAGCAGAGAAAGCAAAGACTAAATTGCCTTGGCTATTACGAACGATACCACCTCCATAACTTTGACCCGGATTCCCTTTGCATTCACCATCAATACTGAGTTTAATCAGACCAACCTCAGGCTTGAACCAGTAAAGGAGCTGAACGGTCTTGATAGAGACACGCCCTATATGGCTAGAAAATATAGAACCCTAGTCAATGAAAGAGTGCAAAACTGAATCAGAGAAAATAGTGCAAAGGAAGGATTTAACCCGATCAATGATAATGGCTGCAGAACGTTGGATACCATCATAACGAGCCACATTGCGAAATTTCCAAATCTCCCAACATATGATAGACATAGTAATGCAATGCAGAGAATAATTTGCCTTCATATACCACCAAGCCATACACCTGGAATTAACCGAAAGGCTGGAGCACTGAACAGCTCCAAGTTTGTTGAATTCAGACCAGACCTGGTTTACGATAGGACTTGAAAGGAAAACATGGGAATAAGTTTCCTCATGGCCAGATGAGCAGCAAGAGCATCGAGAGGCAAGTTGAATACCTTTCGTAATGATACTTTCATCAATGGGAAGTTTGCGATACCATAATCGCCACATAAATATACTGATATGGCGAGGAAGTTTATTATGCCAAATAAAGTTTGCCAAGTCTATGAGAGAGTCTTTACGGCGAATTAAATGCCAGGCCGAGGCAAAAGAAAATCCACCTTTAGAAGTGTGGCTCCAACAAGCAAGATAAGGTGTATTAGATAGGGAGATTCCGTGACTCACAAGAGAATCAGAATTAGCAACACCAAAGCCAAACGGGTAGGAGAAGAAACCTGGTTCATGTCGTTAATAAGTGACAGACTTGAGGGAACGAAGAGGATGGAGGTTGGGCCAAATTTCCAGAAGGCAACCAGTAATCAAACCAAGTTGAGCAAGATCCTTCCCCTATAATCCATTTATTATGGGGCTCAACTACCGATCTGATCGAGCACATTCGCCTCCAAGAATAAGATCCTCGGTTAGAGGCTAAAGATGGATGGGACAGACTGCAATATTTGGCCCTCATAAATTTTGCCCATAAATTATTGCCAGATCGAAAGCGCCACCATAAGTTCACCGAATAAGTCCGAACATTATCAAAAATAGATCGAAGACCAATGCCACCTTCTGAAACAGGTCTGCAACATTTAGACCAAGCAATCCAATGGGATTTGGCTTTACCTTCAATGGAGCCCCAAAAGAAATTAGAAAGAATTTTATTAATGTGTATGATAACCGTGGACGGAGGATCGAGAACAGAAATCTGGTACATAATAATAGAGTTTAGCACCGAATTAATGAGAGTGGTTTTACCCGATTTAGTGAGAAAGCAGCCAAACCATATGTTGATCCTTGATTGTAGCTTCTCAACTAAGGGGTCAAATAGGGCTTGCTTTTTTCTGCCTTCGAAAATTGGGTAGCCTAAATAGGTAACATGCATCTATTTATAACCGAAACCCAAGTGCCTTTTAATAGTTGCAATGCGAAGAAGAGGCAGTCCGACTAGAAAGAAAGAAACAACTTTTGTCCGCATTAACCATCTGGCCCGAGCAACTTTCAAAATCAGAAAGAAGATTACGATGTTTCATCAAAGAATGTTTATTTCCGTTGCAGAAAATAATGATATCATCGGCGAAGGCCAAGTGCGAAATAATCAGACATCCACTAGATGTAGAGAAGGCCAAGTGCGAGATAATCGGGCCTCCTGGAAATGGTTTGGAACCATAGATTATCAAACAAAGATTTTATGCCATTGTCAGGATTTGGGGAATATACCCCTCTTGGAAATGGTTTGGGACCAGAGATTATCAAACAAGATTTTATGTGATTCACAAGAATTGGGGTATATATCCCTCCTGGAAATGGTTTGGGACCATAGATTATCAAACATAGATTTTATGTCATTCACATGACTCTGGGTATATAACCCTCCTAGAAATGGTTTGGGATTAGAGATTTTCAAAAAGAGATTTTATGTCATTCCCAGGACTCGGGGTATATACCCTCCTAGAAATGGTTTGGGACCGAGATTATCAAATGAAATTTTTCAAAACATGATTTTATAACCTTTCCAAGATCTGGGGTGTATACCCCTTATTAAAATGATTTGTGACAAGAGATTTCGAACTGAGATTGTTGTACCATTCTCAAAACCCGGGGTTAAGTTCAATGTTGAATCACGCTTAAACTAAACCATGCTTAAAATCTTTATGCTCTTACTTAGATTGTTAGAACATATAATCTGTGATTAAAGAAAATTTGGTCAGCTTGCAATATAATATTGTCAGCCACCTAAAAGCTGCTGACACACGTTTTCAAACATCAGCTTCTTTACCTTTTATGTTTAAACACTTCTTGGTACTGACAGTTACCTATTTTGTGCTTTGCTAGATCATATTGTTGTTTATCTTTCATACAAGATCACTATGATCTTTTTAGAAGATACCTTCGAATTATTGGCACATTTCAAATTCAAATGTGTTTCTAACGGATTGCACTTCAAGTTCATCTATATATACCCGCATGAACCTCTTGAAGAAAAAGAACTGAAGCATTCATATTCTCTAAACCAGATTACTCACTTGAAGTTCCTCAGCGTTAAAACTCTAGCTAGATTGTCCTTGCTGTTATTCTCTTCTAGTTATTGCTTTAGACAATCATTGTTTTGTTATTCCTTACTTCTTTCATATTCTTTAAGGAATTAGTTGATTGTCCAACGACTGTGATTGTTTCTCAATCACACTCCATAAACACCGCTCTTTGTTGTACACTGATCCATTAGTGATCATCTAGATTATTAATAATATTAGTGCACCTCAAAAATCCAAGTTTGACCAACTTGGTAGTGGACGTAGTAGTTTATACTGTGAACCACTTCAACTGCTTTGTTTTTACTCTTCAGCTCTATAAATTGATCTAACACTTAACCAGTCTTAATCTATGAAAGTTTCAGCTAGTATCTTACATAAATTGTTTACTTGTTTAATAAATTGTACTTCAGTACTTTCCTCATAGCTTGTGATCTATTCTCAAAAGCATTAAAATTGTGCAGCCAGCTGAACATTTAATCCTTTTCAGCCAACAATGTCAGTTTCTTTAAAACTATCCGCCAACTAACACTACATCAGCTGACTGACAAAATTGCAATTTCTGATGCAACTTTTGAAGTTTTTCAAAATTACCCTCAAAGTTTTAAATGGCTATTCATCCCATCCTCTAACCTTGTTAGTTGCCAACTCGACTTACAATTGGTATCAGAGCTTTACTTTTTGAAAATTATTATTTTCGAAGTTTGAAAACTTGATAGCTTGATCATGGCAATGACAAATATTTTCAATCAAACAATGTCACTCAAATACCTATTTTCAATAAAGATCACTATGACATTTGGAAAGAAATAATTACAAGATATATGAACAATATTGATAAACGATTGATGGAATGTGTAAGAGGTCCTCCTATGCAACCTACAAAAGTAAATACTAAAGTTGGTAAATCTTCTACTCCAGATGATGACACCATAATCCTCTTGCTTCAGCTATTGAAGAGTATGTCCTCAAACCTCAATCGGAATGGACTGAGGAAGATAAAATTACGGATGGATTGGATGCTAGAGCTGTTCACATTCTATCAAGTGCCATTCCAGATGAAAACTATAAACAAATATACGAGTGTGTTACCACCAAAGAAACATGGGATGCCCTTGTTGAGTATGTCGAAGGAAATCAAAACACTATGGACAACAAACTCTATGATTGCATATAAGAGTTTGATGCCTTCATAAAGGATCCAAAAGAATCATTGAAAAATGTCTATGATAGATTTCTTGAGGTAAGCAATAAATGCTCTTCCCTTGGTAAAGTTTATAGCATGAAAGATTTAAATATGGCATTTCTTAGTAGCTTGGGAAATAGATGGCATGTTAAGGTCACTGCCATAAAGGAAGCAAGAGATTTGAACGAAACTCATATACGTAGTATTGTTGCAAGTCTAAAAAATTACGAAAAGGAAGTTCTCAAAACTCAAGAAATTGAGAAAATTTTTAAAGGTATCTCCCTACATGCTCAAGAAGAGACACCAAAAACTTATACATCTTTGTCAGATGATGATTTTGATGAAGATGAATTTGCTCATTTCGAAAGACAATTTTGAAAGTTTAAATCTTTCAAAAAGAACTTTCAAAAACCTTCTACAAATTTTCAAAAGTCTTCCCCAAATCTTCAAAAACCTTCTTTAGGCTTTCATAGACCTTCTTCTTCAAATTTTCAAGACTCTTACTTCAAAAGCTATGAAAGATAAAGATGAGAAAGAAAAGTTGTTATGCTTCAATTGCAGAAAACCTGGTCATTTTGCTTCAAACTTTCCTTCTATGAAAAATGAATATTACAAAGGAGCTCCGAAAATTTTTGAAAAACAAAAAGGTTTAGTTGCTGAAGATCAAAAATCTTGCAACATGGATTGAAACAGATTCTGAAGATGAATCTGTTGATTTTGTTGAAGAAGCAAACCTAAGTCTTGTTGCAGAATTAGTTGTGTATGATTCAGAAAATGATTCCCCTAGTTCAAACTATTCAAATGAGTAATGATGAGCTTCCAAGCTCACCTATTAAAAACCCCAAGCTGACAAAAGTCATCAATCAGTTTGTTGTTAGGAAAATAAGAAATGGTTTTTATGGACAAGGTATCATAAGTCAGCCAGAAAGAAAAGTCAAGTCAATCTCTCCAAGGAGTGCTGACATTAAAACACACAAAATGTCAAAAAGGCAAGAAGAAAAGTCTACTAACATAAGTGTTGATGGTCTACTGGAACAAATGCAAGAAATGTATTCGAAGTTCGAAACACTTAAAAGAATTCATGTTTCTTTATCTGGTGACTTCAAACGAATTTCTAATGAAAACCGTGAGCTTCAAAAGATCAATGAGATTTATAAAGTACAACAAAATGAAATACTGCAACTTAAAAGCACCAATGAAAAACATGAGATTCAAGCAAAAATCTCAGATGCCCAGATTGCTGATCTTGTAGAAAGGATTTTTCGACTGACCAATGTTATTAATACCTACTCAAAGTCAAAAGCTGCTATTGAGACCATCATTAATCAACAAAAAAGATCATGAAGATCAACATGGTCTTGGATACTAAAAAATTGATGAAAACTGAGAGATCAGACATTCAAATGGTAAACCTAAGATTCTGCTCATAAAGAATAAGTGATTAGCTTATAATGTTGTGCCTTTCAAATATCCAAAAAATATGAATCAGCTTCAGAAGTCCATTAACAAAAAGGATAATCAAAACAATGACAGTTGTCAGCTATCAGTTCATAATCCTCACCAAATGTCAACAGCTACAACATGTCAGAAAGCTGACAAATGTCAGCCAGCTAACAGATGTCAGCTAGCTAACAAAAGAGGAGGAATTAGAACGAAGACAATTGACAAGTTTAAGCCAACAAAGTTGTTGCTAAGACTTCCAAGCTGAATCAAAATGAATCAAAGAATTCACCCCAGATGACGGATAAACCTGGTTATCACAAGTGAAAATTTTGTTCTACATTTGGTCATCAGTCTCATGAATGTTTGTTTAGATTTAAACCTACTGACAAAGTCAAAATGCCTATATTCAGGCAAATATGGCTACCAAAGAAAACTAACCTTTTGGACCCAAAGATATGAAGGGTACCATAATTGAAATATTCATATTTCAGGTATGCTTAATGGCAGATGATCAACCAACTGACATATGGATATTGGACAATGGATGCTCTAAACATATGATTGGCAGCTGAACTGCTAATTGATATCATCTCAGCTAAAGGACCCTCAGTCATCTTTGGAGATAATTCTAAAGGAAAAATAATAGGCTATAGATCCATTATCAGATGATCTGTAAAAATTGAAAATGTCTCTTTGGTACAAGGTTTGAAACATAATCTTTTGAGTATTACACAATTCTGTGATAAACATATGAACTTTACTTTCTCTACTATTCACTGGTCTATCAAAAACAACATCACAAATGAAGTTTTATTTACTGGCTCAAGAAAAAGAAATGTATTTGCTATTGATTTACTTGCTTTAAATAACAATACTCAAATTTGCTTAATAGCAAATAATACATCGAAAACTTCATGACTTTGGCATAAAATGCTTTCACATTTAAATTTTAAATATCTTTCTAAACTTTCAAAAGGAGATTTAGTAAATGGTCTACCATCAGTAAATTTTCCCACTAACCAAAAATGTGAAGCATGTATTTTAGGAAAAATAACAAAAGCTTCTTTTAAGCCCAAACTATGTATATCAACCAAAAGAATTCTTGAACTACTTCATAAGGATTTGTTTGAACTTATTACAACTACAAGTTTAGGTGGAAACATATATGCTCTGGTGGTTGTAGATGATTACTCAATGCACACATGAATTGAAATGATGCAATCCAAGGATGAAACTTATGTTATTCTCACTACCTTGTTCAAAAATCTTCAAACTAAAAAAGAGTGTGAAATTATAAGTGTAAGATTAGACAATGGTACAGAATAAAAAAAACCTTGCCATGGATAAATATTGTGATGATCATGGTATTCATCATAATTTCTCAACAATAAGAACACCTTAACAAAATGGTGTAGCTGAAAGGAAAAGCAGATCATTGATTGAAGCAGGAAAATCCATGCTAGCTGAAATAATGCCACCGAAGTATTTTTGGGCAGAAGCTATCAACACAGCTTGTTTCACTCAAAATAGATCTCTCATCAACAAGTTTCTTGAAAAGATTCCATATGAATTATTGAGAGGTAGAACACCCAACATTGCCTAATTTAAGATTTTTGGGTGCAAGTGTTACATTCACTACAATGGTAGTGACAACAGAGGTATGTTCGATGAAAAGGCTGATGAATGTATTTTTGTTGGTTATGCTAAACACAATAAAGCCTATAGCGTTTACTATAGAAAAAATCAAATAATAGTTGAATCTATACATGTTACATTTGATGAGTTTAGTTTACTTGAGTCTGTTGAGACTCATGATGGTACTGACAATTTTGAGATTTTTGAGACAGAAACAATATTAGCTAAACTCAAAATAATCCTTCATGTTTCAATTCTCCAGTTGATATCTCTGAAAGTCAAAATGAACATCAGCCGGGTGATAATACTCAACCAGGATGTCACTGACAACCTAAATCATTCAGATCCTTTCATAGCTGATCAGACAGCTAACACTTATTCCTCTAAACATCTTTAGTCAGCTGACACTCCCTCATCCTCACTTTCGTCAACTGACAATCTCTGTCCTATTCCCTCAAACATTGAATCTCTTCCAGATCTTACTAGAAAAATCAAAGAAGCCAAACATCATCCAGTTTCGAACATCATTGGTGATCCCTTTGAAGGACTAAGAACAAGAAGCAGTTCCAAAAATGATGTTCTTGACTCACATGCTTTTGTCTGCTACATTGAACGTAAAAAAATTGATGAAGCTTTGGAGGATCCTCAATGGATTGAGGCCATGCAAGAAGAACTCAATCATTTTGAGAGATGTCAAGTTTGGCAGCTTGTTCCAAGACCAACAAATCAAGAAGTTATTGGAACTAAATAGGTGTTTAGGAACAAGTTGGATGAAGATGGAAATGTCACTAGAAACAAAGCAAGGTTGGTAGCTCAAGGCTATAGACAGGAGGAGGGCATTGACCATGATCAAACATTTGCTCCTATTGCTAGGCTGGAAGCTATCAGATTACTCCTTGCTTATGCAACTTTTAAAGACTTCAAAGTATATGAAATGGATGTGAAGAGTACATTTCTAAATGGTGATCTACAAGAGCAAGTCTTTGTTGAACAACCCCCTGGATTTCTTGATATAAAAAAGAAGGACCATGTGTACAAGCTAAGAATGGATCTCTATGGTCTTAAGCAAGCTCCAAGAGCATGGTATGAAACTTTATCCAAGTTTATTATGGAAAAAGGATTTCAAAGAGGTAAAATTGATACTACTCTTTTTTCTTTAAAACACAAAGGTAATATTTTACTAGTTCAAATTTATGTTGATGATATTATCTTTGGTTCTACTAATGATGCTTTATGTAAGAGATTTGAGAACCTTATGAAGGGAAAATTTGAGATGAGCATGATAAGAGAAATTACATACTTTCTAGGTGTGCAAATCAAGCAAATTGAAGAAGGAATTTTTAATCATCAATCCAAATACACAAAAGAGCTGAACAAGAAATATATAACTTACAAGAGGCAAATTCAGCAAGCACTCTAATGGGAGTAGAATGTCATCTAGTCACTGATGAAAAAGGTAAACTTGTCAATACAACTAAGTATAGAGGTATAGTTGGATCTATCTTATAATTAACTGCTAGTAGACCAAACATTATCTTTGATGTGTGTATATGTGCTCGTTTTCAAGCTAACCCTAAAGAATCTCACATGATTGCTACTAAAATAATTATCAGATACTTGATTGATACTGAAAATTTTAGTATTTTGTATCCTAGAGACTCTTCTTTTAATTTAATGGGATATTCAGATGCTGACCTTGCAACATGTAGAGTAACCAGAAAGAGCACTAGTGGAACATGTCAGTTTCTTGGTAACAGGTCGATATCTTGGTCATGCAAAAAGTAGGCATCAGTCATCACCTTAACTACTGAAGCTGAATACATTGCTTCTGGTAGTTGTTGTTCACAAATTCTTTGGATGAAATGACAGTTGTTGAATTATGAAATGAAAATGGGAACATGTCCTATTTATAGTGACAATATTTCTGCTATTTCTGTTTCAAAAAACCCTGTCATGCATTCCAAAACCAAGCATATAGAAATAAGATATCACTTCCTAAAAGATCATGTTGAAAAAGGTAATGTTCAGCTATAATATGTTCCTACTGAATTTCAATTAGTTGACATATTCACAAAAGCTCTAAAATCTGATAGATTTGAATTTCTTAGAGGAGAATTGGGAATGCTTATATTATCATAGAAAGATATTCTGTATATCTCTAGCCATTGCAAGCACAATGGATTGTCTGACAAAGAAACTCAGTGATAATTCTTAATTTCTCAGTCAGTCCTCACCAGTTGACAATTTCATCGACTAATTCCAATTGCTGACAACCACATATGCCTATATATAACTTTTTGGGCTTCAGCTTCTAGATAACCCTTCAGCTGGCACTCTTCAATTAATACATGGCATTACTCAGCTGATAAAAGGTTAAGAGCTGACACTTCTCACCTATGTCTTAGCTGACAAACAAATGGCAAAACAATGATTGATCTTATAGTCACTGTTCAGGTAGCTTCTAAACCCTAAACAAAGTTGGTCGTATCTCAGCTACGTTTTCTATCTCTAATTTAGATATTTATTAATTTCCTCATTTATTTCCCGCTTTTTATTTCACCTTAGAACTCGCGAAGCTTCCTTGAGATACCAAAACGACTCTCCCACTATCTCACCAACACTGGAGGTTGATGTGACGTGTTAACACAAAAACTGCCCATTATAATGGCAATTGACCTCTATCATAAATCAACTTTAATCATCACCTTTTTAACCCAAAAACAAAAATTCCCTATACTTACTCACTACACGCCATATCTTCGCTTTTAAAACCCACTCCCAAAATTCTTTATACGTACCCGTACTAATACAATTTTATAATATTATATATAGTACACTTTCTTTTTAAATAAAATCTCAACCCTTCCTATATATACTCCTTACAAAACCCTTTCTTTAACTTCTATCTCCGAACTTTCTTCCGCAAAACCCTAAGCTTCAAATCAACTGGTATTTCGTCACTATCTTCTTGCTGCTATTTCTTCTTCTCAACTTAATCTCTAACAATTTTATTTATCTCTTTCGGAAAAAATAGCCAATAACACAATGCTAGGATGTATTTTGGATGTGCCCTCTCTTAACTCTGATCCTCAAGGGCTCGAGCTAGTCCTTCTATTATCCTCTGCTGGATTGCTTCCATTAAAGACCTTCAACATTCGTACTTACAGTAGCCAGTTAACAGAGGAATTTTTCATGTCAATGGTGGAAGATCCTTCTGATCTCTTCTCTTTAACTGGGTCTATTAGAGGAGTCCAAGTTGTCTTTGATTCAGAAACCATCACAACAGCCTTTCCAAACCTTTAAGATGATGGTTCAACCATCTACACGATTCTAGAAGAAATACAGCTGGCTGGGTGGATCACTATACGTGGAGAGGATCCAGTTGACCTCGCATTTGATCGGCACTAAAATTGATTTGCTCCTCTATACTATGCTCTAGCTACTGTATTAGATAAGTGTCTTCTCATTAAGTCTGGTGGGCATGATAAGATCACAGAACCCCAATGATTTCTTATGGAAGGAATTGTTGAAAATTATGAAATCAACTGGGGAGCTGTCCTTATGGAGTGTGTGAAGACAAACATAGCCAAGTACTAAGACAACATGGAATTCGTAAATCCACGGCTAACCCACCATCTTATCCTCAATCACTTTCTTCGTTCACTTCCTGTTTTTCAATCTTGACTTCTTGCTATTGGGGATTTGGAACCAGCCAGAATCAAGAAATACATTGCTGCCGATGTCAACCGAACAAATGTATCAAGTCGTTTTGGTCAAGAAATTTCCATTGTTCCTACAGGAAGAAGATCTCGAAAGACTAGAACTCAGGCCATAACTACCACTTCCTCTAGTCAGCCAGCTGATGGTGGTCAGCTAGCTACCTAATGGTGGTCAGCCAGCTGAAGGTGGTCAGGCAACTAAAAATATTCCTCATGTTCCTATGTCTAGAAGGATAAGAAGAAGAAGACTGCTAACAGCTGCTGATTCAGCTCAAGATGAACCTACTCAAGCTGCACAAACCCCCTCATTGCCTCCTCGAAGCAAATGGCAAAGAAGAAATCCTGATCTAAATCTAGGTAACTTTGTTCCATTCACTCCTACTCCTGAAATTCCTATCACTGATCCTGCACCAAACTTTCATCCCCCAAATCCTTCATCACCAAACACATCTACCATAAAATTCTTCCCTCCTATTCGAAATCCCATCTTTCATCCACGACATTCCTACTATGATATCAATCCTAAGCCCATTCCAAGAGATTGGGTCTTTCCCATAGATCATCTCCCATACTTTGTGCAATTCCTTCTTTCTTTTCATGAAGAAAAGAAAGATGAAAAACCACCCGTCAACCCTATCAAGTATATTGATCACAATCTCAAAAGGAGACCATATGTTCTGTACCTAGAAACCCCAAACCTAACTCAAGAAGATCTCATTGTAAACTATGGCAAGTACTTCTGTTGATTCCTATGTTAGATTTATATATGTTCAGTTCATTACATTTAGTTTTATACTTCAGTGGCTAATCGGGCTGCATATCGATTAGCGTGGCAACTGTGTATAGAACTTTGCCTAGTATAGTTTTTATAGGACTTTACAGGTTCAGCGGAAGACCTCTTCAAGCTTCACCGGAAGACCTGCTCAAAGCCTACAAACGGCAGACCTTGTGTCCACCTGGTCTCTTATGACGTATCCTATCCAGCAATGACTCATTGGATTAATTCAAACTAATGTAATAATTGTTTGAATTAATCCAAGACATTCCCTGACATATCAAGCCGCCGAAAGCAACTTTCCGAAGTGAAGACTTTTCGTCTGAATGAAAGCGAGAAAAGCATACGCTGCTCGCAACAACTCTCAGATCTGACACCTAAAATCGCCCACCTTTTGAAAAATCTCAGAAATCATTCCCTGCTCTAGATATCTGTGAAGACGAAAATCCTTGACTGACAGCCCCATGCATTTAATGCCTTTATAAAAGAGCTGTTGAAGCATTCGTCTTCTCCAATGGATCCTTTGAAGTGCACCTGCTATAAATGCTGCCTTTAAAGACTGGAGAAAAAGCACTGTACAGAATCAATCGAACACTAATTGGATTGCTCTGAAACTCCATAACTCCAAGTCTTTCAACTCAGTGCAATCAAGAGATCCTCAACAGATCTAGAAGTCCTCTTCAACAACAAGAAGCTGCTGATCAACACTTATTGTTTTATCTTCTTGTTGATTACTTTCATTAACTATATACGCATCTAATTAAATATCTTGTATTTGAGATATTTAATTCCCTAGACCCCAAACACAAGTCAATATTTTGTACACGATCCATTAGGGATATTCTTTGTAATTGATCTAGTGGAAAACATAATGCACTATTTAAATCCAAGGTTGACTGCCTTGGTGGTGGACGTAGCACTCATTATAGTGTGAACCATCCCAAAATACTTGTGTTATTCCTGACTGTTTTTCTGATATTTGAACTGCTTAATTACTTTGATTATCTTTATCCATTTACAACAGAACTTAAGTAACTTGTAAAAGGTCTACCGGTAGTGCTTATCGGCAGACCTGGAACAACTACCTTGAAGGTCTTCCGCTATTTCAATCTTTTCAATAGATTGCAAGTACCTTTCAAAGTATTTACTAAAAAGTTTTAAGTGTTTAATAAGCTATTCAACCCCCCTTCTAGCTTATTATTGTGCCCATTGGGACCCACAATTGGTATCAGAGCCTTACTCTTTGAAAACAAGTTTTTCCAGAGATTAAACTCTTGAGAGATACGATATAATGGCACAAACACACTACATGCCGCCTATCCAATGCTAACCACGTCCCCAATATTGGACGAAGGTCATTTTGATGTATGGAAGGATAAAGTAATGAGATTTATGAATTCTATTGACAACAGTTATGGAAATCGTCATTGCAGTCAACATGTACCAATGAAGCCAAATCTTCTAGCCTCGATCATCGGGAATCCTCTGTGATACCTAAAGAAGAATCGAATGGACAGAGGATGATAGAAAGTTGGTAGAACTTGACAGCAAAGCAATCAACATAATCACCAGCTCTCTAGACACAAGCACATACCAGCAAGTGATTCGATGTACAACTGCAAAAGAGATGTGGGAAGCTCTTGTGGAATACTTGGAAGGAGACCAAGACACAAGAGACAACAGAAAATATACATACATCCAGCAGTTTGACTCTTTCAAAAAGGATCCTAAGGAAACCTTGAGACAAGCATACGATCGCTTCAGTGAGGTAATAAATAGTTGTTTTTCTCTAGGTAAAACGTATGACAAAAAGGAAATGAACATGAGGTTTCTAGGCTCTCTAGGTAGCTTATGGCATGTTAAGACCACGGCTATGAAAGAATCCAAAAACTTAAACGAGATGACTCTTCGTAGTCTCTACGCAAGTTTAAAGGTTTATGAACTTGAAGTTAATCAAGCTCTAGAGCAAGACAAGAAGTTCGAGCGTGTCCTTGCAGCCACCATGGTCCAAGAAGAAATCATCTTTGTTGAAAACAAACCTTCCACTTCTTCCTGTGAAAATGATTTTTTATCAGACGAACAATTTTCCATGTTTATAAAACGTTTTCAAAAATTCGCTAAATATGGAAGGAAGAACACACACCAACAACCTTTTAGGAAGAATGGTGAAAGCTCATCTAAGGAAGAGCTTGTGTGTTATAACTGTAGGAAACCTTGTCATTTTGCCTCATAATGTCCTAAGCCAAAATTTGAAGCATACCGAAAACCCTCTTTTAGAAAATTTCAAAAACAAAAGGTATGTTGGCTGAAGACATAGAAGACAAACAAGTTGCTACATGGTTTGAGGTGATTCGAGAGAGAGGAGGAAGATGATTGTGAGCAAGCTAACATATGCTTAATAGCTCATTATTCAGGCCCTACCTATGACTCTGAAAATGAAGTCGAAGTTTCACCTAGTCCTTTGGACAAAAATGAAACCAACAGTGACAACTTCAGTAAGGAAGAACTTCTCAAGGATAATCAAGATATGCTTGAAGAATTTAATTCCTTTAGAGTAGCCTATGTTAAGCGGCAAAAGCCAGAAACTTACGGTGAGAAATCTCGATGGCGGTGAGATTCAAACTCTCAATAGTCATTTGTCAACAAGAGAGTATCAAGCGAAGGAAGAAAACAAATTCCTTTGTGACAAGATTGATTGTCTATCGAGCACATCAAAGGACTTGACCTAGAAAATTGCCTTGCAAAAGACAATTGACTCTGGAGCGACTCCAAAGATGCATTCGAAGAAATCCTTACTAGCCAAAAATCTAATAATGATAAAATTGGCATAGGATATTCAAATGTGCCTTTTTCGACAATCTCTTCAGTCATAGAGAAAGGTGAATCCTCCGAGACTGCAAATGATATATCTTTCTCTAAATAGACTTTCGAAATATAGGGAAACAAGGCCTTGGTATTCAAGTGTTCCTTATATTTACCCTAAAGTTCAAAAAGGTAAAAGCCAAAATGGTGACTCAAATGAGAAACCCGAAAGGTAACGGTAGAGAGAGTTAAAGTGCAGGCAACAACTATGCTAAAGGCAATGGCGGTAGACCTACTAAACCTCTACGGTAACTATCAAGTTTGTCTATGAAGCAGGCAAGGCTCTTTTACCGGTTGAAGGTAAACTTAAAAGTATTCTACCAAGTCCTCCTAAAAGGGTAATCAACAGAAAAGCTAAAGCTAAATCTGTTGGCAACATACCTAGGAAGATTCAAAAGAAACCAATTAAGTCTACCATCAACAAACAAAAATTTGAACCAAGAATAGATGTCAAGAAAAGGAATGATCATAAGCAACTCGGAGTTGAAGACTCTAACGGTTACGTGGACTTTCCATTTATGTCATTCTTGCAATTGCCTAGGCCATCTAGCAGAATGTACTGCTATGGTTCACTCCAAGATCTGCGAGACCTAGTTCTCTCAGGTCAAGCGGTATGGGTTCAAAAGGTTGCTAATCCTTAGGACAGAAAGAAAATAAAAGGGTACCTTGTTGCTTTAATTTCTTTTCGGGGAATGCTTCATGGCTATAGAATCGAGGAAACAAAGACATGGTACCGGGCCGTTGGTAAGACTATGATGGAGCAGTCTTCTTCTGAATATAGTGAAGCTAAAGGACCCATTGTTATTTTCGGGAACAATGCAAGAGGAAAAACAATTGGATATGGCTCAATTACTAGAGAAGTCCCTCTCCATCAAAAAGTTTCTCTAGTGAGTGGTTTAAAGCACAATCTTCGAGCATATCTCAATTTTGCGACAGGGCTGCTATGCCAATTCAACTTCAAACCGATGCCTCATCAAAGATAGTGAATCTGCTCTACAATCTTGGCCAGAATAGCGATAGACAAGGAAGCGTCTATGTCGTGGACTTAAATCTTCTAGGGAGATTCTCAAACTGTGCCTAGTAGCGAACAACGTTCGTGACAACAGCAGCTATGGCACAAGCATCTCGGTCACCTCAACTAAGCACCTCTCCAAGCTCTCCAAAAATGGGCTTGTCAAAGGTCTACGATTGTCTGCCGACCATGACCAAGTTGTAAAAGCTTGCCAACTAGGAAAACTTTCCAAGTCTTCCTTCAAAAGAAAGTGTTTTATCAACAAACAAACCTCTTCAACGCATATGGATCTCTTTGGACCTATCACAGCGGCCGGTATTTCGGGAGACAAGTACACACTTGTAGTAGTTGGCGACTACTCTGGATTCACTTGGATTGAAACTATGACATCTAAAGATGAAACATATGATCGGTCACCTTGCTCTTTTCGAGAAGACTTCAAACTCAAAAGCTTGAAGACATAAGCGATATAAGATCGGAACAATGGCGAATTCAAGAACAATGGTGTAGAAATGCTGCGATGACCACGGGATCGGCTACAACTTCTCTTGCCGGTACTCCTCAACAAAATGGTGTAGGCTGAGCGGAAGAAACGAGAAACGATTGAAGCAACAAGAACAATCTTTGGCGAAGCTAAACTTCAAGTATTTGCAGGCGAGCGATCAACACTTCATGTTTTACCCGTAATAGATCCACAGTAAACAAGTTTCATAACAAAACTCCATATGAAATATGGAGAGGAAGATCCCAAACATAGGATTTCTTAAAATCTTTTTGTAAATGTTTTTATTCTTTATAATGGAAAAGAATATAGAGGAAAATTTGATGCAAAAATCGAGACGAAGGAATTTTTAAAGGGTATTCCAAACATTAAAGCATTTCACATTTTCATTAAAACTAAATTTAAAAATTTAGAATACGTGCATGTTTCTTTTGATGAATATGACTTGTTAGAGCCTAGAAAGGCTCAGAAGGTTGCTAATGATTCGATAATGATGAGGCAGTACAATCTGACATCCACTTCCACTCCTTATCGAGCGACAATGAGACCCCTCAATGCCGCTAACCCTTCACTTGGTGAGCGAGAACTCTAGGTGCCGATGCTAACTCTTACATTGACCTGAACATCTCTTAATCTTACCCCAAGCACCTTCTGAGATCACTCATCCTTCTTGTTCACGAGAAAATGAAAGTTTTGAAGATCCAAATCTTAAAGGCAGTTTTGGTGAATCTCCTCTCGACCTACTCAAATTCTTAAGGGAAGAACTCTAAGAGTGATCTTCCTCAACCGTTATTGAAGCAAGAGATCATCCATTTCTCAAATCATTGGTGATCTCAACAGTTAAATGCAGAGAAATAAAGTATGAGAAGAGACTATGTTTGCTTACGCATTTGTATCGAACTCGAGCGAAGAATATTGATGAAGCAATTGTGGATCATAAGCTGGATTGAAGCTATCAAGAAGAAGCTGAACAGTTTGAAAGATGTAAGGTGTGGAGCTTAGTTCAAAGCGATCATCCGATCATCGGCACTAAATAAGTTTCAAAGAGAAGATGAAAAAGGAATGAAAGGCTAAATGTCAGAGCTCGCTAAGCGGAAAACTTGAGGGCTGGAAACCGGGGAGATCGAGACTCTTTCTAACCTATGCATCGTTCATGGACTTCAATGTGTATCGAGATGGATGTAAGAGTGCCTTTCGAATGGTGATCTTCAAGAGCGTATCGTGGAGCGACCTTTAGGATTTGTCCTTTCGGACAAAGCGGATCACGTCTACAGGCTCAAGAAAACTCTCTACGGCTGAAGCAAGTTCCCGGAGCTTGGTATGAAACTCTATCAAGTTCTTAATAGAACAAAGTTTGTGAGAGGAAGAATAGACACTATTTTATTCATTCTCAAGCACAAAGGCCATTCTCTTACAGTATAAATCTATGTGGGCGATATCATCTTTGGATCAACTAACCAAAGCAGTGTAAAAAGATTCGAGGAAAGGCGTGCAAAGCAAGTTCGAGATGAGCATGATGGGTGAACTTACCTACTTTCTGGAATTATGAGATACAACGAGACTTAGGCGGAATCTTCATCGACCAAACCAAATATGCAAAGGAACTAATCAAGAAGTTCGAGTCTTGATTCGGCTAAGAGATTCGAAACTCAACGTCTACAGTGCGCCATCTTGACAAAGATGAGAAGGGGAGAAAGAGAACATGACCAGAAATGCCAGGAATCATAGGTTCACTTCTTTACCTTGCGCTAGTAGACGACATTATGTTTTTGTTTGTGTTTGTGCAAGATTTCGAGGCGGATCAAAGGAGTCACATTTGTTTGCGCCAAGCGTATCATCGAGATATGTCTCAAAAACAACAAATCTAGGCATCATTCCAAAAACAACAATTTCAATCTAGTTGGATACTCAAATCTGCGATTATGCGACTTGCAAAGTGAGCGGAAGAAGCACCGGTGGGACTTGTCAATTCCTTGGAAATAGACTTGTCTCATGGTCTTGCAAGAAACAAGGATCGGGTTGCAAACTCAACCATAAGCTGAATACATTGGCTGTGGCATTGTTGCTCTCAACTCCTATGGATGAAGCAACAACTAGTGGACTACTATCAAGGCGCAAATTGTCCAATCATGTGTGACAACACATCGGCAATCTCGGTCTCAAAAAATCCATGATGCACTCCAAAACTAAGCACATTGATATCGTTTACCACTTCCTCAAAGATCATGTGGAGAAAGGTAACATCGACTTGGAATATGTTCCAAGCGAGCATCAATTAGGCGACATACTCCAAATTTGGATGCCACCGGGTTTGCTTATTTAAGGAGAAATCCTTGTATGATTGATCCCTCTTGCTTAATTTCAAAGTTATTTGTTAATGTTTCTTTCATCTGGTAGACTTAGTTTTAGATCGGGAAGGCGTAGAGTTTCCCTTTTAGGAAGACTTCAAGGTGAAAAGCCTAATTTTTATTTGTATTTCTTTCGGGGCCAAAAGCTTCAAAATCTAAGCGAGGCAATAAAGAAATTAAACCAAGCGGCATTCCTCGATGCGGATGTCAACCTTAGGGCTATCAACCTTTCCGCCTCTCGTGACATCAATAAATTAAGCTCACGGACAGAAAATTTGTACATTCGAGGGGAATATGCATTGACCTTCGATCAATCAGCCTTGATAGGCTGTAGGGCGTCAAAACTTGCGAAATATGAAGGCATACAGTATTCTACCCTCTTACGCACCGGCGACAAAAATTACGGCATCTTTACGGTAGAAGAAATTCTATCGAAGAAGAATGGAGCTCATGAACAAAAGCGCTCTTGAGGGGTGGATTGAGGCAGATCCCATCTCCATTACCGCTAAGACAATTTCCACCATCATCGGCGTCTGCTTTGGTGGACCTCTTGG
>CM028384.1:33806062-33840982 GCA_013146195.2 Codonopsis lanceolata | reverse complement strand
GGTGGTGGTTGGTTGTTGATGAATTGGTTTTGTTAGTAACACAATGGTAGAGGTTTGCAATTGGTGGTTGGTTGTTGATGATTTTTGCAATTGGTTTGTTAGTAACACAATGGTAAAGAGGTTTGCAATTGGTGGTTGGTTGTTGATGAATTGGTTTGCAATTGGTTTGTTAGTAACACAATGGTAGAGTTTGTTGTTGGTGGTTGGTTGTTGATGATTTTTTTGCAATTGGTTTTGTTAGTAACACAATGGTAAGAGGTTTGGTGCAATTGGTGGTGCGGGTTGTTGATGAATTGGTTTGCAATCGATACATATTCATAACACAAGTCATAGCACAATTTACCCAACATGTCCAAAATCATAACACAATTAAGTTACATGCACAAAAGCACAAGTTTACATGTTCAATTTGCCCAACATTCCCAAATCATAACACAATCCGTAACACATTTACCCAACATGTCCAAAAGCACAAGTTTACATGTTCAAAGCATACATGTTCTATCTTTGTCCAAAATTACATCACTTAACAACCTATCACTTTTTTCCGTTGTCGATTTTGTCAAGACATGTCTTCCCTCCAAACAAAAGGTGTATCACTAACCTGGTGACCCTACAAAGATATTATTGCCGTAAATTGGCTAGTTGATGTAGTGGACCTGCTTCATATCCATATGAGGTAGTGAATTGAGTTGGTGGACTACTTGGTTGTCTTGGTCCTTGAACCGAGGGGCTTGGCTTGGTCCTTGAACTGAGGCTCTTGTCTTGGTCCCGTGGAACATAAGTGTCCAAATTCACACTTTGGATGCCCTGTGGGCCTACAAATAAAACAAACACAAGAAACAAAAATAAGTTGCATGTACATTATTTAAGCATGGGGACCAATTTAGACAACCAAAGTAACCAACATACCTTATAAAATGTATCTCCAATGGTGTGACATAAATTCCACAAAAATGCATGGGTTGGTTCAAGAACAAGATGCTCCTTCCTAGCCTTCCTCTCTCTCTTCTCTTCTCACCTTCGTACTTGAGTTTTCTTCCTACCATCATTTCTTTGCTTAGTATAAACTCTCTCAACAACCTGAGTCTTTTCTTTTTCCTTGGGTGTCCTTTTTTTCCTTGATGTAGCACCAACCTAAAAGAAAAGTAATTAGTATACAATTATCGCTTGTAAAATAATACACATAAATACTACCTTAGTTGTAATCGCATCCGGTACTTCTTTATCAATTGCATCCGCTTGCATCAAGTAGCACCAACCTTAAACCAATTGATAAAAGATGTTATGCAACAAGAAGTACTACCTTTAAATGTTAAAAAATACTAACTTTAAAGTAAAGTATTACCTTGCATCCTTTCTTATTATGACCAAGTTGATTGCAAACACTACATGAAATATCTTGTCCTTGCCTACTACGCTTCTGTACCCCCTGGCTTGCTTAGGTTGTTCCTCATCCGGTCCCTTCACTCTTTTTTTCTTAGGTCTCCCGGCATTGCCTGGACATGAGGCTTCAAAGGGTCATTTGTAGACTTTGCCCAATTGTTTTCACCCGAGATTACTGAATACTCCAAGCATATGTCTTCAAAAATTCCTCCTTCTTATAACAGCTAGGAACATACTCATCTACATTCTTCCCAATACTAAGCAACCAGAATGGCATGGCAACATGGAATTCCACTCAAATCCCATTCCCTACAACCGCATGTTCTTTTGGCTATGTCAACTATGTATCCCCATTTCATGTAGTCAACCCGAAACTTGTTATCTCCATTATAGGTTGCACCACAATCTACATTCAAGTAGTTGTTTGCTTATTCTCTTTCTAATCTAGGACATATGACATCCCGATGATTGGAAATCCATTCTCTTCTTTTTGCGGCCTAGTCATTGTGGTCATTCTTAAATGTTCCAACAAGTAAATCAGTGGCTTACACCTAGCATCCAGTAAGCTCCCATTAAACCCCTCAGACATATTATTTTCACAAGAATCACAAAAACTAAATGTTTCAAAGAAAGCCTTAGACCACTTATTTGGATTTCTTTTCATCAGATCATTATATGCTTCTTCATCTAACTCCTTTAATCTCTGACAATTATTGTTATACATGTCCATGTTAGTGGACCTGGCAATTGCCCAAAAAAAACCCTTGTATTACTCCCCTCTGAACGCTTGTTTTGCCCAATTAGCATGCACATGCCTAGCACATGCCCTATGTTCACACCAAAGGCATCTCGACATAGATATGACAAGTCCCACGTGTTCAAATCACAAATTTTAAAAATTTTAAACAAAATTTAACACATGTTATATAATATAAAAGACATGATATATACCTTTTGTTGATGCGAAATAATGGTCCACCCCTTCCATCCTCCATTTGTAAGTCCTTGATAAGATGAGAAAAGAAACCAGGTCCATGATCTTTTGTTTTCCACTTGTACAATACCCCAGCAACCTGAAACATTTGATTGTTAGCATCCCTTCCCATAGCAATGAGTAACTCTCCTTTCATACACCACTTTGAGAAAACACCCATCCAAACCTAGTACCTTCCTACAACCACTAATAATCCTTTTTCAAGGCATCAAAACATACATAAAACATCTGAAAATATGGACCATATTCTGGGTTGTTCATAGCATAATACACTTCTACAGTGCTCCCTTCATTAGTCCTCCTCAACTCATCTCTGTATTCCCAAATCTTACCATAGTGCTCTATCATTGAACTAGCTGCAGCACCTAATGCTTTTCTCCTAGCCTTAGAGCAAGTTGTCAAAGACACATCCAATTTATATGTTGCACTTATCTCAGCCTTCATATCTTTGATCTTCCAACAAGGATCATTTTTTATTCTTTGGTAGTATTGGGTGGCAATCCATTTTGCTGTCAGTTGTCTGCTTCTCACAACTTTACTACACATATGTTTTGGGTGAAATGTACTAATGCTAAAAGTCTTCATTCCCTTGCCTTCACTTGCCCAAATCCTCCAAGGGCATACATTGGAATTCACACAAATTACACAAACCCTCTTTTTTTCATTCTTCAGAAACTTGAAATCAAAACCCTTTTCAATTGCATATGCGATGCAAGAATCGCCTCTTTAAACTCTTTTGCATTTCTAATTCCGATTCTACTCTGAATGTTATATCCTTTGGAGCAATCTTTGGATTAAATGATCCATATTTTTTCTTCTTCTTTTTCTTACTCCTTTTACCATTTTCCTCTCCTTCACTCTCTTCACTAAGTTCTGAATCAGTATCATCCATAAATTGCTTCTCAATTGCATCCATTTCCTGTTGGGTCAGATCTGGGTTATCATCATCTGTTTTATGAGATTGCATTCTTTCTTGATTTACTTAGATCATGATCACTATCCTCCTCATCATCATAATCACTATATTCACAATCTTCTTCTTCTTCACTTTCAATAATGTATGTCTCATCATCACTACTATCATCACTATAACCATATCTCTTCTCTCCCTCATCATCATTAGCTTCACAACTTGCATCTCCCTCATCATTATTAGCTTCACAATCTTCCTCTCCCTCAAAGATCATTAGCTTCACAATTTTCCTCTCCCTCAAGATCATTACCCTCACATCTCTCATCTCCTCATCATCGGCCCTACTTTCTAGTGTACCAACTACGCAATCAACAACATCGAGCTTATCTATATCATGTTCAACATACATATCTATATCTATGAAACCAAGATCTAAATCACGCACACCGGACTTATCGCCTACATCACATTATGTTCACTTCTGCATCACTATACATCCTCCTAAGTCCAGTATCTAAATCCTTTCTTGGAATCACATACCAAATACACTTAACATTCTTATAATTACATAATTCTTCAACCGCACTCTTTAAGCAAACAAAAGAGATATAATGCGTGTCAACTTCATTAATAACCTCAACACTATCCCCTGTATTTCAACACATCATCTTTCACAAATCCACCCCCATGGTGCACATGTAAATTTAAGATACCCATTCTGCAAACAAATGGTATATACGTTAGAGAAATAGCCTAGGTGGTAGACATCATCAATTGTAAATAATGTTGGGGAACAATTTTTGTCCCCCACTGTCCCCCACTATACCTCTCACACATTACCCTTTATAAACTTACCCTATCTCCATGCTACACTACTACACATGCACATCAAGTGGTCCTAATAGAATATAAATGGGTAAGCATAAACAATAAGAAGGGTCTACTTTTTGTCCCCAAGTATGACTTTAGACATATCACATTGGCAGAGTGACCACTTTCAATAACAAGATGACCATATCACATTAACATTAACAGGGAGACCATATAGTATAAAAGATAGTGACATCAGGACATCCAACAAAACCAATAAAATATGACCTAAAGTTCTATAAGATAACATATAGTATAAAAGCCCCAAAAACAATTTGCATTATAGGTCGCCCAATTCGTACCAATTGACTTCAAAACATAATTAGACATTGAAACAATAAAATGTAAGTTAAAAATCTAGTACAAATATCATAAAGCACAATCAGAAACAAAGAAAGAACTAAGCTTGACACAAAAATCAGAAACAACTCATGTTGAAATCGAAGGAAAACAGATACTTTAATTCGTACCATAAAGCCATTAACAAGTTAAAATATTGTTGTAGATAAGCATAAACACTAATTAATTGCGTACCTTTTGTCTTCAATGCCTACGATTCTTGAAGACGATCGGATCATGATTCTACGAAATTAGGGTTCGCGAGATCTCGTCGACACAATGATTTGGGTGAAATGTGTGTTATCCCTTAATTAAACGACATTGTCCCTCTTAGTATACGTCCCACTAAACGTAAGGGTATATTTGGGGTTTCACAAAAAATCTAACGGCAAAAGTGACGGTAACCCCATCAGGGGTTAATCTCTTAACAAAACCCTATATTAAGGACCAATTACATTTCAAAAAAAGTGCAGGGACCAAACGCATAGTTTTGGTATAGTTTAGGGACCAAAAAATTATTTTATTCTATGACATATAATATGCCACATCATTTGGTACCCAAAATTAAATGTTATTAAAGTGGCCCTAACATTACCCCAATCACTATCAGTGACACACCTGATTTTCCACCCCACTACTGACTACACTGACATTAATCCCACCTCTCCCATTAAAAGCAAATTGAATTAAATAAGGGTACATCAATTGCAGAATGCAATTCATTACAGTATTACACAATTGAGTGCATTGACACAAGAGTTGCGCGAATTCAGCGCAAGTGATTCTCCTTCTCATTCAATACAGTTGAAGCAATAGGAGCCCCGGTGATATGCTTACCACAAGGAGGATAAAATCGACCCATGAAGAAGACGAAGAGAGAGAGAGAGAGAGATAAAGGTCGGAGCAGAGAAAGTGACGGGATCTAAGGAAGAAGATAGACAATATTGGAAAAAAAAAATAGAGCAGTGAAGCGGTTATAATTTCAGAAAATAAGACTGATTCGCAATTATTCTTTTTTGTTAATTTATTACTTCGTCTGTTTTTAAATTATTATCCTTTTTTAACCAAACATAACGTTTAAGAAAAAATAGTTAACTGTATAATAAATTGGCAAAAACTTGTGTAAAACGGTCTTACGGATATTTTTTGTAAGACGGATCCTCCTTACCCGCCCCACCGTGTGTTAGTAAGTTGAACTGTGAGAGAGTGGAGTTTCGTCTTATAGATAAAAATATGTATGACGGCCTTACATGAAATTTACTCTAATAAATTTTGGTGAAATGTGTGGTTTCCTTTAATACTTTTGAGCTTGTGGCCATTATTAAAATATGTAGAAAAAGTAAAAGTAAAGTGGTAAAAATCTTATATTAAAAGGGAAAGGCTTGAAAGAAGATAATTATTTTAAAACAAACGAAAAATAAAAGGAGGACGATAATTTGAAAACGGAGTAAGTATTAGTTCTTGGTTAACAGTATGATTATGAGAATTTTAGACAAAAATGGACAGTTTGATTGGTTTATAATCATATAGCCATGCTTTATAAATTTTAGGAAAAAATAACAAAAATTTCACTAAGAATATCTTATATCCAAAAAGTCTCAAAGATTATTTTTATATCTAAAAAATCTCAAAGTTAAACTCTTAATATCAAAAAGTTCAAAACTTAACGCGTTCTAACATTGTTAGAGTTTGAGGTTTTATTTGAACAGAAACTTATTTCGAACTTCAATGATTTTAATGATTCAATATTTTAGATAAAATAATAATAATAATAATAATAATATTATTATTATTATTATTATTATTATTATTATTATTATTAATAAAAAACAAAAAATAACTTACTATTAATAATAACAATAACATTAAAAAAAATTCTATTAATATTATTATTGTTATTAATTGATGTATCCAAAAAAGCATCATACCGGGGTGCCGAAGGTAGCGGTGGACGTGGGTCGTCGGAGTTGCCATCCAGTGGCCATGTTGTCGTTGGTGGTGGATATATGGCTATATTATCTGTAAAATAAAAACCGTGAGTTAGCGGGAAGGGCCCCCGCTAAAAACCCTTCGGTGTGTTTATCAGTACACTGAGTATGAAAGAGAGGACACGTAGCCCCCCAAGTGCGTGTGTGATTCTAAATCAGAAAGAGAGAGAGAGAGAGAGCCTCATTACTATGGACAAGTAAGGTTATTTATACCTAGATGGAATGTGTATAGCTCGTGGACTGACTGCACGGCCCAAGCCTTCCGATATTATGTAAAATATAATGAGTCATTAGATGAGACCCACATGCCATTGAGGCGGATCCAAAATATGCACATCAGCAGCCCCTTACTCATTATTCTTCGAAATTCATCTCAAGAGTAGAGAGTACTATTCGCTCGTAATCTTCTTTAATTTCTTGGGATGGCCAAGGCTTAATAACTTTCATCTTGGCAGACAAGATAACAGAAGTGCTGGGATGAGTCACAGATTTAGTCGCTTTTGACCGCCATTGTATATTTTAATTAACCTTTACGCCTTAGAACTTGCTTGTATAAGTCTTTCTATTGCGAGCAGAGCGCTAGTTGGGCCAAGGTCAAGTCCTACTACTCGACTTTGCGAGTGGGACTACCCTTAACAGCTAGTGAACATAACGCAACTTGGGCCAAGGTCAAGTCTCAATACTCGACTTTGCGAGCAAGACTACCTTTAAAAGCTAGCTAGCATAACACCACTTGGGCCAAGGTCAAGTCCTAGTACTCAACTTTGCAAGGAGGACTACCTTTGATAAGCTAGCGAGCAGAACGCCACTTAGGCCAAGGTCAAGTCCTAGTACTCGACTTTACAAGCAGGACTACCTTTGAAAAGCTAGAGAGGAGAACGCCATTTGGGCCAAGGTTAAGTCCCAGTACTTGACTATGTAAGCAGGACTACCTTTGATAAGCTAGCGAACATAAGCGCAGGCAGGCTCTGTGTAAAACTCTAACGCAAGTAAACTTGAGCGAGAGGACAATATGACGCTCAGCCGCGAATAAACTCGAGCGGGGAGCATAAGCGTAGGTAGGCGTTATGTACAACTCAAATGTGAGTAAACTCGAGTGGGAGGACAATGTAGAGCTTAGTCGCGAGTAAACTCGAGCGGGGAGCACGAGCGCAGGCAGGGGTTGTGTACAACTCAACCGCAAGTAAACTCGAACGGGAGGACAATATGAAGCTCAGCCGCGAGTAAACTCAAGCGGGGAGTATAAGCGCAGTCTTTGTTCATCAGTCGTGAGTTCTGCGAGCAGAGAGTGCATGTATACGTAGAACATAATCTGAGAAAAGTGTGGCTCAGGCTCAATAGTAACGTGCTCCGGCACAAAATATAGTGTGGCTCTCGGGAAGGAACATATCATGCTTTTCCCTTCCTTGCTGTAGCCCCTTACTTCTCGAATGCAAGAGTTCATCTTGAAGTCGAGAAGTATCACTGGTAAATACTGTTTGGTCTCGTAGTGTGTTCGAGCACAGTAGAGCTGTTGGGGAAAGCCTAGGCTCTGTTGACATGTACTTTATTCTTGACACCTTAGGAGCATCATTAATGAATCAAATATATTCTCTCACGAAATATAATTGTAACAAGTTTTATGCATTTAATTTATTCGAACAAGAAAGTAATCACATTTTCACGCTTCACCACAAAAAATAAGTAATATAATTACATTGATTCATAAGAAAATAAATTATGTTGTCTGTGCCCAATGTAAATTGAGTAAATAATTCAAGGTATAATAAAAATATTTAATGCAATTTTATATGACATGAATGTTTGTCATAATATCATTTATTGTTTGTCATAATGGGTGATTTAAGCACATTCAATTTACTTTATGCTTTATGAGTAATTATTCCAAAATTTAATAATTCATTATGTATCTCTGACCCCATAATGATAATCATCAATTATGTGTGTGTGTGTGTGCATATATATATATATATATTATTGGTTACTTTACACTGCAAGCGCAAGCATAATAATCGTTAATAATCTTTCAATGTTGGCGATTTCAAAGCCAAACAAATAGCATGCATCCAGGAGTTTAGATATAAAATATTGCAAAGCAAAACTTATGATCATGTGTGTAAATCAACACAAAACTGAGGGTATAACTGGAAAAGTACATCTGATTGTGGGCATCATAAGTGATATCAGCAGAGAGGATGATTGCAAATAAGCACATCACGTCATTTTGGGTCACTAGCTTATAACTGACTTGTGAAGAGACAATGGAGTCATCAACAACCGACGCGTGATTGGAAGGTACCGCCTACAACATATTTGGTGGCTGTTGTGGGGGTGTTAGAGCTCCGATGGCATTGTTTCTTGTGCCAGCTTGCTCGTCTGGCCAATGTGAATCCACATGTGTCGTTTTTTTTTTCAATTTGGTGTTAGTTCGCATTAAACGTATCAATAACACGATTCTCGGCACTCATCAAACGTATAAATAATTCGAGTTTCCTGGCAATGGAACCAACTGATGTATCCAAAAAAAACATCATACCGGGGGTGCCGAAGGTAGCAGTGGACGTGGGTCGTCGGAGTTGCCGTCCGGCGGCCATGTTGTCGTCGATGATGGATATCTAGCTATATTATCTATAAATTAAACATCGTGAGTCGGGGGGGGGGTGGGGGAGGGCCCCCGCCAAAACCCTCCGGTGTGTTTATCAGTACAATGAGTATGAAAGAGAGGACGCGAAGTCCCTCAAGTACGTGTGTGATTCTAAATCAGAAAAGAGAGAGAGAGAGAGAGAGAGAGAGAGAGCCCCATCACTATGGACAAGTGGGGTTATTTATACTTGGATGGAATGCGTATAGCTTGTGAACTATCTGCACGGCCCAAGCCTTCCGACATTATGTAAAATATAATGGGTCATTAGATGATGCCCACACGCCATGCGGATCCAAAATATGCACATCATTAATAATGTTGTTATTATTAATAAATAATAATATTATTATTATCATTTTTATCATTGCTACAACTATTAATATTTCTACCACAATTTCATACAAGTGTAAAAGTTAACTTTTTAAATTTAAGTATGAAAAGATTAATTTTGGATTTTATAGATTGAATAGTTGTTTTGAGATAATTGGGAAATGAATTTCTTAAATAGACTTTTGGTGTTTTTTACTAATAATGTTAATGAAGATAATAATAATTAATATAATAATAATAATAGTAGTAGTAGTAGTAGTAGTAGTAGTAGTAGTAGTAGTAGTAATGATAATAATAATATTCAATACAATTCTTATCATCATTGTCATAAATAAAAAAGAAAAATAAAATTTCGTCAAAATGATAGTTTTTAACATAACGACGTTTGTAGACACCTCAATTTCGTACTCCTTATATAAATTTCATATAAAATATTATTATAAATTTAAAAAATGAACTAAACATTACTTTTTATACATTTCAGGGGGCCAAAACGTCAAACGAAACTCGGAAGGGCTCAAAAAGACGAAGGATCATAAGGAAGGGGGAAAGTGCAAAAAAATAGAAGACAAAAACAAAAGGGAGCGCGTAGAGCTGTCAAAATGGGTTGGGCCTGTGAAGCTTGCCCACCCCGCCACTTAATAAATGTGGGTTGGGTTGAGAAAATATGAACCCATTAGGAGGTGGGTCAAACTGGTTGAGCCCGCGACGAGTTGCGGGTTGAGGTTGGTTGGAGCGGGTCGGGTGGGTTGACCCGTCATACACTAGTTTCAAATAAACAAGTCATAAGTTTGAAATAATTAGTTTAAATCATTTTTCGCTCATAATGTAATTTTTTTTAATATCTAAAATATTAGTAAATGATTTTGAATTCGTTCAAAAAGTGACACTTATAGCAACTAAAGATGTCAGAATAAGGTATATTAACCGTAATATTTACAGAAAAATGATTATAAGAACATACAAAAATAGTAATGATAAAATAGTTTCTTCTTTCTATTTTTTTTTCTTCTCATTTTATAATATTAATATTAGAGAAAGTTGTTAGAAAACATTATTAAAAATATAATAGTAGAAAATAATTTTTTTAATGAATTGTGACATTTTTGTTGTGTTATTTATGATTATTTTTATTATTTTGATTAATTGAAAGAAAAGTTTGTGGGTTGGCCCGCCTAACCCACTACCCAAGATGGGTTGGGTTGAGATGACAATTTTCCAGCCCACCACATTTTATGGGTTGGTCTCGCCCCGCTAAAGGACGTGTTATAACAGGTTGCTGGTTGGCCCGCCTCGCCAACCCACCTTGACAGCTCTACGCGGCACGCCTAGAAATGTGCGCCGCGCCCAATATACTTGTCGTCGTCCCAAGCTTCTTTTGTACGTCGCCAATTTTTGCCTCTGTGCAATCTTCTCTCAATGATTGTTGGTGCTATACGCGTCCCAAGCGGCGGGGCACCTAATTTTTCATGCACGACTCCCATTTTGTTTCCTTATTGAGTGCAGAAACGTTGGCAGCTGAACCCCTACGCTACCTAAAAAGTCTCCTAATTTTTGAGGGGTCGATTACTTACTCCCGAAGCTACTTCTTCAAACGTTGAAGGCCATCCCAGCTCTCCTTCAGAAAAACAGGAGCTCCACCATCACCTTGTCAAAGTGTTGCCGCTTCATCTTCAAGCCTTCATCCTCCAGCAAACCAACAAACAAACACACACTGCAAACACATGCATACACACACACACCCCCTGCAAACCCAAACACAGACACACGGAGATCGCCTAAGGCTAGGCCTATCGGGTACAGACTATCATGCTCTAAGAGGTATTGGATCTCTAATATTCTGTCACCGTAATTATTTCTTTTAGCTTGTAAATAAAATCTATAATACAATACAGCTCACAGTCGCACATGTGCAATTGACTAAAGCTATTTAGGGGCTGAGATTAATTCATTTACTAAGATCATACGGTCATTATCACTCCATGAGTTCACATGTATGAACATCGGTTGAGCAACTACCCCCTCTCTCTCTCCAACTCCCCCCCACTATTCACGGTTGGTGGCTGCTAATCCTTCCTCCACTAAACCCACGTTCCTTTTCTTTCGATATTTTAATTAATTAATCAATTTTATGCTAAAAAATTCGTAACTTTTGTAATTTGAAATATTTGTTTTTTTTAACTGTTATCATAATTAACTTAATCAATTTATTTTTTGAAACTGAATCCCAATTTAATTTATGTCTAAGTTTTGAATATTTCTATTTTTATTTTTTTATTTTTAATTATTATCGTAATTAACTTAATCAATTTAATTTTTTTCTAGCCTGCAATTTCGTATACAAATTTTTTTTAAAAAAAATCATAAGTTTTGTAATTTGAAATATTTTTTTCTTTTTAACTGTTATCATAATTAACTTAGACAAATTATAAGTAAATATTAATTCATTTCCACATTATCTGTTTCATTTATTGATTAATTTAAAAACTGGCGCTATGCCATCGGCACGGACAAGAGTACTAGTATACTTACATTGCCGATCTATACATATTTTCTTCTGTTTATATATATTGTTAAAGTTGTTTTATTTTCTTTTCATATCTTTGGCGTAAAATATTAGTTACCCAGTTAAGTTAGAAATCTCTTTATATATAACGTAAATAAGTTATGGATTTAGTTATTTCCATGTTGTCCTTCTTTATATGTTTAGTTTATTCTAGAGTAATGTATAGACCATTTACATTTCCATTTCCTTTGTTTCGTTATTTTCTTCTTTTTTCTCTCTTTATTATTATTTCTTCTTTTTACTATATAGGAGCAATCTCCTTTTTTTTTTTTTTTTTAAATCTTCTTTCCCGTATCTATGCACCTTTGACTCCTAGACTAAATATATAAAAAATAGACTAAGCATATTAGCACCCTTTTTGAGACCAGAACGACGAGTTTGATACCTAACCTCTTCTCAACTCGTAACTTAGCCCTCGAACCTATTTTTTTGTTTTTCTCCGTTTATCATTTAATTGGAGGTGGTGACTATGTATATACATCTTTTAGAGTCCACAATGAGCCAGAGAATATTCCACGCACTTAAGTTTTGAAACATGTTGTCGTTCACGCAACGACGGAAGTTCGAAACGTGGTTCTCACAACGTTCGTAGATATATTAAGTTTTGTACTTTTTGTCTTTGAAATTTTGATTTTGAAACTTTTTGGATAGAAGAATTATTTTAAAGACTTTTTGAATATGCGAACTTTTTGGTGGAACCATTAGTATTTTTCCCTAAATTTTTATGTCTCGGTGAGTTTTGGACCTTTTGATTATTGGACTTTCGGTCGCTAAATGTTATAGTCATCCCAGGGCCCACCAGAGATAAAAATTGGGGCTGCAGCCCATCACCCTTGGCCCATTCCAACCATGAGTTTAAGTAGTGCCGATCTAACATGTAATACCAGAAGATTTATAACTTTGAGAAATTTCTAGCCGGTATGTTTTCGAAGTTTGTAATCACTCCAATTCGTCGTCATTTTTTTAACAGTTAAGGTCTATTAAAAATTTTTTTTCTTCCTAAAATGTCAAGATCGTCTCCATCCACAGCTCTGACCAACACTTTAAAGTTCGAAAATCATGATTGTTGTGCCAACGAAACATTGATGAATTTGATTAGGTAATTTAAACGAGGACAAAGACAAATGAGGAAGAAGAAAGCTTACGATAGACGAGGACGAAGAAGAAGGCGGGGTAGATGCATTCGAAACTAGTTTACCTCGCGATGCATTAATATTTTGCAACGCGATGCATAAATTGATGTAGCGCGATGCACTGAGCGTAAGTGGTCGTAGTGTGTTTTCGGTTCATCAAAGGTATTGTAGTCTTTTCGCCCTAAAAAAATGATTTTTTTCTGGTTTTAAAAAACATGGTATACTGTAACGGTTTAAAATTTTGAAAAAATGATCGGTCCGAATTTATCCCTTATAACTTTAGTACAATTTTAAGGAAGGCAAAAAAAAAGTATTTTGTGTAAGACATATATCTTTGACCTGACCCATTGTACGTTGGTAAGCTTAGCTGTAAGAGACTAAGAGAGTGATGTTCCACCCTACATATCTTACGAATTAGAATCTGCAAGGCGGTTTCACAAGATATCTACTCTTTCAACATCTATAACTATTACTAAAACAGAAGCCACTGTTGTCACGTGACGACTTTTTGTGAAAAGCTAAAAGGTTTAAAGAGATTCTGTGCTACCACGTGTCACCTTCGAAATATTAAAAGTTTTTTTCTTTTTCCAAAATTGATTAGTTTAAGATAAAAATTCTAAATTTAATTAGATAAGATAAAATTCCTAAAACTAATTTGATAAGATAAAACAAATTTATGATATAGTTTTACGAGCAAATTTATGATTGTGTTTTTATTTTTTTTCAAATATCGTTTAATTAAACTAAATTTTATCATATATAATTTATACATGTTTAATTTGACTGAAACTCTTTAATTTCCATCTCTTTTCATTTTCATAATGTTCAATTAATACAAGTTATCCATGAGATAATTATATGTTATTTGTTCTACTAATCTATATTTATTAATTATTAATTACTAATCTATTAATTATCTATTGACTATTATTAAACAGAACTGTTGCTGCCACATGACAACTTTCTGTTAAACGATTAAAGTTTTAACATAATTATGTGCTTCCACGTATCACCTTCTTGTGAATTTGTAAACTTTTTTTCTTCTTTTTTTTTTTTGCTGCCAAAAAATTAAAACTGGTGTCTCATTTATATATGGTAAGTTTTTTTTAATTAAATTTTGATACCAAAATCAATTAGTACGAAATGATTTTATCACATCTGATTTTGACGCGTTTCACTTGATTAGGACACCAAATTTTCATGGTGAAAGTGTTTTTTGACAGATAGATTTTACCCGTGCTCATAGATTTTAATATTTCAATTACCTATTCATACGTTCAATTTTGAATACCTTATTTTTATTTTTATTTTCAAATTATTCAAATTATTTATTAGAAGTTTAGAAAATCATCTTATTATAAAAAAATTTTACAAAAAAAAAAACTATTAAAACCGAGCATACGTTACTATATATATACTTCCTTTATACATAGTAAGTTTTTTTTTACCATTTTTTTGCTGCCAAAATCGATTAATACCGGATATATTTTATAACTGAGCTGCCTGACCCAATAAGGCCCGAGCTATGAGCCACGTGTCAGGCGTATGTATCCTCCGAGCAAGCGAGCAAATGTGTCACGCGAGCAACCGGGCAAAACCTTAGTTTTGGTCGGGTTAGTTACTTGCGAGATGGAGACTTAGCTAAACGAGCAAGGTTGATAAACAAGCATCGTTTCTCGACTGCATCAGAGCTATTGATAGTTGAGGACATTTATGTTCGGTAAAGATCAAGGTAACAGTTGAGGGTGGTTACACCCGAGCAAGAATTCTGGCCAGCGGTAATGACCGGCAAGTTCTCCGGAAAACCCGTTGTTATTAGTGTGCTAATTAAATGCGTGTTTATTAAAGGCCATGACCGTTAGTGGGGCAGTTAATGCTAATCATGGGCGGTTAATTGAGATCCTGGGCAGTTAATGCCAATCATGGGCGGTTATTCATGGTTGTGGGCGGTTACGCCTCCGGTGCGTATAAAAGCTTGGCAAAAATGTGGAGAAAGGTATGCGCAATCTAATTCTCTAGCCAAAACTCTGTCAAATTACTTACTCAACGGTCTATCTGTGTACTGATTTACACGCCGGAGGGCCTTTGCAGGGAGTGCCCCTGCCCAGTTCACGTTTGTCCTTCCTTATTACAGAGTTGAGCTTAGAGGATTCACAGACACGTTGAAAGTCAGGTGTCTGGATTGGGCTTACTCAGTGCATCCAAATTATTTAGGACGCATCAGTTGGTTCCAGTGGAGATGTACTTGCCCACTCATAGGGTCTTAAATTACAATGTCGAGTCTAATAATACAGCTCGAGCATCAGATTTGGATTTACTCGAGGAAAAGCGGCTGGAAGCCAAAATGAGAATGGCCAACTATAAGCAACGAGCAAAGGCTCACCACGATAAGAGAGTTCGTGGTCGATCGTTTGCTGTGGGGGATTGGGTCCTCCGTAAGATTGAGGCAACGGGTCATCGAGCTGAAAGGGGAAAGCTGTCACCAAACTGGGAAGGTCCTTTTCAGATTTCGAGAATCATTAAGGAAGGCACTTACATGTTGCGAACAGAGGATGGTGACGAGTTAAAGCATCCATGACATGCGGATCATTTGAAGAAATATTATTGGTAATTGATTTACAGTATGTAACTCTTTGATCTGTTTTCTCATGATACTTAATAATGGTGAAACTCGATTGTCTTTTCAACTTGGTGTTTGGAAAGTGGGTCTTCGAGTTGGCTTTTGTTGTTTTCTCGATTATTCTCTTTATCGAGCATGAGCTTTTCTAGCTCGGTTAAAGGGTTGGTGTTCGAGTTATACATCTCTTTAAGTCTTTGTTCGAGCATAAAAGGCTTTATGTTCGAGAAGATTTGAGGAGAGGTTTCCCGGTCCTCGAATTATTCTCTTTTTACGGGCATAGAGGGCTTTATGCTCGTAAGGGGATTTGGTGTTCGAGTGGGACTTAGCTAAATGGTGATCGCTTTAAGAGCGAGTAAAAGGTGATTTTGTTTGACCAAAACTTATATTATGCAGTCATTCAAAAATAAAGGAAAGCAAGTTAAAATATTACAGACAAAAATTAAAATTGTTTGAAACAAGGCACGAAGGCCAGAAAGGCATGCAGGCCAGTGTTACAAGTTCAAGCACAAGGGGCAGTGTTGTTCTCGGTTGAAGCAGGTTCCTCGGTACCCTCAGCAGTATCCAAGATGGTAACTTCGTCATCGACTTGGACTTGGGCATTATCGCTGGTGGATGTTGGAGCTTGAGATGCCCAGATTTGTGTCATGAGGTCAGTAACAGTGGGGCTAGCGACAGGAGGTGGATTCCAAGGTGGCAAGCCCTTCTCAGTATCGGCCTCGGCCAATGACTCCAATTCATCTTCATTAAAGGGCACGAGGGAGTGGCCGGCGCGAGCAGACGAGCAAAATAAGGGATTAGCTCCCCATTCAGCAAGTTGCTCGGGGCGAATTTCCAACCCGCTGCAAGCAATTTGCCTTAAGATGTGGTTCATACCCTGTACAAAGAAAGGGTAAGCCTCATCTTCCACACTGTTGGCGAAGTCGTTTGAACTCTTATAATCTTCAATAATTTGTTGTCTCTGCTCCTCATTGGGCAAAGAGCCGGCCTCCAATAGCATTTGCTCGAGCTTGGTGACGGTGGCATTAGCAGCTTCCAAATCATTCTGGCAAGCTCGCAGCTCCCGGCGCACCCCAGCTATGTTGTTCAAGGCCGTTTCTTCAGATTTTTTAGAGAGGGTCAGTTGGGCTTCTAGAGCTATTTTCTCGGCTTCGATTTTGGAGAGCTCGATCACCTTGCTTGTGAGGGATTCCTCGGTATTCTTGAGGTCGGCTCGGATGCAGTTGATTTTCTCTTCCAAAGCATTCTTCTCGATAGTCAAGGTATCCTTCTCGGTGGTAAGTGTGTTGTTCTTGTTGAGGTTGGTGATCAGGCGCTCATACATCAAAATGGATTTGTTGGCGATCTGTTTAAAAAGTTGCGGATTAAAAGTGAGGAAAGAGGAAAGAAAGTAAGTAATAAGAAGAATGCGTTACCTCAGTCATGCACATGCCCATCTCGCCGATCAAGACGGAACTCGCTTGGTCGGCATATTTCTTTTGGATGCCACTATGGTGCAGCCGTTTCATCAAGCCCAATCCGGCAGTGGCCTGGAAACCACTTCTCTTGTGTACGGCGATATTGTGGAGATCCGGTACGTTGGCGAGCTCCCTGATGAGGGTAGCGGCTTTGGGTTGATCGTCGGGCATGACGAAGTCATCTTTTTGCCAAGACGGGACTGGTGGAGTACTTTCTTCCACGATAGCTTTTTTGGCCCGGCGTTTGAGTCTCCTCGGGCTTTCAGTTTGCTCGATGTTGATGGTTGGTGGGGAGACGTTCGTTTCAGCAATGGGATAAAAGTTGATCAGTTGATCTGGTTTGCCGGGCGCTTTGTTCCTCGGCTTGAAGTAGTGGTTGGGACCGTGGGAAGTATGATGGCTGGCTGGGTTGACAAGTGCTTAGCTCGCTTGTTGGAGCTCTTTTTGGCAGCCTGCATGAACTTGGTAACGTCTGTCAACTGCCTCATGTGTGCATAAGGTCAAGAGAACGTTAGCACCAAGAAAAGCATAAGTATGTAAAATTATCAAAAAAGGATGACAAAGTAAACAGCTGAGATATAACCAGAGAGTGAGAAAGAGGGTCGGCAAAGAGTTCCAGCACGAGCACAATCCTCGCATTCACTAGGGAATTTCTTCCCATGGCAAGAACCCCAGTATGGATGAGGAGTTTCGGATCGACATAACTCTGGGGTTCAACTCCTTCAATGGGAAGGTAAGAGATCCCAGCAGATCGTAGAAGACCGAGGTCGGAAGTAAGAACTCGCCAATCCAGTACAAAATCTTGTCCAACTCGCCCTTCCCTTGCTCCTAGTAACTTCCTAAAAGCTTTAACTACTTTGGGCTCCCCAGCTCAGTAGGCGTTTTTGTCATTCTCGGGAAGACCGTAGTCGCTGATATAGGGCGCAAAGGGCCAGCCAATGCTCGACTCAATAAGCAAAGCCTTCCCGTCCCAGCTATCGACTTTGTTGGGACCGTCAGTGAGAAGTTTGAAGAAGCCATGGTTTGAACGGCTATTGATGCGACCAGATTTTTTATCAAGAGAAAGAAGGAAAAATTTGCGAAATAAAGTCATATCGGGCTCAAACCCGAGTGATCGGCAGGCTACGGTGAATGATACTACGAACCTAATAGTGGTTAAAGTTAGGTCGCAAGGAAGAGTGTTGGATGCATTCATTAGCTCGACAATGAATGGGTCGAGAGGGAGACGGAGCCCAACTTGAAAGAAGTCGAAGTAAAAAACCATTTTGTCTCCTTGGAAATTATGGCCTTCTTTCTCTATGTCTAAATCAAAGGCGCGAACCCGGTAAAGCTTGGGGTCCATTCCTAGCGAGTAAAACCAGGTACTAACCTCGTCTTCGGAGTTCAGATCTTCCCACCTGATTGAGGGAGAAGAATATGATGCGGCAGGAATAAACGAGGTTTGGCTTGGTCCGGGTAATTGTTCGTTTGGGCGAGGAAGATCATTTGCTTGCTCGGTTCCGTCAGGGATTTGGGGATCATTGTTGGCTTGTTGCTCGCTCGGTTGTGGGGGTTTTCGTCGGCGAGTAACTAGTGGAATCACATCTTGCTCGCTTTTTTCGGAAGATGAGGGCGAGGACGGAGGCATTTCTTGTGGATCTCCATGGTCGTAGCTCCGGCCTTCAATGTCTGACATTGTGTCTTCGCTAGACATCCTACATGAAAGGGAATCGAGAAATGCGGGTTAAACATCGACCAATTGGGATACAATGGCAAAAAGAGAAATTGAGACTGGTGAGTAGGTTGGAAGAACAGTGAGCAGGGCACTGATCATAGATTTCTCGATTCCTCAATTTGGATGGAAAAAGGGTTAAAAATTTGTGGAAAAGAAAAGGGGATTGAAATTTGGTTCGTTGCACTAATCAGATGAACAGTCCGTAAAAATAGAAAAGGAGGGGTTTTTAGCAGAAACCCTAATTCAGAATTCAAGGAAAAGAAATGCAATAGAAGAAAGAGGAAGGAGAAGCGAAATACCTGGAAGTTTTGGAGAAATTCGATCTTGCTTTCGAAAACCTTGAGAAAAGATGAGCTTGAGAGCCGGTTCGAGGTGAAACGTTAGAGAATTTTTCGTCTGGTTTTTTCCTTCAAAAGCTTGAGAATCGTCTGGTGTGTAAAAGTTGGAAATGGAGGAGGATTCTGTTTTTTATACCCAGTGAAGCCGCCGCTTGAGGGGACGAATCATTGGGCCCGAAGCACGAGGCGCGGCGAACGAGGCAACATTTAATGGGCATAAGGAATTGGGCCTGCTTTTTCAGACTGGCGGCTGGCGGCTGACGTTTCGTGTTTTCAAGAAACGCTTGTTCAAGACGCTTCATGGATTGCCGTCTATTCAACTTTTCGGTTTCAAAATTATTTGAAAAGAAGTGTGTTTTGAAACTTTTTGCTTCCTCCTCGTCATGAGCATGAATACTCGGTAAGACAAGGAGTTGGGGGCTACTGAGCTGCCTGACCCAATAAGGCCCGAGCTATGAGCCACGTGTCAGGCGTATGTATCCTCCGAGCAAGCGAGCAAAGGTGTCACGCGAGCAACCGGGCAAAACCTTAGTTTTGGTCGGGTTAGTTACTTGCGAGATGGGGACTTAGCTAAACGAGCAAGGTTGATAAACAAGCATCGTTTCTCGACTGCATCAGAGCTATTGATAGTTGAGGACATTTATGTTCGGTAAAGATCAAGGTAACAGTTGAGGTGGTTACACCCGAGTAAGAATTCGCCGGTAATGATCGGGCAAGTTCTCCTGAAACCCGTTGTTATTAGCGTGCTAATTAAATGCGTGTTTATTAAAGGCCATGACCGTTAGTGGGGCAGTTGATGCTAATCATGGGCGGTTAATTGAGATCCTGGGCAGTTAATGCCAATCATGGGCGGTTATTCATGGTTGTGGGCGGTTACGTCTCCGGTGCGTATAAAAGCTTGGCAAAAATGTGGAGAAAGGTATGCGCAATCTAATTCTCTAGCCAAAACTCTGTCAAATTACTTACTCAACGGCCTAATCGATTTACACGCCGGAGGGCCTTTGCAGGGAGTGCCCCTGCCCAGTTCACGTTTGTCCTTCCTTATTACAGAGTTGAGCTTAGAGGATTCACAGACACGTTGAAAGCCAGGTGTCTGGATTGGGCTTACTCAGTGCATCCAAATTATTTAGGACGCATCAATAACATTTAATTTAAATGCATTTCACTTGATTGAGACTCCAAATTTTTATTGTATTTTTTTTTTGCGAATAGATTTTATCAATCCTCATAGATTTTAATCTTTCAATTACATGACTATATGATCAATTTTGAAAATTTACCTTATTTTTCGTTATTTTCAAATTATTCTAATTAATTATTTATTTATTACAAGTTTAGAAAATCATCTTATTGTAAACAACTTTTGCAAAAAAAAAAACTATTAAAACCAGGCATATGTTACTAAATATATCTATATAAATTCTTTTTTTTTCAGCTAAAAATTAAAATCAAATAGATTTTAAAATCAGTGCCTCCCAAAATTGGTTAATATCAGATAAATTTGTATCACATTTGATTTTAACGTGTTTCACATGATTAGTATTCCAAATTTTCATGGTAAAAGTTTTTTTTTGCGGTTAAATTTTATCACATTTGATTTGGACAAGTTTAATTTGATAAAGATTCTTCAATTCTCATGATAGAAGTTTGATTATATCTACAAAATTCACATAAATTTTCGGTTTGATGATTAGGTGTAATCTTAAGTTATTTATTTATTTATTAATTATGTAGATATCTTGCTGTTGTTGGATAATTCAAATAACTTGCAAATTCTATATACAAAATTTAGTTTCAGAAACAACACTAAGTGAGACGGGTAATAACCTAATTCCACTTAATAAATTGATTTGAAAGTTTAGGCCGACAATAGTTGTTTGTTTTAAATAAGACGTTTGTCATGTAAACCTAAACTCACGATAACTATTTAATCATTAAAATTGAAATTATTTATAAAAGCTTTTTCAGGACATAAAATTTTAGAATGTCAGAATATGGATGCTTAGAGCAAGATGGACGGAACAGAATGCAGAAATTATTACAACACAAAAAAAAAAAAAAAAAAAAAAAAGGAGATTAGTAGCGCAAAACTTGCCCTAAACTTGAATCTTAAATTGCAATTAGTTTGATTCCTTAAATTAAATCAAAACTGGTGTTGACTAATTAACATGAGATAATTAGCGCGAAACTTGCCTTAAACTTGAACCTTTGAGTAATATGATCCATGTCCAAATTTTTTTGGTAGCACAAGGAGGAATGCACAGCTAAATCTGGTGCAGAAAATCTCAATGAAAAATTTAGGTCGGTCCATTTCGGTAGATTTTTAAGCGTTTTAGTCCATGATTATATTATCAAATCCAATTTTGCTAGATTTACCACCAGGATTACCACTATAATGACAACTATACTTTGAAGATGCACATGCACCTCACATGCACTTTGCGAAAGTTGTCACCAAATTTTGGCAGAACTTAGTATTTTCCTATCAAATCGCTCAATTCTATGAATTAAAGTGAAACTTAAAAGTTTAATATATTGTCTAAAACGATTGAAAACACGTGAATGTGTATCGACTCGTAATTTTATCATAAAGGAAAAATTGGTGTTGACTAGTAAAAGATAACGTAAATGAATAATGCAAGTGTGGAAGGATCAACAATGAAAGTTACTTGTCATTTTCAACAATTTTAAACGAATCCATTTTGATGGGCTTTGATTATGAAAGTTAAACCGTTTTCAATTCAAAATTTTCAATTTTCCTGCCAACCAAAATGGATCCATCGTCCCCACTACTGTTTGCATCTCTCAATACGTCAACCAACCAATATGGTCCTTGAAGTCAATACACTGAAAAAATAATGAAATTAAATACTTCTTTCATTTTTAAATTATCATCCTCTATTTTAAAATAATTATTATTTTTTCAATATTTTTCATTTTAATAAAATATTTTTACCATTTTATTCTTAATTTTTTTATCTACTTTAATTAAAGTCACATGTTCAAAGGTATTAAAAAAACAATATATTTCATAAATATTTATAATTATTTTTTTAAAACGATGTATCAAATCAAAGATGATAATAATTAAAAAACGTGGGGAATAGGAAAATTATTGGGGACCCTACCAACCAGGTTTTACAAGAATATGATTTCACAACAGTTTCAAACCAACAAAATGATGCTTTCTTAGATAAGTATTTTGACTTTTTAAAACCAAATTATTTTTCAAAAGAAAGTTTGAGAAATACATTTTTTAAATAATAAAACATGTAATTTGTAGTAATTTTTACTTTATTTGCACCAAAAATTACGTGTTTAATGGTTTTAAAAACATAAATATTGCACATTAAATTTTAATTTGAAAACACTTTAAAAATTCAAAAAATGACAATTATATAGGAACAAAGTAAGTATTCATGTCGTCTACAATGAATTTTTATTTTTAATTTTTTACTCAAAAATAGAAAAAATATATGTTAGTAGTACCTAACTACATAAATATTCCCTGTGTTTCAGACAAAGAATCCATTATTTCATGAACACAATTCTAGAGTCAAACAAAATCTAGAGTCAAACAAAATCAATAAAATTTACCTTTGAAAATTAAATTAAATTGAAAAGGCTGAGCTATCACAACATGCAGCCTCTATATATATCCATCTCTTCTCATAACAATTGAATCACAAGCACAGCAAAAAGCTCAAATACCCAACGTACGTATTGAGCTACCATGGCACACAAATGTCGAGGTAATGAACAACATATGTCAATTTCTTTCATTCTCTTAGCCATTGCTTCAATTTGAGTTTTCGATCCTAGCCAGCCAATCGATGCTTCCATTTAAGGCTTTGATCCTAGCTTGCCTCTTTCGCAGATGCTTCAATTGTAGCTTTGATCCTGGGAAAACGTGAAGCTAGGGATGCCTAACATTGCTCGGCTTTCCCAGGATGCCTAATCACCAAATCAACAAGCGTTGCTGATGTGAGCAACATTCTCCACATCAGTAACGCTCTGCTGATTTGGTGTACTTTGATTAGTTGGTGTTAAGAATAACCTTGCGGACTCATTACAATCGAGTCATGCATGAAGGTTTTACGTAGTACATTTATTAATTATCGTACAAGTTGGTAAAAACTTTAACATTTGAACCTCTCCACGTTTATGTACTTGTGCAGGTAAGAGTGCGTGGCCAGAGTTGCGTGGATTCGTAGGAGAGTCCATTGTGGGGATTATCGAGCAGGAGAATCCATCGGTTAGGGCTATACTGAAGCACGACGATGGATCAAATGCTCATGGCTTTTATTGCAACAGGGTTATTGTTTGGATTAACGAAATTCACCTCGTTACGAGGGTGCCGGTTATTGGTTGATTAACATTTATGGAAGGGATAATCATTTTTCCAAAGATGGCCTCAAATTGTGTTAATTTCATTGGTGTTAATCATGCGGCGTAATAAAGAATGATTGTCTTTGCTTGTGTACTTTGTAATCCTTTCTTGCAAAATCTTATTTTGACCGGTTAATTTTTATTTTATAAAGGTATGGATTTTTTGAGAATCCGGGTTAAGATGGATCGATCCGCTTTAACGTGACCCATCCCGACAGATCCGCTCCGACTAATTTAATATTTGTGTTATAATAGGTTTCGGCCCGTTTCAACCCGTTGCATATCTCAACCGACCCAATTGTCAGGCCTAATCTTTGACCAATGGTTTTGCTGGTTTGGTCTGTCTGTAATTTATTTTTGGTTTCAGTAGATGCGTTCCAGGAATCTTCAATTCCCTTTGGAGACCAAATTGGAAAATCATAAAAACTGTCAGCTAAATTTTTTAGTTTTGTGATATTTCTGTTAAAGCATACATCTTTTAAGATGGTAAGATATGTTTTAATTAATGGCATACAAAAAATTAGGGTAAGCATGCAGCATAGTAATATGATTTCATAACACTTTCAAACCGACAAAATAATGCTTTCTAAATAAGTATTTTGACCTTTTAAAATCTAATAAATTTTCACAAGAAAGTTTGAGAAATATATTTTTTAAATAATAAAACGTGTAATTTGAAGTACTTTTTATGTACAAAAAATTACGTGTTTAATGGTTTTAAAAACATTAAAATTGCACATCAAATTTTTAATTTGAAAAACAATTTATTTGACTTTCAAAATTCAAAAATGACAAATAATATAGGAACAAAGTAAGTATTCATTTTTGTCTACAATGAATTTTTATTTTTAATTTTTTAGTTAAAAATAGAAAAGTAATTTTAAATTATTTTAATAGTACATAACTACATATATACTCAATACTTTTGTTGTGCACTTTATAACGTTGCAGGTGTACCTTAAAACATGATAATTAACAAATGCAAACTTTAACCAATCAAATTTCTTGTAACTTTTGAAAAACAATAAATCTATATTAAATTTTTATTTGTAAAAAAATAAATCAACTTTAAAAAATTTATCCGTTTTGGACAAAAAATCCACTATTCTATTTTGGAAAGAATCTACTTTCAAAAATTAAGGCATAAAGTGTCATTATATTATTAATAAACTACTAAAAATATCATTTAAAAAAAAATTGACTTTCAAATGGAGACCATTTACGCGAAACGAAGGAAGTATTTTTTAAAGCCAAATTACATGAATCATCTTTATACATGCATTTTGCACATTTTATTTTGAGATGTTTTAATTAAAGAGTCTACTTCAAAAATTAATGTATAAAAATATCATTTTATTACTAATAGATTAATAAAAATGTTTTTTTTAAAAAAGTTTTGATCTTTAAACGATAACTATTTGCTCGGAATGGAGGGAGGGAATATCCGTTAATTAAATAGTTGTGTAAAAAAATTTAAGGCCGAAGGGGATATGTGAAAAACATTTAAGTAAAGGGAATAATTCGCTCTTTTTATTTGATATCAATCGTTTAGCTTTATAGAGATCCGTTGAACATTTTTCTTTATTAAATTCATGAACACAAATAAGGACAAGCTGAGGTATGAAATTGCCTCCCCACGTTAATTACTAAGAATAATTTCGTATTCAAATCCAAGTGTTCACGTCTTGTCTCTTACACAGTTTTCAATTTTACCAACTCTTAGAGTCAAACAAAATCAAATAATAATAAAAACTTGAATAAGACATATTTACGTTTTTTTTCTTCTCAAAATGAATCATTTTTATCCGATTCATCATGTGTTGGTAGGTTAAATTATAAAAAGGTATGACTTCGCCTTATGAATTACGATCCGTAAAACAGTCTTAAAACCTACCCATCAATAAAATTAACCTTTGAAAACCAAATAAATAAAAATTAAATTAAATAAAATATGCGGAGCTATCACAACATGCAGCCTATATGTATCCATCTCTTCTCATAACAACTGAATCACAAGCACAGCAAAAGCTCACATACCCCACGTACGTATTGAGCTACCATGGAAGACTCATGTCAAGGTAATGAACAACTTATGTTAATTTTTTTCATTTTCTTAGCCAATGCTTTGATTTGAGTTTTCGACCAACCGATTGATGCTTTCATTTAAAGCTTTGATCCTTGCTCGGCTCATTCACGGATGCTTCCATTGTAGCTTTGATCCTATCTTGGGAAAACGCGGAGCTAGGGATGCCTAACATTGCTCCGCTTTCCCAGAGACAAGCTAGGGATGCCTAATCACCAAATCAGCAAACGTTGCTGTCTCCGCATTAGCAATACGCTGCTGGTTTGGTGTACATTGATTGGATGATGATAAGCATAACATGGTGTCATATATAGTTGTACTTAAACATTTACTCCTAACCTTGGTGGCTCGTGACAATCGAGCTCATGCATGTAGGTTTCACGTAGTACATTTACTAACTATCGTATAAGTTTGTAAAGAATCTAACATTTGAACCTCTCCACGTTTATGTACTTGTACAGGTAAGAGTGCGTGGCCAGAGTTCCGTGGATTTGTAGGAGAGTCAATTGTGGGGATTATCGAGGAGGAGAATCCATCAGTTAGGGTTATAATGTTGCACGATGATGGATCAAATGCTGATGACTTTCATTGTGACAGGGTTATTGTTTGGATAAACGAAATTCACATCGTTACGAGGGTGCCAGTTATTGGTTGATCAGCATTTTAATGGAAGGGGTAATCGTTTTTCCAAAGGTGGCCTCAAATTGTGTTAGTTTCATTGGTGTTAATCGTGTGGCGTAATAAAGAATGATAGTCTTTGCTTGTGTACTTTGTAATCCGTAATAAAGAATGATAGTCTTTGCTTATGTACTTTGTAATCCTTTCTTGTAATATCTTGTTTTCATGTACAAATAATATGTCTGTTCTTCCAGATCTTGACTAATGCTTTGCTGGTTTGCTCTGTCTGTAATTTTTTTTTGGTTTGAGTAATTTTCCATGAAATAACAGCCTTAGCGGCTAGGGTTTTTCACGCAAAGCTAATGAACAAAAGAGAAGTGATAAAACTTTTTTATGAAGAGCAAATATTTTGTGAGACTGTTTTACGAATCCTATTTCGTAAAATGAAACATCACTCTTTTATAACTCAACACACCAACACACAACGAGTTGGTTCATGCAGATCCGTCTTTCAGAAAATATCAATAAGATGGTATTTCCTAAGTTGGTGCCTTTTATAATTACTTAACTAAATAATAAATTTTAAAAATATGAAAACTTTATAGAAAATCTAGCGAAATAAAACATGGATGGGAGGTCCTAAATCAAGCTCACACGAACAAAAAAGGGTTAATTATCATAAAATTTATGATTTGTCGGAAAACTGGCTTGAAAACCAAATATAATTCCTCGCCGGATAGGACTACTTAGTGACGGTAGAAGCTCTACTAACAAGTATTAAACACAGTTGTGTTTTCATAAGTCTCAAATCTCCTTACAAACTATGTTCTTGTTTGTGCTTTTCGAGTGTTGTTACACCTATCGATCCTTGCATTTCTCCTGAATGGAAACTACCTACTCTATATCTGACAAAAGTTTGAATATATTATTTTGGGAACAATATACTTCCTCCGTATTTAAATAATCGTCCTAATTGATCCAGCGCACAGTTTAATAAAAAACAATTGACTTGATTATTTATATTGGTTTAATGTGTAGTTTCCTTTAAAGCACATGTATATGAGGCCTATAATTAAAGTAGGGTGAAAAAGTAAGGGTAAAGTGGTAAAAGTGATGTTCTAAAAAGGAAAGTTTCCAACTGGACAATTATTTTGAGACGGATGAAAAAGGAAAGGAGGACGATAATTTAGGGACGAAGAGAGTACTACTTATTCCATTCTGGACAAAGAGTCGACTATTTTATTTTAAGATGTTTCATTTAAAATGCTTATTTAAAAAAATTAAATTATAAAATTGTTATTTTATTACTAATAGACTATTAAAAATACCATTTTTTAAAAAGTTTGACTTTCACTCTTTGCCCATAATATTGAAAGAAATATTTTTTAATCAATCAAGGAGGAAAAATTTACATGTACAAACTTTGCGGGGACATTGTCTCCTCACGACCTCCCATAAGATCCAAGCTTGCCCTTGAAATCCGACACTTACATTGTTTTCTTTTGGTTATGGTTAATTTTGATTCTGTTTTTCATTATGAGTTAGTAATTTTAGTTGGCAAAAACTTATGTAAAATTGTCTTACAGATATGTTTTGTAAGACGGATCCTCCTTATCAGACTCATCGTATGCTGGTGGGTTGAGTTATGAGAAACTAAAGTTTCGTCAAACAAATTAAAATTTATAAGACGATTTTACAAGAGACTATTTTAGTTTGATAATATTGAATTTTCTCTCTATGGTTTAATCTTCGTTATAAATATCTTTTTTTAAAAAAAAATTGAAATGTTCTGAAAAAAGCTCGTAATTACAATATTGAAGTCCGGAAAATCACTATGTCAAACACAGGTTAAGTGATGCCAAAAATCCATACAAGAGTACCCTAAATTTGATTTTCTACTAATGTCCATTCAATTCAAAGGCTCCCCAACGGTTCTTTCTAATTCAAAGAAGAAAAAAGTCCAACGTTAATATAAGGTTTCTCCAACAACGTTTGATTTTTTTATTTTATTATTTATGAAATTGCATTTTTTTTCCATCAATAGGTCTTCAAAACTCGTTTTTCGTTACGCTATTCAAACAATATATTTCATTAAGTTGTATAACTTCTTCACACTTATTTTGTTAAAGATTATAATTATTGCATGGATTTATTTAATCCTCCAAATGTCAAAAATTATACCAAGCTCAAACTACAAATCCACAAAATACTCCATAATTCCAAGGTCCTCCAAATGATTTAATTTGATGAATATATAAATTATAAATGCATATTCATCATGGGTTAAAATTAAATTTTTTGAAAGAAAGTTATTAGGTGGATATTATATTTTTTTTTCTAAAAATAATGAATTATTTTTAAAATAATATATTTAATTTCAAAAAAGTAATATATTACTATCAAATGTATATTGTGAAAGAAATTAAAATTAGTAATAGGTTCATGTTATATACTCCCTCCATCTCAAATTGCTAAAAAAGCAATTGAATAGATTAATAATATTTGTATAGTGTATAGTTTTCTTTACATTACATGCACATATAGCTTATAATTAAAGTAAGAAGAAAAAAAAAATGAAATATTAAAAATATTTAAAAAAAAACTTTCAAATAAGACAATTTTTTTTTAACAACCAAGGAAAAAAATTGACAATAATTTTCAAGGGAGTAATTCTTATATATATATATATATATATATATATATATATATATATATATATATATATATATCACCACTTGGGAGAGGAGATCTAGAGAAGTACCAGTTGGGAGCCAGAAAGACTAATCAATTACATAAATGGCAAATTAAACGAGTAAACAACCAAATTTGACCTTAGACCAAGAGCATGCATGTGATTGATAGAGTAAACACTCGTCTGATCCACTGGCAGTCAACATAGCACATGGAGTAAGTGATCCCTTTCTAAATTATGATCTAGATATACCGTTTAAGAAAAAAAATTAATTATATTATAAATATTTATATAATATATAATTTTTTTAATGTTTTTGTGCAAGTTACCTTAATTAAAATGGATATAAAAAGTTGAGGTAAAGTGTCAAAATATTTTTTTTTAAGTTTAAAAAAAAAATTATTTTGAATCGAACAAAAAAAAAGAAATATAATTATTTAGAAACGGGGAAATGTATTCTTTTTAGTAGTTGAGTTGACCGCTTAATTCAAGGGTTGAAATTACAATAGTAAACTCATCTGATTTTTTTTATTCCACAAGCACATGTTTTTGGGACATCAACTTTTCAAAACTTTAGAAGGCGTCCTAGGAGCACACACTGTTTCCGACAAATGATTTATATTTAAAATCAACTATTTTAAAAAGGAAAAAATTTATATTTCATCTATCCTACCAAAAAGTTCAATTATTTAATTTTGAAATGTTTTATTTAAAAATTTACTTTTAAAAATTAAGACATATAAGTGTTATTTTATTATTAATAAATTATTAAAAATATCTTTTAAAAAAATTAACTTTTAAACAGAGACTCTTTGCCTAAAATCGAGAAAATATCTAAAAAATGTCGTTCGTAGGTTTAACTAACATATATGGCCGCACTGCCAAAGGACGTTTAGGTTTAATGAACCTAAATCCTTGGTTCTTTCCTCTTTTGATTATGTGGAGTATAATCTTTGCACAATTCAGCTCTTGAAATCCAAATAAATGACACATTGGGAATTCAAAAAAATTTATGGCATAATATTTTAACAAAAAAACTCTTTAAATAAATATCATAAAATGAAATAGTGTAATCTTTGTCTAGAGCACAGAGAATATCAAATTATATAAATAGGCAATTGTATTTAGTTTATAACCATATAATATTATGCTTCTTCAACCCCCCCCCCCCAAAATTAATAATAAAAAATAAAAAATAATATGTCTGTTCTTCCAGATCTTGACTAATGCTTTTTAGAGGTGACAAATGGGTGGGTATGGGCGGGCGTAAATGGGCGGCGGGCTCAAATGGGTGGGCAAGTTAGTGTCCATTTAATAATATGAGCATATATGGGTGGGTACTAAATGGGCATGGGCGCTCATTTACTCATTAACATGCACTTATTAAATAAATATACAAATTACAAAAAAATAAATTTTTTTACAAAAAATTATCAAAAGTTACAACTATATATATATATATATATATATATATATATATATATATATATATATATATATATATAATTATAACCACAATAATTGGAAAAAGCCGACATATTGCTTGTGCTAAAGTATATTTTTGTAATTAAGACTAACTCTAATGATATTAATATATCTTCTTATTAATTAAACTTTTCAAACGTGGACGTTTAGGTGGAACAGATGAAGCAGTTAGTATTAGAGTTCTATGTTCTCTTCTCTTGAACACATATGACACTAATAAAAGGAAAATGATAGGGATCTTATAAAATGTGACAAATGAACTAAGAACGGAAGTAATAGTTTGTGAAGAAAATAATTTTCTTCGAAATTGCATTTTAATTTTTACTAATTGTTTTATGTATTAGTATGTAAAAATGTATTTTTGTTGTTGTAATCCTCAATTCAATCTTCTATTTTGTGGTTAGATTTTTAATTTCGCTGAAACACAATAGACAAACACACGAGTGAAAACCTGACCAAAAACTAAACAAGCTAACTAAGCCACATGTACAAATCTATATGAGAAGGTTCGAGCAAATAAGAATGTCGCATGTTGCACACTGCTCACAAAACCGCTATGAATCCATTTATAGTGTAACAATGATGAATATTTACAGAGTTATAAAACTTGAACAATCTGGGAGTGATGTTGTGTTTCACTTAAGGGTACAGAGTCATAGAATAACATTCCATGTTTTGCTTTGCAATTTTGGGGTGACGGTGGCGGTTGGAATGACGGATGTACTATATATATATATATATGTGTGTGTGTGTGTGTGTGTGTGTGTGTGTGGTGGGGGTGGTTGGAAGAGTGAGTGTACAATATAAATATATTAATTATGTTAAACGTCATTATTAATCTTAAGTATTTTATAATTATGTATGTAATTGATAAAACAAAATTAGAAGAGAAAGTGAATGAGTTTTAGTATGGGTGCCCAAGTGGGCGCCCATTTAACCCATCATAATTAATGTGCCCAAGTGGGCATGCCCATTTGTGCCAATTTAAAATTTTGGGTGTGCCCATACCCATTATTTATTGAGCGGTCTGGACGGGCAAATGGGCGCGGGCAAAAATTGCCACCTCTAATGCTTTTGCTGGTTTGCTCTATCTGTAATTTATTTTTGGTTTGAGTAATTTACATGAAATAACATCCTTAACCGCTAAGGTTTTTCATGCAAAGCTAATAAACAAAGGAGAAGTAATATTATTGATAAAACTTTTTTACGAGGAGTAAATCTTTTGTAAGATTGTCTTATAGAATTTATTTCGTAAAACGGAGCATTACTCTCTCACAACTTAATCTACCAACACACAATGAGTTATTATATGCGGATTGTCTTTCAGAAAATATCCGTAAAACGATCTTTCTTAAGTTTGTACCTTCTTATGAATACTTAACTAAATAGTAAAATTTAAAAATAAGAAAACTTTATAGAAAATCTGTCGAAATAAAACATGGATGGCAAACCCTAAACCAAGCTCACACGAACAAAGAGGGTTATTATAAAATTTATGATTTGTCCGAAAACTGGTCATGAAAGCCCAAGATTAATCCCTCGAGTCGTGTAGGACTACTGACTGACGATAGAAGCTCTTTTAACAAGTATTCAAACATAGTTACCTTATCACAAGTCTCCAAGACTCCAACCCAAGATCTTTGTTAAGCTAGAACAGCCTCCTTACCGGCTGATCTACGTGCTAGCTAGTGTTTTTCCATTTTGTTACATGCATTTCTCCTGATTAGATTATTTAAGGAGAATTTTTTTTACTATTTTTACAATATTTTTTAATCAATCAAGGAGGAAAAAATTACATGTACAAACTTTGTCGGGACATTGTCTCCTCTCGACCTCCCATAAAATCCACGCCTGCCCTTGAAATTTGACACTTACGTTATCTCCTTTCATTATACCAAGCTCAAACTACAAATCCACAAAATACTCCATAATTTCAAAGTCCTCCAAATTATTTAATTTGATGAATTTATGAATTATAAATACATATTTGATAATGATGATGGCAAGACTACAAAGGACAAGGCTTCATCTAAACATAAGGGTGGCGAGTGTACTTCTGAGAAAGTATCACAAAGCTCTAATGAAGACTTGGGCTTTGACTGCAGTCCTGAAGAAGCTCGAGGGAACTGATTGTAAATTTATGTTTTGTAGTTTGTTTGTTAGGGCTCTCTTGTATATTAATGAGATCCCACCATTGTAACTGATTTGTAATTTTATAGAAATAAAAATATCTTCCCTCTCTCTCTCTCTCTCTCTCTCTCAAACTCAAAATTCTTCATGGTATCGGAGCAATTTTAGTTCCGCGAATTCAAATCGATTATCAATTTCGTCAGCAATGGCTGAAGAAACCACTACCACAACTACAACTATTCAATGCACGCAGAATATAGAGACTGTTGATTCTTATGTTAAATTTATATCTGATCAGTACATTACATTAGTTTTATACTTCGCTGGCTAATCGGGCTGCGTGACGATTAGCGTGGCAACGTATAGAACTTTGCCTTGTATAGTTTTTGTAGGACCTTTTTCGGGAACAACGGAAGACCCTTCTCGGCCTCACCTAAGCACTGCTCAAAGCTTAAGATCGTAGACCTCGTGTCCACTGAGCTTTCACGTGTCCTCTCCAACGTAAAGCCAATGGATTAATTCAAACTTATCTCCATATATTATTTGAATTAATTCAAGTCATTCGACATGTCAAGCCGTACCGAAAGCAACCTTCCGAAAAGTAGAATACTTTCGCCTGAACAAGGAAAGCGCAAGTGCATCGTCCCCTACTTTTCGCTTCATCTCTCGATCCGACACCAAATCGCCCACCTTTTGAAGATCTCGTAAATGATTATCGCTCTGATATTCGTGAAGACGAAAATCCTTGATCGACGTTCCCCCATGCATTTAATGCATTTATGAATAGAGCTATTGAAGTCTTCGCCCTCTCCAACGGATTCTTTTGAGATGCACTGCTTTAAATACGCCATTGAAGACTGAACATAGAGACAACCTATGTAATCAATCGAACACTTAAAGAATTGCTCGAATCTACACAACTCCAAGTCTTTTCAAATTGCATTCAATAGATCCTCTCAATCTATCTAGTCCTCGCCAACAACAAGAAGTCGCTCAACATTTATTACTTTATTCTTCTTGTTGTTAACTTCCATTAACTATACTTCTGCACGAATTAAATATCTTGTTTTTACAGATATTTAATTCCCTAGACCCAAACACAAGTCAATATTTTGTACACGATCCATTAGGGATATTCTTTGTAATTGATCTAAGTGGAAAACATAGTGCACAATTTAAATCCAAGGTTGATCGCCTGGTGGTGGACGTAGCACTCATTATAGTGTGAACCATCCCAAAATACTTGTGTTATTTCCTTCGCCTCTGCCTATTTATTTGAACCGCTTAGTTTCATTGTTTATATTATCCATTTCAGAGAACTTAAATAATGTAAAGGTCTACCGGTAGTCCCATTCCAGCACTGAACAATTTTCTTGAAGGTCTTCCGCACTTGACTCTTTTCATTTATTGCAAGTAACTTTCAAGGAACTTACTTAAAAGTTTTAAAGTGTTAATAAGCTATTCAACCCCCCTTCTAGCTTATTATTGTGCTCATTGGGACCCACACTGGTAATCGAGCCTTACTCTTCGAAAACAAGTTTTTCCAAGACTAAACTCTTGAGAGATACGACATAATGGCACAAACACAGGCATCGCTTCACATCTAATGCTAACCACGTCCCAATATTGACGAAGGTCATTTTGATGTATGGAAGGATAAAGTAATGAGATTCATGAACTCTATTGACAACAAGTTATGGAAATGTGTCAATGCGCATCAACATGTACCAATGAAGGTCAATCTTCTAGCCTCCATCGCTGGAACCCCGCGAAGTTTTAAAGAAGAATCTAATGACAGGACCATAGAAACCGGGTTGAACTTGACAAAAAAGCAATCAATATAATCACCTCTCTACAAGCACCTACCAAACAAGTGATTCGATGTACAACCGCGAAAGAGATGGGAAGCTTGTGAGAATACTTGGAAGGAGACCAAGACACAAGAGACAACGTAAAATATACATACATCCAGCGCTTTGATTCTTTTCAAAAGGATCCTAAGGAAACCTTGAGACAAGCATACGATCGATTCAAGGAGGTAATAAATAGTTGCTTTTCTCTTGGTAAAACGTATGACAAAAGGAAATGAATATGAGGTTTCTAGGCTCTCAGGTAGCTTATGGCATGTGAAGACCACGGCTATGAAAGAATCTAAGAACTTAAACGAGATGACTCTTCGTAGTCTCTACGCAAGTTTAAAGGTTTATGAACTTGAAGTTAATCAAGCTCTCAAG
>CM028384.1:33724287-33805962 GCA_013146195.2 Codonopsis lanceolata | reverse complement strand
AAAAATACAAAACAAAACAATGAAGACTTAATACTAAAGCACGAAATTAATCACAAAATTTACCAAACAATCTACAAGTCTATACTTGTAGATCTAGCCTCATGGCCAAAAAAGATTTCACTAAAAAGGATGAATTGTTTTACAAAAACTAGGTGAAATCACAACAAAACACTCTCACAAGACAACAAGTCTTGAGAGCAAACACCCACATAAAACAGTATAGAAAACGTGGGAAGAAAGAAATAGCTTCCTAAAATCGCTAGAAGTCAAAAACAAAAAAACGCCTAATGTTATGCTTCAATGTTAGCCAATGTTGCAACATCCGGAAGCCATTCAGACTGCAGCAAAGACGGCTGGAATTTCAAATCAGGTTCTGAATTTTCTGCACTCCTTTTGATCTGCTTCCTGCACTATGTGCCAAGGCGTGTCTCTCCACCATGTCCAAGCTCCTCCTTATATAATGCCAAGATCTCCTACACACATAAAGGAATCCAACTCCAACAATGACAAGGATTAGTATTTAAGGAAAAAATCAACAACTTACCAAACTTATGGGATTTGATTACCAAATATGAAATTGGTCAAGAATCATGGTTAGACTAGGATTTATACAAAGATTTAGTTACCAAATATGTGCACTTAAAATCTACAAAAAGATTATGCTACCAAAAAATAAAAACTAAATCTAATAAAAGATTTTGTTACCAAAAATGACTCCTAGACTTTAGGACCAAGAAAACCAAAAATCTTTAGGAAAATTATGTTTCAAAAAATGATAAAACCTTAAGGACCAAGGAAAACAAAATCTAATTAAATATTTTGTTACCAAAAATAACTAAACTAAATCTAATAAAATATACTAAATCCTAAATTAACATTAACTAATTTAAAACCTACTTTGACCAAGAAAGGTGAAAACAAGACTAAAATAGGTTATGCCTATTTTACCCTTACAATCTCCCCTTTGTTGAACCTTTCTCGTCAAATCAAAAGACAAGTGTTTATTCAACACCAATCAAACCATCTAACCTCGCATAGGTTAGAAAATCTCATCTCCCTGAATTTGTGCAAGGTGCACACAAATCATCACCATCACAAGAAACACTTGATCTCTCTCCCCTATTTGACCTGAAAAGGAAGAGGATAAACAATCTTTTAGGAACTCTCAAAATCAAAGATTTTGAAAACACAATGAAGTGTTCACCAAGATTTGATCACACCACTAGCAATAATCGAGCACATCATATCCAGATTCAAAACCTCTTGGTTCCAACACAAAATTAGACAACCACTAAATATTTTTTCAACATGGAAATTTTTGAAATTGATTTGCACAGTTTATTTTAGACAAAATTTCACCAAGCCGATATCCATACCAACAATGCATGTCCCAAAATTTTATGCCTAAAAACATGATGACTAAAAGCTAGTAAAAAGAATAATAAAAAATGCAATCACACACAAGTGATAAAGACCAGATCAAAAGATGTAGTTCCTAATGTTGCTCTATTGGGAGATTTTCTTCGCCAAAATTGTGATTTTATTTTCAATTTTGCTCTTTTTTTAATTTTCTCAACCAAATTTCTCTCCCAAGATCATAAATTTTTCACAACCAAAATCCATAGGTACTTTATTTCCCTAGGAATATAGCTCTACTTTATTTCAAGCTATTCAACACATGCCACTAGGAACCTTTCACACTATTTACCAAGGGAAGCAATTTTGTATTTGATCAACCCATGAAATCCGAAGATTCATAGTCCCAAAAGAAAGGTGCCACAACCTTGTTCATAGGTAGCTCTTTTTCCGTTAGGTAGCTTTCACACTTTTTCAATTAAGGAGTCAATTTACTCAAGATCAACCCATGAAAGCCTAAGCTCCATAGTACTTTGACAAATTGCAGCATCCCAAAATTTTCAAAAGGTAGCTCTTTCCTTTGTGGACTAAAAATACTCAACAACTGGGAGAGAGAGAGAATCATAACAATGAAATCACAACAGATTTTGAATGAAATTCCCAAGCAACCACAAGAGGCACATACATGTGAAACAATGATCTAGAGTGCCCTCTAAAGACAAAATGCAATCATGCCTAATTTTTTTTTAATAAATAATTAACTAAGTGTAAAATCATATGGCACACAAAACACAAGAGATTTCCAAAGATTGAAAAATCTCTCAAAAACAAGACACTTGGCAAATATATCAGCAAGATGATTTTCGGTCCCAACATGTTCAATGCAAACAATTTACATAATCAACCAAGTCTCTAAAAAAAATGGTGTCTTATATTAATGTGATTAGTTCGAGAATAATGAACTGGATTTTTGTGCTAAGCAAAATGCATAGGTGTTATCAAAAACAAGGTTAACACATCAATGTGAACACATAATCTTTGATCATTTGAAGCATCCATAAAAGATTTAAGGCTTCTCTCAAAAATATTTTGATAAACATGCAAATTTTTGAGAATCAACCTTACCTCTTCTCCTTGTGTATATGCCATCATGAATATCACCTATCACTTGAGAGATTGGATGGTTTTTCTGAATACGGCTAGGAATGTCATGGTTGCAACCATCCAAATTGGACTGATTTTCTGAATGTACAGACTGATTCGAAAGTTCGGGACCTGCTTTCGAATCAAGCCAAGTTTACGTCCAATGTTGCTCCCATTGTTGCAACATTGGGTGACACATGGGTGAAACATTGTGAATCACATTGGCTGAACTTTCGAGAATATGCAAGTTCGGGCCCGATCATGTGCAGATTTATCGGTTTCGATGCTGGTTCTCAAGATTTTGGAGGAGGTTCATCATAGGACCGGCTTAGAACCGTGACATATATCAAAAAAGTTCACAATATTTGACTTGCCTTTGTCATTACTACCCTTAGGAACCCACATCCGCTTAAAAACTTTGGGTTGGAGATTTTGAAAAATTTCGATTTGTCTTTGAATGAGGCTTCCAATGTGTTCCCCAATGTTGCAACATTGGTCGTCGTATCATCGCTTCATACCTCGCCAATGAGCTTTTTTCAAAGAAATCTTGCCTCATTTCATTCTCATACATGGACTTTTTTCAAAAACAAAAGGGTTGTATGTGACCAAAGCTTATGGCGTACAAACATAATTTTTCTTTCTTACTCTCGGTTTTCACGAAAACAGCTTTCGGGAAAACTTTCATTGGTCTGCTTGGTTCAGTATGTTCTTCTCCTCTTTCACAAATACCTTAGGGACAAAACCAATACTTGATTTACAAGACTTACCTGAATTGAGCATCTCATCCATTTTTTGTTGGCTTGAGTTCCATTTAGCCATGGTTTCATTGGCTTGAATGAGCCGCTTTTTTTAAACCTTCAATCTCCACATCCTTCTTGGTCAATGCAGACTCTCCATCCTTGTAATACACTCCTTATGTTCTTCATTAGCCTTCTTTAACAAGTCATTTGCCTTTTAAGCAACTTAACTTGACAAACTCTCTTTCCCAATCATTGTACAACTCCTTATATGCATCCATCAACTCGATTGATTCTCGCACCATCTTCAGAGACGTAAGAGTTAAGCAACAAAAATCATTGTATAAACCTTTCTTCTTCAAAGTATTAGGACAAACAAAATTCTCAAATTGGGAATCCATCATTGCTACTAACAGAATCTACTCTTAGTGATGTCAAGAGGAGGCTCTGATACCAATTGAAAGAACGAGAGTAGCTAGGATTCTCAAAAAATCAGAAAAATACAAAACAAACAATGAAGACTTAATACTAAAGCACGAAATTAATCACAAAATTTACCAAACAATCTACAAGTCTATACTTGTAGATCTAGCCTCATGGCCAAAAGATTTCACTAAAAATGATGAATTGTTTTACAAAAACTAGGTGAAATCACAAACAAACACTCTCACAAGACAACAAGTCTTGGAGAGCAAAACACCCACATAAAAACAGTATAGAAAACGTGGAAGAAAGAAATAGCTTCCTAAAATCAGCTAGGAAGTCAAAAACAAAAAACGCCCAATGTTGTTTTCAATGTTGCTTCCAATGTTGCAACATCCTAAGCCCATTCAGATCTCGCAAAGACGGTACTGAATTCCAAATCAGTTCAATTTTCTGCACTCCTTTTTGATCCGCTCTCCTGCACTATGTGCCAAGGCGTGTCTCTCCAGCCATGTCCAAGCACCTCCTTATATAATGCCAAGATCTCCTACACACATAAAGGAATCCAACTCCAACAATGACAAGGATTAGTATTTAAGGAAAAAATCAACAACTTACCAAACTTATGAGATTTGATTACCAAATATGAAATTGGTCAAAAATCATGGTTAGACTAGGATTTATACAAAGATTTAGTTACCAAATATGTGCACTTAAAATCAACAAAAAGATTATGCTACCAAAAAATACCAAAACTAAATCTAATAAAAGATTTTGTTACCAAAAAATGACTCCTAGACTTTAGGACCAAGAAAACCAAAAATCTTTAGGAAAATATGTTTCCAAAATGATAAAACCTTAGGACCAAGGAAAACAAAATCTAATTAAATATTTTGTTACCAAAAATAACTAAACTAAATCTAATAAAATATACTAAATCCTAAATTAACATTAACTAATTTAAAAACCTACTTTGACCAAGAAAGGTGAAAACAAGACTAAAATAGGTTATGCCTATTTTACCCTTACATGGGTTCCTCAATAAATCTACCCAGTTGACCTCAAAAATAAAATAAAACTAATCAACCCAGTTGTAAAATAGAAAAATTAAACTAGAAGATCTCTCTTCTATCGATCTCTCCATTGCCAATAACGGCATCATAGTTGTAGAGCTCTGTTTGGATGTCTCCAATTACACAACTCCTTCTAAGCGGCCCCAATTTGAAGAACTTGGAGAAAGAGAGAGAGAGAGATTACAGATCGAGGTGTATTCAGCGATGAAAGAGAGAGAATTAATACATAAAAATCAGCCCACTTCTAGGTATTTTGGGTACTAAATTAATCAAAACCAAGTGTTGAAGTTAATTTTTGTAGAGACCCAAGAATAAGGGTTGTTGAAAAAATTTGAGAAAAAAGAATTGCCAAGAATCGAGTCACGATGCACACGATGCACAGCCCAAGGTATCAAATTAAGTGTGCCAAGCATTCATACAAGGGGAGTTGGATAAGTTTGGCACAATTTCAAAGGGACGAATTCAATTCCGGCGGTGATAACTCAAAAAAAAAAAAAAGTTTGGAAAATGATCAAAATAACATCGTACTATTCATATGTAACTAATTTAACCAATCACATTATAATATTCTAAATGTGACTAATGTACTCAGTAATTGAGTGTGACCTAGTCTTTGCCGCCAACGTCTCACATCCAATTTTGTAACGAACATGTTGACGTGATTTAACGAGGAAATGCACGAAAGTATTTTTGTCTTTCAAGAAACCTATAAAGGTAGAATTGAAGGAAAAATATTTGGGGAAGAAAGGGGTACAATTAAAAGACAAAAATACCTTTCGTACAGTTCTTCCGTTAATTCACGTCAACATGTTCATTACAAAATTGGATGAGACGTTGACGGTAAGGACCACATCGCACTCAATTACTGAGTAATTTGTCACATTTGGAATATTATAATGTGGTTGGTTAAATCGATTATCTACGAATAGTACGATGGTTATTTTAATAATTTCCAAAAAAATAAAAAAATTGGCACAAACAAGAACTTATATTGGAATATAATTTCGGCATTCTAGAGAAATTGATTTTTGATTCATTTTAGTGACACATATACGAATGTCCTAATTAGTATCCATATATAACATATTAACATCACAACATTGCAAGTTCACACCCGGACACAATATGTATCAAACGTGAAAATAGTAAAATTTTACAAAAAATTGACAATCATTTTGAGACAATAAAATTTTGAAAATTGATACTCATTTTTTATAAGATAGATTCTCTTGACCCGACCTACCACTCATTGGTGGACGGAGATCTAATTTAAAAAGTCAAACTCGTGTACAACATGCTTGCATTTATCCAAATCACTACTAGTACAACAATTGTTATCGTAAATTGGTTCAAAATTAATTAAAAGAGGAAAACTAAGACATTTGTACCATAAGCAGATTCCGTGTATATGATGGTCATTATTTTCATGCTTCCTTATCCGTAATGGCTTCAAATTGGTCAATAATTTACAAATCCAATCAATATATGAATATTGTACTTCCTATAAATACATGTTTCCTAGATGTTTCCTATAATTGTACTTCCTATAAATAGAGACTTGGTTTGTTTCATTTGGATATCAGAAACTTTTTCTACGAATTTTTCAAGTTTCTAGTCATTTTTCTCTCTTCCATCTCTTTAAATTTGATTTTTAATCAATATTTAATATTTTTATTAAATATTTAGATATTAATATTTATTTACTTGTTAAGTAATTTATAATTATTTACTAGGCAAGATAATTTTTTATTATTAATGTTGGTAATAGATATTAATATTAGTGTAATTAATATTTCTATTGATATTGTTTATTGTTCTTATTTAAGTAGTATTGTTGTTGTTATTATTATTATTAGTAGTATTATTATTATTTAGTAGTCAAATAATGTCATTATTGTAGTATTGTTATTTTTACTGATTTTAGAACTTCATCGATGACTTCACGTAATTCATCTCGTAAAAAAAAAATGATGAAAAAGAAGATAATTCACGTTCCTCTATGCCAAATCAATACTCGCCACAAATTCCCCAACCAACTTCACAAAACCAAGCATCATCCTATCATAATATTTTTGATTTCGAAAATCACCTTCAAGATAACAATTCCAAAATTTTCCAAATATCGGAGGTATGAAAAATCTTCAAAATCCTCAACAATTTGGAAATTTTCTGCCATTTTCTCATATGCCGCAACAACAATTTGGAAATACTCATTCACCTTTTTCATCACAACAATCACAGTTCAGCCAAGGGTATTTTCCTATGGGAGTGATGGGAAGTTCTACTCATGAATATGTTCCGTGTAGTCCCCCTTTCAAATTTGCCTCAATTTTCAACACAACTAGAACCAGCTAATGTTGAAGAGGCAGATGAGGATGTCTTGGTTGATGAAAATACCTCAAAGTGGAAAATCAACAACAAGAGTAAAGTGGTCCATAAACGAGACCAAAAATATGTGTAAATCTTGGGAGAATGTGACTACCGACGTTTATGTTAGTACAAACCAAACTTCTACCCAATTTTGGCAAAAAGTTGCAGATTGTTACAATACACATAAAGAGGAGGGTCTTAACCGAAATTCATGTCAATGTAAAAATCATTTTGGAAAGGTGTCAAGGGCAGCTGCAAAATTCTCAGGAGCCTTTAACCATGCCTTAGCTACCAAAGCAAGTGGGTGGAATGATGATGATGTCATTAACAAGGCACATATTATTTATCAAGCTGATGAGGGAAAACGTTTCACCTTAATGGAAGCTTGGGGAGTCCTTCGAAAGATACCAAAGTGGTGGGCGACCAATGTTGAAACGGTTCAAAATTCGTGACAAGTAGTGGCTCAAGAGAAGTCGAATAAATGAAGCCTGGTCATTTTTCGAATTCTTCCTCGAATGCCAAAGAAGCCTCAATCGCATTTCCACTCGACCTCCCTAGAAAAGCTTCAAAGAATAAAGGAAAAGGAAAAGTTAAGGAGGCTCAACTTGAAGAGTTAAAGAAAGCAAATGAAATCGACGTGTTTAATGACAATTTTAACCGATGGATGAACTTTGCACAAATAAAGCTAGAGGAAGAAAAAGGAAGAGGGATGAGGCCGTAAAGGATCGTTTATTCAAACAATGGGAGATTCTGGTGAAAAAGAAAACAAAACAACAGAAGAGGAAGATGATTGCACTCGGTTGTACCGTGAACTGTTTAAGTAGATATTATTCTAATTTGTCTTTCTATTTGTTTTGATTTCCAATTCCTGTAATATTAATGTAATGTATAATATTAATGTAATGTGTAATATTAATGTAATGTGAACTGTTTAAGTAGATACTATTTATTGTGTACCGACAACTCTTCATTATTGTTTAGCTTTAGCTTTAGTCTTGCCTTTTAGCTTTTCCTTTAGCTTTATCTTTAGCTTTATCTTTTAACTTTTCAAATAATTTATTAATACCCGTGACATTTCATTATTTTCCTTGGCCTATAAATATCGTAGTATAAACACTCCAACTAATCATCCCACCACTTCATTTCATACCTAACTACAATCATGTCTTCAAGTTCTAGTTTCAATTCTCGATGCCCAATACAAATGAAGAAGATGTCAATGATCACGAAGATATAGATACTTTGTTTGAAAGACAACTAGAAGAACGTATTTTAGACGGCCGGCCGACGCCGAAAGCGCCAAATCATGAGGGAACTAGTAACCTCCACCAAGTAGAAACAGGAGGTCGCCAACGCACGCATATGAGCAGAGATCGTGTTGATGGCCATCGACGCCTATATGCGCACTACTTTGCGGATAATCCAACATACACCGACCAACAATTTCGCACACGATTTGGATGCGAAGACATGTCTTCCTCCGAGTAAAGGAAAGCTCTCAGTGAACATACTCCATATTTTCAACAACGATATGAAGCATCGTGGAAACCCGGTTTATCGCCACTACAAAAAATGCACTGCCGCTATAAGAATGCTTGCTTACTTTAATGGAATGTCCGATGCGTGTGATGACTATATTCGTATTGGAAAACAACATCAATTCAATGCGCGAAGAATTTCGCGAATGTGTGGTTAGTGTTTTTGGAGATGAGTACTTAAGAAGACCAATGCAGAGGAGGACCTTCAACGCTTGCTTCATGTTGGGGAGACCCGCCAGTTTTCTAGGTATGTTAGGTAGTATAGATTGCATGCATTGGGAATGGAAGAATTGTCCCGTGTCTTGGCAAGGTCAATATGCTCGAGGGACTTTAAAAGCGACCGTAGTACTCGAAGGCCGCTTCCTACGACTTATGGATATGGCATGCATTCTTTGGTACTCTGTACTTGTAATGACATTAATGTCCTTGATCGATCGCCGATATTTAACGATGTTTATACCGGTGTAGCCCGATAGTAGGTTTTACTGGTTAATGGTAATCGATAACTTGGGTTACTATTTAACCGACGGTATTTATCCTCCATGGGCAACATTCATCCAGCCTATTAGATCGCCACAAAGTGAGAAACATAAGCTCTTTGCTCAACATCAAGAGGCAGCAAGAAAGGATGTTGAGCGTGCATTTGGGGTGTTACAAGCACGTTTTGCAATAATACGAGCCCCAGCACTTAACGAGCGTATTCCGGAGCACGAGATATATGTTCAAACAAGGTGTGTCATTAAGGATAAAGAAACACATCGCCGCCTGAAGCATGATCTAATTGAAAATATTTGGAGACTTTTTGGTAACTAAATTTGTTAGTGCTTGAAATGTCACGCTTTGCATTTATTGTTGTTGTATTTTTCCTAATTTTCAGGCTCAACTTAATGTATTGTTCTTGAATTTTCTATGTCTTGTTATATTTGTATTTACTATTCTAATTATTGTACTTATTTGGGAAAAAATATTATTTACTTAATTATTGTACTTGTTTTACTATTTTTAAAATTATAAACATAATTATTAAATAATTTATTAATAATTATTTATTTATTACTAATTTCGAAAATATTTTTATTATTTAATATATTAATGTAAGAAATATGTAAATAAAATTGAATAAACAAAATTATTGGTTGATATAAGTAAGATATAAAAATATTAAATTAATGGATATAAAGATGGTGGGGTATGTAAAAGTGTTGGAATCTGTGCATTGTTGGAAGAGTGTTTTTGGTGAAAAGTTTATGGGGAGCTTAATGACATTTTTGTAATAAAATAGAAAAATGAGCTTAAGCTTCCCAAGTGAGCTGTTCTTGCTCTATGAAACTTAACACAAATTTTAAGAAAATAAAGAAATTAAAATACAAATATTTAAAATTACAAAAATTAATTACAAAACTTACGAAGAAATTTGTTTAAAAAAAATAAATCTAGGCTAGACAAAAATAAAATTGTGACTCAATTGAGTACGATATCAATCAATTAAGAAATTACAAACTAATTATTTGTAAAACAAATAATCTAGGCCGACAAAAAAAATAATGTGCCGGACAAAAATTAAATTTAAAAAAGAAAAAAATTAGAATACAAATATTTAAAATTACAAAAATTAATTACAAAACTTACGAACACTTTTTTTTAAAAAAATTAATCCAAGTCAGACAAAAATTAAATTGAGATTTAGTTGATTATGATAACAATCGATTAAGAAACTACAAACTAAATATTTGTAAAACCGTAAATCTAGGCCCGACAAAAAAAAAATCCAGGCTAGACAAAAATTAAATTAATTAAGTTAATTACGATAACAATAAAACTACAAATCCTAGTAAAACAGTAAATCTTAATTAGATATAGCTGCCCGATACCTTATCCCAAATTTATAATACCTCAAGTCCCCCTTTTTTTTAATTGCTAAAGTCCATTTTTGAAATATTGTTCCTAAAATACCCAGATTGTCTCATTCCACAACTCCGGCCAACACTTTAAAGTTCGAAAATCACGATTGTTGTGGAACATGGATTGACCCGATTGAAAGGTAAACAATTTTTTCGATTTATTAATTATGATATTGGACCGAATCGCCTCGGGGGAATGATTTAGAAGAGCCAAAGGCGTATGAGAAAGAAGAAGGCCGATGACATAAATGAACGGTTCATTATAATTTTTTTACAGTGCAATGCATCAATATTTCCAGTGCGATGCGTCAATTGTGTGCTTGACTTGGTGCAACGATGTATAAATTAGTATTAGGTAATTAAAATTAACGAAATCGAATTAGGTAATTTAAATGATGCACTACTGTGCAAAATTGATGTTGTGTGATGCACCAAATAAATGATTCTGTGAGCACGCCTTCAATTCATTAAGGATATCATAGTTTTAATCCACAAACCCCCTTGTTCTTTTGCTATTGATTCAGAAAGACGTTCTACCATATGACGACCATGAGCGGCTCAAATATATATATTTCTTTTGTAAGATTTATGCTCTAAATTCTATAAATTTCTATGAATATTAATTAATTTATGAGTTATTATATATATACTAGATTTATATGCTGCCAAGATGGGCCGATATCAGATAGATGATGTTAAGATTCAAATAAATTCAATATAATTATATATATATATATATATATATATATATATATATATAATTAAATATGTATGTGTATATATATATATATATATATATATATATATATATATATATATATTTCATCAAATAGATTTAATAGCCCATTTTACATGAAGAAAAAAGAAGAAAAAGAAGGAGTACAAAGTTTAAAAATAGAACAAAAAAAAAAAAAACTAAGCCTCGAAAAGGATGGAAGAAAGTCGATTGAAATAAAAACGTAGAAAAAAAACGTGAATAGGAAAGCTTAGATTAAGTTAAGATAAAAAACAAGTTTAGATGAGATTTAGGAAGAAAAACGTGAATATGAAAGCAGTTAGATTAGGTTGAGATAAAAACAGTTTTATATGAGATTTATATATGAGATAAAAAAGTTTAGATTAGATTAGAATCTTCTTGCAGTCCGATTCAGAGGACACATATGTCGCGGAATAAAAACATGTACCGTTTGATATAAGTAAAATAATCAATCTCACCGCTTCTTAGATGAGATTTATATATGAGATAAAAAACGCTTTTAGATTAGATTAGGAATTTTCTTGACAAATATGATCAGGGGACACATGTGCCAAAGCGGAATAAATTATAGCCGTTTGATATAAGTAAAATAATCAATCTCAGCCGCTCTTTATCCCATTGAGCTCTATTGTATAGTGTGTATATATATATATATATATATATATATATATATATATATATATATATATATATATATATATATATATATATATATATGTATGTATATTATATGTATGTATATATGTATATATATATATTAGCATGAGAATTTATCTACACGTATGAGAGCATCCATATTGGATGTTCTTAAGGCAATTCTAATTTATTAGAACAAGAATTTTACACCAATGGGATGGATTAATTCTTTATGAAGAATTTTCTTCTTAAATTCTTGATTAATAATCGGCCAAGAGAAGAGAGCGAGAGAGAGAGAGAGAGAGAGAGAGCCGCGTGGGAGAGAGTGGGCGGCACCGCATGCTTGGCTGGAGCTCGTGCGACACATGCGCGAGTGAGGGCGTGAGCAAGGCTCTATCACAAGGATAATGTAATGTTGCCACTTGCTTTTTGCAATATGTTTTTAAATTTTTGCAATGTTACCGCTTAAGTGTCTTTTGTGTGTTTATTTTCCTTTTTTTCGATTTTTGAATTATTATCGTTTTGTGCCTTTGTGTTTTTATTTATTTATTTTTAAGTTGGACCGTTAAAAAATGGTCAAAATTTGGTAGCCCAACATTGTCTTGAAATCTCTTCTATAAATAGTGCTCATTTTCTCATATTTTTCTCCATTGTTTCTTTTAAAAGTTTACTCTTAATTCACTCTACAATTTTATTTATAAAACAATATACATATTAATTAATTAATTTTACAAAGTATAAAAAATGAAAAAAAAAGTAGTATAAATAAAGTGGATGATTTGGTAATGGAACCCATGTAAGAATGGAGGAAGAATTAAAACTATTGGGAAAATTAATTTTTAGAGTAAGAAATTCTTAAAATATGTAGGTGACAGTGGGACCTAGTTAACAATTTGGGGGAAAATTATAATAAATGGAGATGTTATGAAGATTATGGGGGAAAATACCAAAAGTCCTAAAAATTCTCATATCCAAAAAGTCTCAAAATTATCGTTATTGTTGTTGTTGTTATTGTTGTTAATATTATTAATATTATTATATAAATATAATTTTATCATCTATTTCTATTGAAAAAAAATATTCCAAACTTATATTTTAACAACGTTAGCATAAACGTTAAGTTTTAGACTGCTTTTGTATTAAAAATCTAAATTTGAGACTTTTTAAATAGAAAAATTATTTTTAGACTTTCACTCCATGCAATTCTCCATGCGGTAGAGATTTCAACCTCTACACGTAGTCTTAAAATCTTGAAGAAGAAAAGTATGGCATGTACTATAGATTTCGTGTATGGAAAAGTATGTGTTAAAATGAAGGAGAAATCGTTATATAGCATGTTCAGTGGTCTTATGTGTAATAGATCGTAAGTTTTAGAACTTCAGGGGTGTCGAGTGTTCATTCTCATAGTTAGTTAGTTAAGTTGGTTATCATTAAGGGTAATCTTGTATTTTCCAGAAAGCTGATTCAAAGGGATATAAATATCCCTTCCTATGTATCTGATTCAATCTTAATAATATCTTTGATTCTTCCATAATCAAGAAATACAAATATTCTCCTTTTCTTTCAATTGTTAACATGGTATGCTACTTGAAATATTTTGGTCAAATCGATCTTTGCTAAAACCACAAGGCTTCAATATGTATAAATTGAATTTTTATAAATACTCATTCCTTGCACCAGATTAACCAATCACACAAGCAGCAAAGACATAACAAAAGATACACAAAGGATTTATAACACACACACACACACACACTAGCCAGCATGGAACCAAATTGTGAAGAAGTTGAGCAAGGTAAATAAGAGATACAACTATTTGAATTATGTGCCTTTTATTTTTTATAAACTCAATATCTTTTTAAATGTTTTGAATTTATGCCATTGAAGTTAAACGTGGAGGTGATATACAACGTAACACCAACACGGTTGTATTTTTATGACACTTTAATATGAAAATGAACATGCTTATTTATGTGTATAGGTAAGACTTCATGGCCGGAGTTGGTTGGGGTGAAGGGCGAGACGGCTGCGGCTATAATTGCCAAAGAGAATCCTTTGGTCATCCCTGTGATCATATGGGAACACGCCATTGTTTTTCAGTGTACATCCGCCATAATGTTTATGTTAGGGTCGATAAAATGGTATTACTAGCAGGGTCCCTAAAATTGGTTGATGTGATCAATTTTATGAATACCTTAAGATGTCTCATTTTATTTGATTGTATTGATGTGAAGGAAAAATGCCCAAAAATAAAGCTGGATTCATGTAATCCATGTATTGTACTACTTAAAATAAGATGGCACAGTGAAATATCATTGTTTGTTTCTTCAATAATCTCTCTCTCCCCGCCCTCTCTCTAATATAAAAATTGCTGTCACCCCCCCTTCTGCTAGGGATGCCAAGATCTTAACGTATTAAGATTCATGGATCAAATGTGTTGAACGAGAAATTCAAAGGATTTCACTAAGTTCATTCTTTCACAACTAAACTCATCCACGATTAGTCGGATCCATGAGATCCATCTTACATAAAATACTCGTAAAATCGTATTTCCTAAGTTTGTAGCTAAATGAGTAGATCTCGTAAAACCGCTTTTATGAATCTTAATTGTAAGACGGAACTTCACTATTTCACAGTTCAATCCATTAACACACGATGGATCAAATAAAGAGGATTTATCTAACAAAATATATCCGTAAAAACCGTCTTACTTAAGCTTTTTCCATTAGTTAATAGGTAATGTGATGCTACTCCCCATCTTCTAAATAATTATCCTTTTTTTTTTTTCAGTTTCAAAATAATTATCCACTTTCCAAATTTTTTTAGGAAACAAAATACTTAGAGCAGAGTTAACGACTAATCTTAAAGGTATCAAATCTCAATCAAGCCTTGCAATGGTTGAATAAAAAAAAATCAAATGTGTATCTTAAAGAGAGAGTACAACGGAGGTTTTAAAACCAATCTCTCAAAAATCTTGGGTTGCAATGGTGAATCTTGCAAATCTTACACAAATCAAGAGATGATTTAAAACCAAAAATTTCGACAGAAGAACCCCCGAATTTGCTGTATCTCCACAACAGTCTCGATGAAACACAACGTTTTGTGCCCATCAAAAACGCCGCTTTTGATGGGCATTTTTGTTATAAAAAACGGCGCTACAAGGTTGACAACGCCTTTCCACGTGTCAAACCCTAGGCGCTTGGCCAAGATTTTTAATTATCTTCTATTTAAGGGCTGTTTGGGCATTAAAAAAATTTTAAAAAAAATAGTACACATTTTTATCTATAAATAGAAACTTGGTTTACTTCATTTGGACACCAAACAATTTTTTTGTGCAATATTTGAAGTTTATTTGTAAGTTTCTCTCTCTTCTCTTTCTCTCCAAATTTCATTTTTTAATTAATTCATTTTTAATTTGTGCATTATTTATTATTAATATTATTATTTACTACTTAAATATTTTAATTATTATTGTAGATTATTAAATACTATTGTCTTTATTGTTAATTGATTATTATTACCATTATTATTGTTAAATTTCGTAGCATTATTGTTATTAGTTGTCATTATTATTGTTAATATTATCATTAAGTAATATTAGTTGTCATTATTGTATAATTTTTGTTGCTAATTTTGTTTTATTTTCAGTCATTGTCATCAATGTCTTCACGTCCTTTCGTAAAACAAAAACCCTTAAAATCGAAATAATCAACGTTTGAATACACCAAATGAACTCTCTCCTCCACAAAACCAACAATCACATTACCATAATTTTTCAGAAACATCAACACACTCCACAAAATCAATCATCAACCCTCTGGTAATACTAAATTAATAATATTATAAATAAATAATATTGAATTATAATAAATATTATTCAAAATATAATAAATAAATATTATTTTAATTATGACTATTTATATAATTTCAAAATTATTTATTTATGCAATATCAAATTTATTTGTTAGTATAAATTGAAAGGATATATTAAATTAATAGAGATAAAGATGGTGGGGTAAGTAAAGTTGTTGGAGATAAAAATGGTGGGGTATGTAAATGTGTTAGATTTTGTGCCATGTGTTAGATTTTGTGCCACCATTGGGAGGGTTTTTGGTTTTAAATCAAATGAGTATCTAATGGATTAGTTTATTGGTTTTTAATGTTGAGTTTGATTTTTGGCTTAATTTTTGGTGTGGCATTGTACTTGCTCTTATATAATTTGGTTTGAGTTGTATCAATTTATGATACAAATCAAACCAAAATCATCCCCCAACTTTTTATTTTTATCCCCATTTTGGCATTTTTCGCTATTCAAAAAATATTTTTTTTATAAAAATAATTTACACATTTTTTTTAATAAATAGCGACTAGGTTTTCTTCATTTGGATTCCAAACTAATTTTGAAGATAAAGTTGGTGGGATATGTAAAAGTGTTGGAGTTTTGATTAAAGAGAGTTTTCAAAGCCATAACTCATAATTTTTCAAAAGATACATCTGAATAAGCTATTCGCGAAATGGACGAAAGTGCATACTTATCTCGTATCTTAAACTTTACCACTCCAGTTATGCGGAAATGTGGTAAACAAAAACATGCGAGAAGTCTTTGGGAAAAATTGGAAGAACTTTACTTTGAGAAAACGTTGCCAAATAAAATTCATCTTCTTTTTTTAAAAAATCAGTTTTAAATTGGATTTAAACAAAGACATGGAAGACAACATCGATGTTTTTACCAAATTAGTTGAAGATATAAAACAAACCGATGATGAACACATAGACGATTATACATCTATTGTGCTTTTAAATGTTATACCTGAATCTTATGCCGATATGAAATCTGCTATTAAGTATGGTATGGATAATATCATGCTTGATACGGTGATTAATAGTTTAAAAGGCAAAGAGTTAGATTTAAAGACTGCCATAACTGTGGAGAAACATGACACTTTAGGAAGGATTGCCCAAATCCTAAGAAGAAAAACCATAACCATCAAAATGATTGTAATATGGCTTCCAATAGTGAGAGTAATGGTGATGTTTTTATGGTAACTGAATTGTGTGATAATACTGTGAATTATGTGCATTTTATGCTTTCTTACAAAAATTAATGGTTGGTAGATTCAGGTTGCACTTATCACATGTCACTTTTAAAAACAATTTTAGCTCCTATAAAGAATTGAAAACTGGTTGTCTCTATGGCAAATGAGAAAAAATGTCAAATTGCTGGAATTGGTGATGTTTGTCTCAAATTTGATTCTGGAAATTGTTTAACTTTAAAGAATATTTGACATGTATCTGATTTGTGCAAGAACTTGATTTCCTGTATTGCTTTGGAAGATGTGGGTCTTGAGGGTAAGTGGGGAAAATGTGTCATGAAAATTCTTAAAAGATCGTTAGTGATCGATTGCTAAGGTTGAAAAACGTCGAAACTTGTATGTTTGTTTTGCTGTCCCTATGTTTTGTGATGATAATTGTGCAAATCTTGTCAAAGAAGATAAAACTAAATTATGACATAAAAGACTAGGTCACATGAGTTTTAAAGACCTTGAGATTTTAAACAAAAATGGAGTTTTTGGAAATGATAAAATTTCTATATTACCTTTTTGTGAAACATGTGTTATGAACAAACAAAAACATGTGTTATGAACTTGTTGACGTAATTTAACGAGGGAATGCATTAAGGTATTTTTGTCTTTCAAGAAACCTATAAAGGTGGAATTTAAGGAAAAATATTTGGGGAAGAAAGGGGTACAATTAAAAGACAAAAATACCCTTCGTATAATTCTTTTGTTAATCCACATCAACATGTTCGTTACAAAATTAGATGAGACGTTGACGGTGTGACGACCCGACCCAGATTCCGGAACAAAATCTTATGGTCACGCCGCAAGGACAAGGCAAGAAGGGGACAAACACTTGCAAATTAGTAGTGCGAGTCAAACAATAGAGTTATCCAACGCTAAACAAGAATGTACATCCGTACAAAAATACGGGTCAACAAAAATCGAAGGTGCGGAAGCATTAATAGAGTGAAGACCCGAGCTAATAAAGTTGAAATCAACACTAAAGAAACCAAGAGAGAATATTGTCTCGAGAGGAGAAAGTACAAAACTTGCGTGCCGCAACATTGCAGACGCGGAACAAACCATCGGCACTCCAGGACGGCGTTTCAACAACGAACTAACCTGATATAACAATTACCCACGGCTAAAGCATACCGGGGTTAACCAACAATGAAAACAACTAGAATAAAGAAAAGCCCCCAAAGCTATTGCATGCCCAGGAGACAACTGAATAAAAAACTAAGACTTCGAATAACGGCACTGAAAGAACGCAATGCCACAGAAACTCAATATGGAACGATGTTACTGCCAATGTTGCAGTGAATGTTGCAACAATGACAGTAACAATGTGAACTGAAAGTGTATTACAGAAAATAGCAGCGGAAGATTTGTTTTCAGATTTAAAATCAAACGGTCTTAGGAAGACAGAAAATCACACACAATCAATCTACAAGTATCAAACTTGTAGATCACGCCTCAAGGCAACAAATAATATTAAAATCAAGACTGTTTTTGAATCTTAACAATTAACACAAAATTCTCACAAGATATAGAATCTTGGAGAATCACAAAACCCACATAAACTACCAGAACAAACGTGGGAAGAAAAACTCAAAACAAGAACAGCTTCCGAAAAACAAACACACAAACTGGAAGCTTTTAAAACACAACTTCAGGAAACACAAGGTAAGATTTTAAACTTACAAGGCGTAATAGTGATCTTCGTGTATGAGATGTTGATTTCCTCTTCACAAAATCGACACACGAGACTTCTAGATTGAAACTCTCCTACACCTGCTTTTTGAATATGGTCCGATGCACAACGAATGAAATCTTTTTATAAGTTCTCGACACCTCAGCCGACATCCCGATCTTTTATAAGTCTCGCAAGCAATTGGCAAAACAACCAACTCCTACTAGGAAAGAGATTAATACAATATTAAGAAAGATTATGTTTCCTATTAAGACTAAGATACATCAAATAACTAATTTATTTACATAAATCTAGTTACCAAAAAAAATGTTGCCTAAATCTTTTGAAAGATTTGAAAGATCAAATCTTTTGAAAGATTTGAAAGATTTTCCTATCAAAAATCAAAACCAATCTACCAAAAGTATTCTAAACAAAATCTAACACCTAAATAAACATTGACTAATTTAAAATCCTTCTTGACCAAGAAAGGTGAAAACAAGATAAAATAGGTCATGCGCTGAACCAAATCAAAACCCAAGTCTACCCGTAAAGTCTAAATAACTTTACAATACAACGATCTCACAAGAATAGTACAAGACAATAGACAAATCAATGATGCTAGATGAGATAGAATCCACAAGCTACTACTAATGTCGCATCGCGAACACACGATCTCTAACTAAGCTCGAGCTATCGATCGAGCTACAATCACGATCTACGCGGCCTCAACGTGGCGGACATGTTACTGCAACTAGAAAACAAAGTACGGGATGAGTCATAATGACTCAGTACGTTACTACTAAACAATATAACATAATATGAAACATTGTTATAATAACAGTAACATCGCATTACAACGACGAAACTCGTGAAGACGTGTCGTATACTTTACAAGAAATTTCTCCTTATCACTTACTAAATTGTCCAAACGAACTAGGGTGGAATTCCCTGTTCAACACAAACCAAATGAATTAGAAAGTAATTCTCATGAAAGCATTACATGTAAGTATGTATAACTTTTTATATACATGTCAAGTCATTCATGAAACTAGCAAGTATGAGCATGTATATTCACATATATGCATATCAAGTCATAGAATTATCAAGTATAAGTATGTATACCTACAGATATACACACCATGAAATTCAATCATGCGCAATCAAGATAAACATGGTCACTTTCGATCCCATGTCTCAATTAACACTTTGTTGTCACATAAGTGCTTGAAATAAATCACATAACAGGAGGATATGTTATAGAGCCGCTGCCGCAACGTAGATCCTGAAATGAAAATGGTTATCACGATTGTGGGTTGTCGGATGCACGTGAGTGATACATCGACCAAGCACGATAGTATTATTCCAAGCGCCCTAATGGTTACGACAAGGTACTCTTCTCCACTGTGATCAAATAGTGGAGGGTGGGTGCATGATGATGGGCTGGCGACCCATCACTACCACGAATCTCACAATTCGTGACGGCGATGCATCGTTACCATCGAGACAAGACAAGTATGCCAGCTGGACTAATGGAATGACAAGTAGATATTTACTTGGCACTAAAATCAAGTAGAGAACGAGCTCGACAAGAGCAAACTCGTCCATGTCAAGTAGATGTTTACTCATAAAATCAAGTAGGAAGCGAGCTCGACAAGAGCGAACTCGTTCAAGACAAGCAGGCATGTTATTCACGACATGTTCACGATTAATCATATAGATTACAAAAGGAGCTCGATTGAGTCTCAAGTATAAGTGTCAAGCTGTCTACTCAATTCTATTCAAGTTCCAAAAGCTAGTAATCTAGTCCAATGGATTTCTAAGTGTCAAAGGATCTCACCACGATCCTAGTAAGGTCCAATCGTTCCTTAATTCGACTCCGTTGAGTCTTCGCTACAATTATTCCCAAATAGAATACAAATGCTATATGCATTTCTATCCCTTTTCCATGTTCACAGTTCACATATATCTAGGTCCTTATTACATTGAAAAACCCTATTTCAACAAGTTCGCCATTCCACCTATTAGTGAAATCTAAGTTCAATACATGTACACTAATCAACTTTCAATAGGTCATTAAGACATTCAAGAATAAATCATGCTTTGAGCCAAGATATGAAATATGCTTCATAAGTCATATAATGCCGATAAAACCACAAGGTAATCAAAAGTAATATATACTTCAAGTCGAAAATGAAAATTATGCTTATTAAGTCATATTCAATAAATAAGTAAGAATATCAAATCACAATTTATATAATTCTCAAGGTTTACCTAGATTGTCTAGGCTCACCAAATAACAAGATTATATCCTTAGAGTCTTTCTCTTTAGGATAGTATTTCATCCCAAAATCTCAAATCCATTAAGTTTTATGTAATAGTCATAAACCACTATTGCCACATTCAAGTCCTTGAAGCCATACGCTAACTTATGTTGCAATACTATGAGACCTCGTTGAGGTTTTCTAAGTTAAAGTACCAAGTAGTACACTCACATGATAAGACCCATGGGTTGTAGTCTAGGTTCTAAAGATGTTTGTGTAATACTATTTCGCAAGGTCAAGGCAACACTAGCATGCTTTGGATATCAAAATTCATTCTATAGGAGATTCTATAATTCACCATCTCGGATTCCCCGAGATGATCCCAAGATTCCCAATCAAGTCCTTAACCAAGTTAGGGTGCATTCACACATACATGGCGACTCTAGTGAGTCGGAGTTCCCACATCAATAACCCCAAATCCATAGGATCCAAAACATGGGTAGGTCACATTCCTACAAGTCTTACAATCCTTTTTAAACCATTTTTATAAATCAATTAGGACCACAATACCAAGCCAAACATGACCTTAGTCTATCGATGACCCAAATTCTAGAATTTGAAACCCTAGCATAGAACTTTGTCTACGACCGTCAATTGCAATTACTTCCTTCACGAGAGTTGTTCCTAAACACATTTGGGACATTATTTATGCTTTACTCAAGTCCAAATTATTAACTTATAGGGCAGCCCCAATAAATTCAGATTTCAAACCTAAAAATGACAATTTCTCAACATCTTGCAAATGTAATTAATTCCTTCACAAGAACTACTCCTAGGCATATTTAGAACAACATTCATGCTTGAACTAAATCCAAATTAATAAGTTAACATGGCAGCCCCAAATTTTCAGATTTCTATCTTGTTGAAATGAAGATTTCTACTTCACAAAAAGTCTTCCTAATCATGCATACAACAACTATTATGAAGGGAGTATGCCCTAATATTGAACCTACAAATTTTCTGGGTTTGAAAACGTACCTTAAGCCTTAGATTAATGGATGCATGAAGAAATAAATCAAGGATAAACGTAGAGGGGAGTAAGAGCTTCGAAAGGGCGGTCTCGGAAGTCCGATCGGGTCACCGGAGCTCCGGCAATCGATCAATGAAGGTGGAGTGTTCTTGAGTCTCCTCTTTCTCTTCAAACCCAGCAAGAACTCATGGTCCATGAAGAAGAAAATGGCTGAATGGTTGGTGATCTCACAATTGAAGTAAACCAACTCTCAATCCAAGTGAAGGAGTTATTAGGCTTCCCATTGGTTGATTAATGTGGGTCTTTGATTAACAACTCATCTAAGGGATGAAATGGGTCTAAGGTGAGTCAAGATAAGTGAGTTGGGTACTTGGGTCAAGGAAGCAAGGGGGAATGGCTGCAACCACAAAAATCCCGAAATCTGGAAAACAGATTTTTCACTTGCGTAGTTATTGGACAGTCAATCTTGTAAAATCGACCATAAATCACTCACAACTCCGATTGAGGTAAGTTTTGATGTTTCTGAAACTAGACTCTTTAAACTACAATTTAGCATTTTAAATTTCGCAATTAGGACTTATATTTATTAAAATACAGTCCCTCCAAGTTCATGTTAACATTCTGAATTCTCAAAACAGAACACAGACACAGCCATAATACGTGGCCTATTTGAGGCACTTAAACACATTGGAAAATTATGAAAATTTACAGAGATTAACTTAACATATGTAGGTAACACACACTAAAATTTAAGCCCATTCTCTTTAGTATATTGGTACCAGAATTTTCCCGAAGTTTGACCAAGAACAAGACTGAATCTGTGAAGTAATAAGTTGGTCATTCTATTTCCAATTAACAAGTCCACGAACAAGGATGGTTAAACATGAAAGAACTAGTAAACTTGGTATAGAATTCAACCCACATGAACCATAAGTAATCATGGACAAGCCTCTAAGGCAAAGGAATGCATTCATGCATCCTAATTTCCAAATGTTCAAATATAAGCAAGAAGGGTCTCAACCTCAAAGTTAAACTTCCAATGGTTTAAGTAATGACCAAGAAACATGTAGAAATCATATCAAGACTCTTTAAGACTTAGTTAAGAGTTAAGGAAGCTAAGGCGATACACAAAGCTACCATGAAAATGCATACAAAGTATAAAAATCTTATAAGACAACCAATACTCCACTAAAAGAACTAGGACCAAGATAAATATGATAGATTTATTTCTAGTATGTTAAGCAACAATAATGATCTTGGTAAGTAACCAAGGTTTGGGTTCTCATACTAACAAAAAGCCAACAAGAACGTTATGGTCATTTGACACGCAAAACAAGGAAGTCAAACACACGAAGGTCCAGGGTCTTACAGACGGTAAGGACCACATCGCACCCAATTACTCAGTAATTTGTCACATTTGGAATATTGTAATGTGGTTGGTTAAATCGATTATCTACGAATAGTACGATGGTTATTTTGATAATTTCCCCAAAAAAATAAAAAAAATGGCACAAACAAGAACTTATATTGGAATATAATTTCGGCATTCTAGAGAAATTGATTTTTGATTCATTTTAGTGACACATATACGAATGTCCTAATTAGTATCCATATATAACATATTAACATCACAACATTGCAAGTTCACACCCGGACACAATATGTATCAAACGTGAAAATTGTAAAATTTTACAAAAAATTGACAATCATTTTGAGACAATAAAATTTTGAAAATTGATACTCATTTTCTATAAGATAGATTCTCTTGACCCGACCTACCACTTATTGGTGGACGGAGATCTAATTTAAAAAGTCAAACTCGTGTACAACATGCTTGCATTTATCCAAATCACTACTAGTACAACAATTGTTATCGTAAATTGGTTCAAAATTAATTGAAAGAGGAAAACTAAGACATTTGTACTATAAGCAGATTCCGTGTATATGATGGTCATTATATTTCATGCTTCCTTATCCGTAATGGCTTCAAATTGGTCAATAATTTACAAATCCAATCAATATATGAAAATTGTACTTCCTATAAATACATGTTTCCTAGATGTAACCAAATCCATCAATCTCACAACCACCGAAGGCATAGCAAAATATACATAAATCATAAAACACACACACAAACACCAGCGAGCATGGAACCAAATTGCGAAGACGTTGAAAAAGGTAAGAGATGCGAGTAATACATATTTTATGTTAGAAATATCTCACGGGAAAATATGTAATACATAATTATAATCGTTACTGCTTGATGGAAATCTACTGGTGAATTTCAAGTTTGCAGGTAGATTTTAAGTCTGCTGATGGTCTTCAATGTCTTCCAATACCACATTTTAATCAATTATAACTTTTTCATCCCAACACTATATTAGATGTTATCACATAATAAAATATGTTTCCACAATTATCCTAGTCATTATACAAACGACTCATTAAAATGAGTAATATATCAAATTTGTGCACCAAATGATGTGATTTCCAATGTGTCATCTTATTTGGCATTTTATGGGCTTATAAGTTAAAAAGTTATGTTAACATATGACTAAGATCCACATCATATCCGAAATGATGGTCCAAATATTCATGCTTCCTTATCCGAAATGGAAATTAGAGATCATTTACTCATCCAACTAATATATGAAAATTGAATTGCCTATAAATAACCAGAAAGAAATATATATTTACATTAATCCCAACACACACAAGCCCGCATGGAATCAAATTGCAGAGAGGTTATAAAAGGTAAAAGATACAACTAATACACATTTCTGTATTTCTTATAAACTCGATATCTTTTCAAACGTTTTTTTTAATTTATGCAATTTATACGACGTAACGTGAATATAATTGTACTTTAGAACATTTTATTTTAAGGTAAAAAAACTTGGGTAAAACGGTTTTACGGATATTGGTGTGTTGAGCTGTGCATAAGTAAAGCTTTATCTTACGAATAAAGATAACTAAGACGGTCTTTCATGAAACCTACCTTTATTTTAATATGACGTTGTATACATGTACATAGGTAAGACTACGTGGCCAGAGTTGATTCGGGTGAAGGGAGAGATGGCTGCGGCTACAATTGAGAAAGAGAATCCTTTGGTCACAGCCCAGATCATATTGGAAGGCACCATTATTAATGAAGTGTTTATCTGCAATAGGGTTCTTGTTTGGGTTGATGAAAATGGTATTACTACCAGGGTCCCAAGGATTGGTTGAACAATTATTAAGGGCAAAAATGTGATCATTTATTTGTATGTTGTAATTACTCCCTTTTTATTTGATTGTATTGTGAAAATGTATTAATGCCCAATAAAATAAACATGGATTTATATAATCCATGTATTGTATTTAAATTAAGATGGCATAATGAACTATCGTCGTTGTTTGCTCAATATTCTCTCTTTGCTCTCGGATATGCTTGAAATCACTATTTGCAATTGCTAATTGACTATACAAGTATATTACTCTAATACAAATATCTATATTCGAATTCGAATACCGATTTGAATAAAAAATATTTGATTTGTTTATATCATTACTTTTGTCTTTCTGTCTTTTTTTTCTCTCTCTAGATTTATCCTCTCTCTAAAACTATCATAATACATATCATAGCGAACATATTTGATTTGATTTATGGGAATATGTTTATAACTTATTACTTCCCATAAGTAATTTTAGAAGTGTTTGATTTCATTTTTGTTATAATAAGTCATAAGTAAAGTACAACTTTATTGAATTACACTTAAGCCTATAAGTCATAAGTTATAAGCACAAACCTTGGTGAGGGTGATGACTTATCTTCCAAAAACATTGATGAATAGTAAACTTTAACAAAATTTTCAAATTCCAAAATCACCCTCGTTTTAATTGAAATAGGGTAATAATAATAATAATAAATAAATATTAATAAAATAATAATAATAAGTAATAATAATAATAACAATAAAATAATATTAATATTAATAAAATAATAATAATAACAATTAATAATAACAATAAAATAATAATTAATAATAATAATAATGTTACTATAATAATAATAAAAAGTAGTAATAATTATAATAATAATTAAATTACTATTAATATTAATAAAATAATAATAATAACAAGTAATAATAATATGAATAATATTAATATAATATAAATAAATAAAAATAATAATTAATAATAATAATGTTTCTATAATAATAATAAAAAGCATTAATAATGATAATAATAATTAAATTACTATTAATATAAATAAAATAATAAAAAGGTTGAAATGCATCCAAAATAATTTGAGGACGCACTGAAAGGATATCTGACTTTCAATCTATCCAAAATCTTCAAGGCCCAACCCTGAAAAACAAACAAAAATAGTGAACGAGGTAGAGACTTACCCTACAAATGCACTCCGGTGTGAGAATTAGTTATCACTCAATTGAGTAAACAATTCGACAGAGTTTAGCCGTAGTTTATGAAATCGCGTACCTCCCTCCTTTATTTTGAGGGGTTTTTATATCCTTTTCGGGAGATTGAATAACTCCTCATTAAATGTTGAGGCGTGCATGGCGGACACATTAACTGCCACGTTTATCACAACGGTTAAATTTGATTTTTAATCAATATTTAATATTTTTATTAAATATTTAGATATTAATATTTATTTACTTGTTAAGTAATTTATAATTATTTACTAGGCAAGATAATTTTTTATTATTAATGTTGGTAATAGATATTAATATTAGTGTAATTAATATTTCCATTGATATTGTTTATTGTTCTTATTTAAGTAGTATTGTTGTTGTTATTATTATTATTAGTAGTATTATTATTATTTAGTAGTCAAATAATGTCATTATTGTAGTATTGTTATTTTTACTGATTTTAGAACTTCATCGATGACTTCACGTAATTCCTCTCGTAAAAAAAATGATGAAAAAGAAGATAATTCACGTTCATCTATGCCAAATCAATACTCTGCTCGTCAAATTCCCCAACCAACTTCACAAAACCAAGCATCATCCTATCATAATATTTTTGATTTGAAAATCGCCTTGACAACAATTCCAAAATTTTCCAAATATCGGAGGTATGAAAAATCTTCAAAATCCTCAACAATTTGGAAATTTTCTGCCATTTTCTCATATGCCGCACCAATCATTTGCCTCATTTTCTCATATGCCGCAACAACAATTTGGAAATACTCATTCACCTTTTTCATCACAACAATCACAGTTCAGCCAAGGGTATTTTCCTATGGGAGTGATGGGAAGTTCTACTCATGAATATGTTCCAGGTAGTCCCCCTTTCAAATTTGCCTCAATTTTCAACACAACCAGAACCAGTTAATGTTGAAGAGGCAGATGAGGATGTCTTGGTTGATGAAAATACTCCTCAAAGTGGAAAATCAACAACAAGAGTAAAGTGGTCCATAAACGAGACCAAAAATCTGTGTAAATCTTGGGAGAATGTGACTACCGACGTTTATGTTGGTACAAACCAAACTTCTACCCAATTTTGGCAAAAAGTTGCAGATTGTTACAATACACATAAAGAGGAGGGTCTTAACCGAAATTCATGTCAATGTAAAAATCATTTTGGAAAGGTGTCAAGGGCAGCTGCAAAATTCTCAGGAGCCTTTAACCATGCCTTAGCTACCAAAGCAAGTGGGTGGAATGATGATGATGTCATTAACAAGGCACATATTATTTATCAAGCTGATGAGGGAAAACGTTTCACCTTAATGGAAGCTTGGGGAGTCCTTCGAAAGATACCAAAGTGGTGGGCGACCAATGTTGAAACGGTTCAAAATTCAGACAGTAGTGGCTCGAAGAGAAGTCGAATAAATGAAGCCGGTCATTTTTCGAATTCTTCCTCCAATGCCAAAGAAGCCTCAACTGCATTTCCAGCTCGACCTCCCGGTAGAAAAGCTTCAAAGAATAAAGGAAAAGGAAAAGTTAAGGAGGCTCAACTTGAAGAGTTAAAGAAAGCAAATGAAATCGACAGCGTGTTTAATGACAATTTTAACCGATGGATGAACTTTGCACAAATAAAGCTAGAGGAAGAAAAAAGGAAGAGGGATGAGGCCGTAAAGGATCGTTTATTCAAACAATGGGAGATTCTGGTGAAAAAAGAAAACAAAACAGCAGAAGAGGAAGATGATTGCACTCGGTTGTACCGTGAACTGTTTAAGTAGATATTATTCTAATTTGTCTTTCTATTTGTTTTGATTTCCAATTCCTGTAATATTAATGTAATGTATAATATTAATGTAATGTGTAATATTAATGTAATGTGAACTGTTTAAGTAGATACTATTTATTGTGTACCGACAACTCTTCATTATTGTTTAGCTTTAGCTTTAGTCTTTCCTTTTAGCTTTTCCTTTAGCTTTATCTTTAGCTTTATCTTTTAACTTTTCAAATAATTTATTAATACCCGTGACATTTCATTATTTTCCCTTGGCCTATAAATATCGTAGTATAAACACTCCAACTAATCATCCCAACACTTCATTTCATACCTAACTACAATCATGTCTTCAAGTTCTAGTTTCAATTCTCAGATGCCCAATACAAATGAAGAAGATGTCAATGATCACGAAGATATAGATACTTTGTTTGAAAGACAACTAGAAGAACGTATTTTAGACGTCTCCGGCCGTCGACGTCGGAAGCGTCAAATCATGAGGGAACTAGTAACCTCCAGCCAAGTAGAAACAGGAGGTCGTCAACGTACGTACATAGACAGAGATCGTGTTGATGGCCATCGACGCCTATATGCAGACTACTTTGCGGAGAATCCAACATACACCGACCAACAATTTCGCACACGATTTCGGATGCGAAGACATGTCTTCCTCCGAGTAGTGAAAGCTCTAGGTGAACATACTCCATATTTTCAACAACGATATGAAGCATCAGGGAAACCTGGTTTATCGCCACTACAAAAATGCACTGCTGCTATAAGAATGCTTGCTTACGGAATGTCCGCTGATGCGTGTGATGACTATATTCGTATTGGAAAAACAACATCAATTCAATGCGTGAAGAATTTCGCTGAATGTGTGGTTAGTGTTTTTGGAGATGAGTACTTAAGAAGACCAACAGAGGAGGACCTTCAACGCTTGCTTCATGTTGGGGAGACCCGCGGTTTTCCAGGTATGTTAGGTAGTATAGATTGCATGCATTGGGAATGGAAGAATTGTCATGTGTCTTGGCAAGGTCAATATGCTCGAGGGGACGGAAAAGCGACCGTTGTACTCGAAGCAGTCGCTTCCTACGACTTATGGATATGGCATGCATTCTTTGGTACTCCAGGTACTTGTAATGACATTAATGTCCTTGATCGATCGCCGGTATTTAACGATGTTTATACTGGTGTAGCTCCGATAGTAGGTTTTACGGTTAATGGTAATCAGTATAACTTGGGTTACTATTTAACCGACGGTATTTATCCTCCATGGGCAACATTCATCCAGTCTATTAGATCGCCACAAAGTGAGAAACATAAGCTCTTTGCTCAACATCAAGAGGCAGCAAGAAAGGATGTTGAGCGTGCATTTGGGGTGTTACAAGCACGTTTTGCAATAATACGAGCCCCAGCACTTATGTGGGAGGTAAGTAGTTTGGGAAAAATTATGATGGCATGTATCGTGTTACATAATATGATTGTTGAAGATGAACGAGATACTTACGATCGTGTACCAAATGCTTCCGACTATGACCAAGTTGACATTACAGATGGTAGCTTAGCATGTGAATATTTTAACGAGCGTATTCGAGCACGAGAGATATATGTTCAAACAAGGTGTGTCGTTAAGGATAAAGAAACACATCGCCGCCTGAAGCATGATCTAATTGAAAATATTTGGAGACTTTTTGGTAACTAAATTTGTTAGTGCTTGAAATGTCACGTTTGCTTTTATTGTTGTTGTATTTTTCCTAATTTTCAGGCTCAACTTAATGTATTGTTCTTGAATTTTCTATGTCTTGTTGTATTTGTATTTACTATTCTAATTATTGTACTTATTTGGGAAAAAATATTATTTACTTAATTATTGTACTTGTTTTACTATTTTTAAAATTATAAACATAATTATTAAATAATTTATTAATAATTATTTATTTATTACTAATTTCGAAAATATTTTTATTATTTAATATATTAATGTAAGAAATATGTAAATAAAATTGAATAAACAAAATTATTGGTTGATATAAGTAAGATATAAAAATATTAAATTAATGGATATAAAGATGGTGGGGTATGTAAAAGTGTTGGAATCTGTGCATTGTTGGAAGAGTGTTTTTGGTGAAGAGTTTAAGTGGGGAGCTTAATGGCATTTTTGTAATAAAATAGAAAAAAATGGAGCTTAAGCTCCCCAAGTGGGGAGCTCTGTTGTTCTTGCTCTAAGGAAACTTAACACAAATTTTAAGAAAAGAAAGAAATTAAAATACAAATATTTAAAATTACAAAAATTAATTACAAAACTTACGAAGAAATTTTTTTAAAAAAATAAATCTAGGCTAGACAAAAATTAAATTGTGACTCAATTGAGTACGATATCAATCAATTAAGAAATTACAAACTAATTATTTGTAAAACAGTCAATCTAGGCCAGACAAAAAAAATACAGGTCGGACAAAAATTAAATTTAAAAAAAAGAAAAAAAATTAAAATACAAATATTTAAAATTACAAAAATTAATTACAAAACTTACGAACACTTTTTTTTAAAAAAAAATTAATCTAAGTCGGACAAAAATTAAATTGAGATTTAGTTGATTATGATAACAATCGATTAAGAAACTACAAACTAAATATTTGTAAAACCGTAAATCTAGGCCCGACAAAAAAAAATCCAGGCTAGACAAAAATTAAATTAATTCAGTTAATTACGATAACAATAAAACTACAAATCCTAGTAAAACAGTAAATCTTAATTAGATATAGCTGCCCGATACCTTTTCCCAAATTTATAATACCTCAAGTCCCCCGTTTTTTTCACCGCTAAAGTCTATTTTCAAAATATTGTTCCTAAAATACCCAGATTGTCTCATTCCACAACTCTGGCCAACACTTTAAAGTTCGAAAATCACGATTGTTGTGGAACATAGATCGACCTGATTGAAAGGTAAACAATTTTTTCGATTCATTAATTATGATACTGGACTGAAACTGGCCTGGGGGGGAATGATTTTTCAGAAGAGCCAAAGGCAGATGAGAAAGAAGAAGGCTGATGACATAAATGTCTGGTTCATTATAATTTTTTTATAGTGCAATGCATCAATATTTCCAGTGCGATGCGTCAATTGTGTGCTTGACTTGGTGCAACGATGTATAAATTGTATTAGGTAATTAAAATTAACGTAAAATCGAATTAGGTAATTTTAAATGATGCACCACTGTGCAAAAATTGATGTTGTGTGATGCACTAAATAAATGATCTGTAGCACGCCTTCAGTTCATTAAGGATATCATAGTTTTAATCCACAAGTCCCCTTGTTCTTTGCTATTGAGCTGTAAAGACGTTCTTACCATATGACGAATTATGAGCGGCTCAAATATATATTTCTTGTAAGATTTATGCTCTAAATTCTATAAATTTCTATGAATATTAATTAATTTATGAGTTATTATTATATATATACTAGATTCTGTGCCCGTGCCTATGGCACGGCGCCAGTATGGGACGATATCAGTATAGGATGATGTTAGTATTCAAATAAATCAATATAATAATATATATATATATATATATATATATATATATATATATATATATATATATATATATATATATATAAAGCTAGAATATAACTATTTCATCAAATAGATTTAATAGCCCATTTTACATGAAGAAAAAAAGGAGTACAAAGTTTAAAAATAGAACAAAAAAAAAAAAAAAACTAAGCCTGAAAAGGATGGAAGAAAGTCGATTGAAATAAAAACGTAGAAAGAAAAACGTGAATAGGAAACAGTTAGATTAAGTTAAGATAAAAACAGTTTAGATGAGATTTAGGAAGAAAAACGTGAATAGGAAACGGTTAGATTAGGTTGAGATAAAAACAGTTTATATGAGATTTATATATGAGATAAAAAAAGTTTAGATTCGATTAGGAATCTTCTTGACAGTCCTGATTCAGGAGGACACATATGTCAGGCGGAATAAATTACAGCCGTTTGATATAAGTAAAAATAATCAATCTCAGCCGCTCTTTAGATGAGATTTATATATGAGATAAAAACAGTTTAGATTAGATTAGGAATTTTCTTGACAGTCATGATTCAGGGGGACACATGTGCCAGGCGGAATAAATTATAGCCGTTTGATATAAGTAAAAATAATCAATCTCAGCCGCTCTTTATCCCATTGAGCTCTATTGTATAGTAATATATATATATATATATTAGAATGAGAATTTATCTACACGTATGAGAGCATCCATATTGGATGTTCTTAAGGCAATTCTAATTTATTAGGACAAGAATTTTACACCAATGGGATGGATTAATTCTTTATGAAGAATTTTCTTCTTAAATTCTTGATTAATAATCGGCCAAGGGAAGAGAGCGAGAGAGAGAGAGAGAGAGAGAGAGAGGAGAGAGTGGGCGGCACCGCATGCTTGGCTGGAGCTCGTGCGACACATGCGCGAGTGAGGGCGTGAGCAAGGCTCTATCACAGTGGGCCAATGTGTCTGCCACTTGCTTTTTGCAATATTTTTTAAATTTTTTTTGCAATGTTACCGTTTTGGTGTCTTTTTGTGTGTTTATTTTCCTTTTTTTCGATTTTTGAATTATTATCGTTTTGTGCCTTTGTGTTTTTATTTATTTATTTTTAAGTTGGACCGTTAAAAAATGGTCAAAATTTGGTAGCCCAACATTGTCTTGAAATCTCTTCTATAAATAGTGCTCATTTTCTCATATTTTTCTCATATTGTTTCTTTTAAAAATTTACTCTTAATTCACTCTACAATTTTATTTATAAAACAATATACATATTAATTAATTAATTTTACAAAGTATAAAAAATGAAAAAAAAAGTAGTATAAATAAAGTGGATGATTTGGTAATGGAACCCATGTAAGAATGGAGGAAGAATTAAAACTATTGGGAAAATTAATTTTTAGAGTAAGAAATTCTTAAAATATGTAGGTGACAGTGGGACCTAGTTAACAATTTGGGGGAAAATTATAATAAATGGAGATGTTATGAAGATTATGGGGGAAAATACCAAAAGTCCTAAAAATTCTCATATCCAAAAGTCTCAAAATAATTCTTCTATTTAAAAAGTCCCAAAGTTAGATTTTTAATACAAAACAGTCAAAAGTTAACACTTCTACTAACGTCGTTGTAATAAAAGCTTTCATTTTGGATGAAATCTTATTTTCTTTTCATTAATGGTAACGATGATAAGATTGTATTGTATATAATAATAATAATAGTAAATGTTAATAATAATAATAATAATAATAATAATAATAATAATAATAATAATATAGTGTAATAATAATAATTATTATTTTTAACTCCTTTTGTTCCTAAATTACCGTCTTGGTTGGTTTTTTTAATCAAATTTGATATTTTTCAAATTCAAAATTTAATATGTATTTTTTTTAAATTCATAAAATACGTAATTTGTATAACAATAATTTAAGAAATATTGGAGTAATTTATGCCAATATTATTATTATAAAACAATAATAACAAAAGTCTCTTTTAAAAAAATCATGTCGAAAAAAAAAGAATTCTTCTATTCATAAAATATAATTTAAATCTTTTCATATAAATTTTTTAAAAACCTTAACTTTTTTATACCTTATGAAATCCTAGTAGTAATTGTAGTAGTAGTGATTGTCAAAAAAAAATAATAATAATAAAAGTATTGATGCTACTGCTGTTATTGTTGTTGTTGTTGTTGTTGTTGTTATTGTTGTTATTATTATTACTATTACTATATAAAATATAATTTTATCACTGTTACTTTCATTGAAAAAAAAATATTCCAAACTTATATTTTAACAACGTTAGCATAAACGTTAAGTTTTAGACTGTTTTGTATTAAAAATCTAAATTTGAGACTTTTTAAATAGAAAAATTATTTTTAGACTTTAACTCCATGCAATTCTCCATGCGGTAGAGATTTCAACCCTCTACACGTAGTCTTAAAATCTTGAAGAAGAAAAGTATGGCATGTACTATAGATTTCGTGTATGGAAAAGTATGTGTTAAAATGAAGGAGAAATCAGTTATATAGCATGTTCAGGGTCTTATGTGTAATAGATCAGAAGTTTTAGAACTTCAGGGGTGTCGAGTGTTCATTCTCATAGTTAGTTAGTTAAGTTGGTTATCATTAAGGGTAATCTTGTATTTTCCTTTTTGATTTGTTGATTACGGGCTTATTCCAGAAAGCTGATTCAAAGGGATATAAATATCCCTTCCTATGTATCTGATTCAATCTTAATAATATCTTTGATTCTTCCATAATCAAGAAATACAAATATTCTCTTTCCTTTTCTTTCAATTGTTAACATGGTATGCTACTTGAAATATTTTGGTCAAATCGATCTTTTGCTAAAACCACAAGGCTTCAATATGTATAAATTGAATTTCTTATAAATACTCATTCCTTGCACCAGATTAACCAATCACACAAGCAGCAAAGACATAACAAAAGATACACAAAGGATATATAACACACACACACACACACTAGCCAGCATGGAACCAAATTGTGAAGAAGTTGAGCAAGGTAAATAAGAGATACAACTATTTGAATTATGTGCCTTTTATTTTTTATAAACTCAATATCTTTTTAAATGTTTTGAATTTATGCCATTGAAGTTAAACGTGGAGGTGATATACAACGTAACACCAACACGGTTGTATTTTGCGACACTTTAATATGAAAATGAACATGCGTTTATTTATGTGTATAGGTAAGACTTCATGGCCGGAGTTGGTTGGGGTGAAGGGCGAGACGGCTGCGGCTATAATTGCCAAAGAGAATCCTTTGGTCATCCCCAGGATCATATGGGAACACGCCATTGTTTTTTCAGTGTACATCTGCCATAATGTTTATGTTAGGGTCGATAAAAATGGTATTACTAGCAGGGTCCCTAAAATTGGTTGATGTGATCAATTTTATGAATACCTTAAGATGTCTCATTTTATTTGATTGTATTGATGTGAAGGAAAAATGCCCAAAAATAAAGCTGGATTCATGTAATCCATGTATTGTACTACTTAAAATAAGATGGCACAGTGAAATATCATTGTTTGTTTCTTCAATAATCTCTCTCCCGCCCTCTCTCTCTAATATAAAAATTGCTGTCACCCCCCCTTCTGCTAGGGATGCCAAGATCTTAACGTATTAAGATTCATGGATCAAATGTGTTGAACGAGAAATTCAAAGGATTTCACTAAGTTCATTCTTTCACAACTAAACTCATCCACGATTAGTCGGATCCATGAGATCCATCTTACATAAAATACTCGTAAAATCGTATTTCCTAAGTTTGTAGCTAAATGAGTAGATCTCCTGTAAAACCGTTTTATGAATCTTAATTCGTAAGACGGAACTTCACTATTTCACAGTTCAATCCATTAACACACGATGGATCAAATAAAGAGGATTTGTCTAACAAAATATATCCGTAAAAACCGTCTTACTTAAGCTTTTTCCATTAGTTAATAGGTAATGTGATGCTACTCCCTCATCTTCTAAATAATTATCTTTTTTTTCAGTTTCAAAATAATTATCCACTTTCCAAATTTTTTTAGGAAACAAAATACTTAGAGCAGAGTTAACGACTAATCTTAAAGGTATCAAATCTCAATCAAGCCTTGCAATGGTTGAATAAAAAAAAATCAAATGTGTATCTTAAAGAGAGAGTACAACGGAGGTTTTAAAACCAATCTCTCAAAAATCTTGGGTTGCAATGGTGAATCTTGCAAATCTTACACAAATCAAGAGATGATTTAAAACCAAAAATATCGACAGAAGAACCCCCGAATTTGCGGCATCTCCACAACAGTCTCTGATGAAACACAACGTTTTGTGCCACAGCCCATCAAAACGACGCCGTTTTGATGGGCATTTTTGTTATAAAAAAACTGGCGCCTACAAGGCTGACAACGCCTTTCCACGTGTCAAACCCTAGGCGCTTGGCCGAGATTTTTAATTATCTTCTATTTAAGGGCTGTTTGGGCATTAAAAAAATTTAAAAAAAATAGTACACATTTTTATCTATAAATAGAAACTTGGTTTACTTCATTTGGACACCAAACAATTTTTTTTGTGCAATATTTGAAGTTTATTTGTAAGTTTCTCTCTCTTCTCTTTCTCTCCAAATTTCATTTTTTAATTAATTCATTTTTAATTTGTGCATTATTTATTATTAATATTATTATTTACTACTTAAATATTTTAATTATTATTGTAGATTATTAAATACTATTGTCTTTATTGTTAATTGATTATTATTACCATTATTATTGTTAAATTTCGTAGCATTATTGTTATTAGTTGTCATTATTATTGTTAATATTATCATTAAGTAATATTAGTTGTCATTATTGTATAATTTTTGTTGCTAATTTTGTTTTATTTTCAGTCATTGTCATCAATGTCTTCACGTCCGGTTTCTCGTAAAACAAAAAACCCTTAAAATCGAAATAATCAACGTTTGAATACACCAAATGAACTCTCTCCTCCACAAAACAAACAATCACATTACCATAATTTTTCAGAAACATCAACCCACTCCACAAAATCAATCATCAACCCTCTGGTAATACTAAATTAATAATATTATAAATAAATAATATTGAATTATAATAAATATTATTCAAAATATAATAAATAAATATTATTTTAATTATGACTATTTATATAATTTCAAAATTATTTATTTATGCAATATCAAATTTATTTGTTAGTATAAATTGAAAGGATATATTAAATTAATATAGATAAAGATGGTGGGGTAGGTAAAGTTGTTGGAGATAAAAATGGTGGGGTATGTAAATGTGTTAGATTTTGTGCCATGTGTTAGATTTTGTGCCACCATTGGGAGGGTTTTTGGTTTTAAATCAAATGAGTATCTAATGTATTAGTTTATTGGTTTTTAATGTTGAGTTTGATTTTTGGCTTAATTTTTGGTGTGCCATTGTACTTGCTCTTATATAATTTGGTTTGATTTGTATCAATTTATGATACAAATCAAACCAAAATCATCCCCCCAACTTTTTATTTTTATCCCCATTTTGGCATTTTTCGCTATTCAAAAAATATTTTTTTTATAAAAATAATTTACACATTTTTTTAATAAATAGCGACTAGGTTTACTTCATTTGGATTCCAAACTAATTAATTTTGAAGATAAAGTTGGTGGGATATGTAAAAGTGTTGGAGTTTTGATTAAAAAGAAAGTTTTCAAAGCCATAACTCATAATTTTTCAAAAGATACATCTGAATAAGCTATTCGCGAAATGGACGAAAGTGCCTACTTATCTCTTATCTTAAACTTTACCACTCCAGTTATGCGGAAATGTGGTAAACAAAAACATGCGAGAAGTCTTTGGGAAAAATTGGAAGAACTTTACTTTGAGAAAACGTTGCCAAATAAAATTCATCTTCTTTTTTTAAAAAAATCAGTTTTAAATTGGATTTAAACAAAGACATGGAAGACAATATCGATGTTTTTACCAAATTAGTTGAAGATATAAAACAAACCGATGATAAACACATAGACGATTATACATCTATTGTGCTTTTAAATGTTATACCTGAATCTTATGCTGATATGAAATCTGCTATTAAGTATGGTATGGATAATATCATGCTTGATACGGTGATTAATAGTTTAAAAGGCAAAGAGTTAGATTTAAAGACTGCCATAACTGTGGAGAAGCATGACACTTTAGGAAGGATTGCCCAAATCCTAAGAAGAAAAACCATAACCATCAAAATGATTGTAATATGGCTTCCAATAGTGAGAGTAATGGTGATGTTTTTATGGTAACTGAATTGTGTGATAATACTGTGAATTATGTGCATTTTATGCTTTCTTACAAAAATTAATGGTTGGTAGATTCAGGTTGCACTTATCACATGTCACTTTTAAAAACAATTTTAGCTCCTATAAAGAATTGAAAACTGGTTGTCTCTATGGCAAATGAGAAAAAATGTCAAATTGCTGGAATTGGTGATGTTTGTCTCAAATTTGATTCTGGAAATTGTTTAACTTTAAAGAATATTTGACATGTATCTGATTTGTGCAAGAACTTGATTTCCTGTATTGCTTTGGAAGATGTGGGTCTTGAGGGTAAGTGGGGAAAATGTGTCATGAAAATTCTTAAAAGATCGTTAGTGATCGATTGCTAAGGTTGAAAAACGCCGAAACTTGTATGTTTGTTTTGCTGTCCCTATGTTTTGTGATGATAATTGTGCAAATCTTGTCAAAGAAGATAAAACTAAATTATGACATAAAAGACTAGGTCACATGAGTTTTAAAAACCTTGAGATTTTAAACAAAAATGAAGTTTTTGGAAATGATAAAATTTCTATATTACCTTTTTGTGAAACATGTGTTATGAACAAACAAAAACGAGTGAGTTTTCCACCTCCTCCTAACCCCAAAAAAATTTCTTCAAAATGTGCTTTAAAGTACATACATGTTGATGTATGGGGTCCTGCTAGTGTACCAACTCAGAGTGGAAATAATTATTTTTTGTCGATAATTGATGACTTTTATAGGAAAGTGTGGTTGTTTTTTTATGCAAAACAAATCTGAAGTGTTTAAGAAATTTAAAAAACTAGAAAACTTTGGTTGAAAACAAAACTGGTCTTAAAATCAAGATATCCATGTCATGGTTACAAAATGAAAACAAAATGAAATTCATGATTTGGATGTTTTGCATGACTATCAACTAGTCCGTGATAGACCTAGACGACTTCTTAGGCAACCTTCTCGTTTTGATGATTTTCATATAACTTCATTTGTTTTTAGTGTGTTTGAATCTATTGATAATTCCGAGTCAAAAACTTATAATCAAGCCTTAAAATTTGAAAATTGCAATGAGTGGATTAATGCTATGAATGATGAAATGAATTCTTTGCATATTAATCAAACTTGGATTTTAGTGCCTAAGCCGAAAAGCTGTTCAGTTGATGCTTGGAAATAACTTTATAAAATCAAAGGTGAATCTGATTCAACTAGGTTTAAAGCAAGATTAGTGCTAAGTGTTTTACTCAAAAGGAAGGAATAGATTACATTGCAATTTTTACTCTAATAGTTAAGTTCACAACCGTGAGGATTATGCTCGCTTTGGTAGCTCAATTTGATTGGGAATTGAAACAAATGGACGTTAAAACAGTTTTTTTGCATGGTGATTTAGATGAAAAAATCTATATGAGATAACCCGGGGGGTATGTGGATAATCAATGTCCTGACTATGTGTGTTTGCTAAAGAAATCCTTATATAGCTTGACGCAATCTCCTCGCACGTGGAATATAAAATTTGATCAATGCATGCTAGATTTGAAATTTACGCGAAGTGCTTATGATCATTGTCTTTATTTCAAAAATGATAGGAATGTGTTTGTTTTCTTGTACATACATGTGGATGACATGCTTCTTATTAGTCCATGCTCTAAATCAATTGAATATGTTAAAAATTGCTTGAGTGTTAAATTTGACATGAAATATTTAGGTGATGCTAGTAAGATACTTGACATGAATATAGTTAGAGACCGTAATTCCTCATTTGTTTACTTGAACCAAATTTCATATGTTGAAAACATTTTGAGTAAATTTTCAATGGTTGATGCTGATTATGTTGATGTGTCCCTTGCCTCCCATTTTGTGCTTAGTAAAGAGCAATGTCCGAAAAATCAATTTGAAATGAATCAAATGAGTAGAATCCCGTATTCCAATGTCATAGGTTCCGTTATGTATTTGATGGTTAGTACTCGCCCCGACATAGCTTATGCCATTAGTTGTCTTAGCCGTTATTTGTCAAACCCGGGCTTGCCCCATTGGCATGCCGTTAAGTGGTTGTTGCGGTACTTGAAACATTATTTGAACTATGGTTTAAAATTATTTAAATTTGAAAACGGTGTTAGATTAGTAGGATATGTTGACTCAAACTATGCCAATGATAGAGATCATAGGAAATACACCACGTCTTATGTGTTCACACTTTGTGGTTCTTACATTAGTTGGAAGTCTCAACTGCAATCAATTGTGGCCTTGTCCAAAACCGAGGATGAATACATAGTTATAACTGAATGTATTAAAGAAGCGATTTGGTTAAAAGGCTTAATTTCTGAAATCGGTTTTTTGAAAGACAAAGTGGTAGTGTTTTCTGATAGTCAAAACGGTATCCAACTTTGTAAAAATCATGTTTTTCACGATAGAACTAAGCACATTGATGTCCGCTTCCATTTCATTCGTGATGTTGTTGCTAAATGCATTGTTTACTTGGATAAAATTGATACCAGCTTGAATCCTGCTGATATGAACACTAAGCGTCTTCCTGTTTCAAATTTTCTAAATTGTTTGAAAATTTTGATGTTTGACACCGGTAATCCCAGTAATTAAGGTTGACCCGTTTTTTATGATTTCCTTAGGAATCCATGCTTGTTCTTTTGTGAGCAATCATGGTAACTTGGCTTTTCCTGCTCTGTGAATTAGCTTAGTTTTTTAAAATTTTCTGCTTCTTTTGTGGCTACTGAATATATTTTGTTTTCCCTGTGTTTTGGTCCTACTTTGTGTTAGATCAAATGCAGGGATAAGGCGATGATGAACCATTTCTGTTAAAATATCCTTGAGTCCATTTTTTTGTGAACCGGTACTTGTTCCAAGGTGGAGAATGTTAGGATTTTAGAGGCCCATTGTTGAATATTAGGCAGCCTCCTAATTCTTTGTGAGCCCATTTGAGCAGCTCGGCCTAACTCCTATGTGGCCCCTTGGTCCTTAGCGCAAAACTAGAAACCAACTCTTATCTGTTGGTGACGTCTCCCACTTATCCGCCTTTGTGTATTGTGCTGTCCCTCCAGCCGTCATATTTATACCCCATGGTCCCTTCGTCTTTACAGGGCAAGCATGATAGGATAGAGAAAAAGAATACAGAGAAGTGTAGAGGTGAAATCTTGTAGAGATTTCATCTACAACCTTTTCTTACCCCCCGCCCTTTTCCTACCCCCCCCCCGCCTTTCTCCTTCAGTCCAGAATCCAGGTTGGATACTCCCTTTGTCACCTTATCCGGTAGTGTGTTTATGAGTGAGAGAAGGAGATACCTTTGATTCAGTCATTCTTTGTGAGGGCTTGCTGTGAGGTCTAAGAGAGGGTTTAGTTGGGTGGATCTTTCAGTGGTTGACTGTTCTGTCTTCTTCGGTTGTCATCTTTGGTCGTCTACTCCGTTCATTTGCCGAAGGTTGTCGATTGGGCCTTTTCTCTTTGTGGCTCTAACCTTGTGAGTGAGAGCTGTTGGTTCCGTGGACTCGTTGGTAGATATGGTCGATGAAAGGGTTACTAAGCCGAATAGAGCTTAGCCAAGGTCTTCGTGACCGATTACGCTAAGTCGTGTCTGGGCACACGGTGACTATGAGTTCTCATTCGTTGCTTCATATTTTCTATTGTCATTTCTGTTTCACTAACGTTTTCTGTTTTGCAACCCTTTGTTCTAATCTATACTCACAGATTCTTATATACCTTGTTCTGTTCTAATCACTTTGTGCTTGCAGGGATTTCTTGTGTTTCCAGTCTATTTAATATTGAAGGCCCTAGTCCTATAAACTGTTACCCCCACCCCGGATTGTAATCATGTATGGGTGGTTATTTTTTAGTTATTCTATAATAACTATTGCTATCAGTTTATTGGGTCTGTATATTATCTGGTTACTCCGCTTCTGTACGGGACTGTTCCGGCCAATAGTGTGGTGAAAAACCACAACAGGAAAAATGCCCAAAAATGGATTCATGTAGTCCATTTATTATACGAAGTACTTAAAATAAGACGGCGTAGTAAAATATCATTGTTTGTTTCTTCAACAATCTCTCTCTCTCTCTCTAAAATAAAAATTGCAATCACCCCTTCTGTTAGGGACGTAAAATCGATAAATCGAATCGAACGGTTTAGTTCGGTTTTAAAGTCAGAGTAGTTCGGTTTGGTTTGGAATAATAAAAAATCAAGTGGTTTGATTTGCGATTTCTTATGTCAAACCAAACCAAATCAAATCGAACCGAACCACCTATCTAAATATTATATTTATTTATTTATTTATTTATTTATTTATTTATTTATTTATTATTCTTTTATGTTTGACAGCTATATACCACATAGTCAAGTTCTCTATACCTTCAGATTGATATTTGATACTACTCATGAGCTCAAAATTCTCAATTGTCAATACACGAAAAGAATTATAAATCTAATTATGGTTAAAAGTTGAAAAATACTGAACATTCTAGCATATTTGTTTTGTTTATTGATGCTACTTTCTGTTCATCCAAGTTGATTAATTTTTTTAAAAGTTTTAGCATCTTTGATAATTTATTGGTGCTGCTATTGGTTTTTGTTAATTCCAAGTTGATTAATTATTTTTTTTTTGAAATAAAAAAACCGAACCAAATCGAATAGAGTGGTTCGGTTTGAGAAATTTTGGCATCGATAGGAGTGATTCGGTTTACGGTTTTAGTCCAAACCGAATCGAATCGAACCACATACACTTCTACTGTTAGGGATGCCAATGTCTTAACCTATTAAGATTCATAGATGCAATATATATACAGTTGGTGAGGAAGCATTAGATTGTGCCACCTCACCACCTTTTGATAAATATTCATTTTAAAACATTAATGTAGAAGTTTTAATAACTCTTTATTTTCTAGCCATTAACTAATAAAATATATTAATAGTCAATATGATAAGGGTATTAATATTAGTATATATAATATTTTCTATTATCAATAGTAGAAGTCTATATTTAAAAACTTTTACAGCAAACATTAATTCTAACCAATGTGAGATAAAACTCTTTTATTATAATAATAAAAAGTGGGAGTGAGATACATTTCTTCTATTGATAATAAAATGTAATGTTTTTAATCTAATGACTTTTAAAAGTAACATAAATTTCTAACCAATGTAAGAAACATGTCTTCTAATGGTATGATATAAAATAAGTTGCCGAGACGTATTTGAGAACGGCGTTAGGGAAGACTTTGAAGTTCAGGGGGTCCAACGGCAATTTCTGAAAGTTAGTTCGGCGGGAAGTTTTCACAGTTTTCCGTTAGTTTCCGTTATACACTAGTAGAAATCATTTAACGGTCGACAAAACTTTAACGGAGAAATTTTCTCTCGCGTTCGGATAAATTACGGGGCCCGCCGCATATCAAATCGAAACTCTCGACAAGATCTACAAGACCCATGAGTTGTAACCTGTGACAAATTCGCTTTAAGCCCAAAAAACGCTATTTAAGCACTGTTACGGGCCTTGGAAGTTTTCAGGCTTTTCCGTCTATTTTTATTTATTTATTTCCTTTTAGGGTTTGGTTTGTTTAGGGCATATAAATACGCTCTTAAACGTTTATTTCTTTAGTTATGATAATAAATCGAGTTTTCTTATTTCTTACTTTGTGCTTGAAAACACTAATTGTCGTCATAGGCTTGTTTGTTAGGAATTTCTCGTGAAAAGAGTTCTTGTTAATTATTCCGATGCGTCATGGTAATATATATATATATATATATATATATATATATATATATATATATATATATATATATATATATATATATTAGAATTAAGAGTGTCATTTTTCAGTATTAAGAGTGTCACTTTTGACCTTAAAATATGTCACTTTTGTCTTTTAAATGTGTCAATTAGCATTTCGTCAAAGTCCGTTAGGGTCCGTCAAGCATCCCAAGGTAAATGTGACTAACGGAAAGCTAACGAAGTTGATAAAGAATTAAACTGCAACGCATGGAAAACATAATAATTTTGACGGTAAACCTTGAAAGTGTAAGGGGACCAGAACAAAATAAGAGACTTCTCATTAATGCAATGGCTAGCTTAGCTGACACGTGACAAGCCGCACTCAATAAAAATAAATTTTGTTGTGCCACACTCAATAAAAATAAAATTCTATTGTGCGAGAGATTCAAACCCAATATCTCCACCAAATTTATAACTACAAACCCGAACCATCTTGGCTAAGCCAATTTTATTATTTTTAATAACATATTTTTTTTTATATTTATTATAGCCCATAAATTTCTAAATAAAGCTTCGTTTTATGGATACATCTTATTAAATTCCGTCTTACATAATTTTTTGCCAATTACGAAAAATACTACAAAGGCGAACAAGACTCCCACCAGGAGAACATAAAAAAGATGTTTTAAAAGAGTCATTCTTGAGCCCTTTTTTGTCCGATTAAACCTGATTAAACTTTGAGTAAAATATTAGGCTAAATAGAAATTATTCATCATACTTTAAACTTTTTTTCATTAAAGTTACGGTTCAATATTTTTATTTAATTTTGAAAACTGCCTTCAATTACCCAATCACGTTAATTACTCCATCCACTTTTGTTAAATATTTTAGGTGGAGAACGTTAAAAAAGTAACTTAAACTCAAAATTAACCTTATATAATTTTTTTTGATGTGTGTGTAGATATATAACATAGAAAATATATACTACTAACATATTTATGCAAACTTTTGAATTAGCACACTAATTGAAAGAATAATAAAAAGATAAAAAAAAATAAAAACCCTAAATAACAATATCTCTAACATTTTCAAAAGTTGTTATGCTTTCGCCTCATTTTCTCTTTTTAACTTTTTGCCTCTACTAGAAAATCAACTACCGATTCTTATTGAGAAAAAGAAAATATGCAAATAAATACTATTTCTGATTCGGGTACAGAGTTTAATATATTTTTTTTATTTTGAGTTGTTTTATTTAAAAAATTTATTTTTAAAAATTAAAACATAAAAATATCATTTTGTTATTAAGAAACTATTAAAAATATCGTTTTCTTAAAAAATTTGATTTTCAAATGGTGACTTTTAGTCTAGAAAGGAGTAGCATTTAGAGGTATTTAATCTTCTTTTACTTAAATTTGAGTTATTAAAAGAGAATAGTTTGAAGATAACTTCACGAAAAAATCTTTATTATTTCATCTCTTCATTCTTTATAAATTCAGTTTATTTGTGTTGATCAATGTGCTTCCAATTTTCCATATATTCTACTCCATATTGTTTGTTAAATGATACTCCCTCTGTTCCAGGTAGAGCTGTCAAAACGGGCTTGCGGGGCGGAAAAGCCCACGGACCGAAAAAGCCCGTTGTGAAACGAGGCGGGGTGGGAAAGCCCGCGAATGTGACGGTCCTAAAAACTACTAGCCCAATCCGCCCCGCGTAGGGCCGCGGGCAAAACAAGCTAGCTCGCAAAAATTGGGTTTGTTTAATTTTTTATTTATTTATTATCAGTATTTGAAATTATCTGGAAAAACAAATTTCCCAAATGCAACCGTAGCTTCTGTGGCTACGTCACCATTCATGTGCTCCAGCATGGCAACCAAAGGACCAATTATTCGAAAAAACAAAATTACAGTAAAATCACTTTAAAAAATAAAAAATTTAGCTGGTGGAATTAACCTCCATGACATGAGGGTTAACAGAAAAGCCTGGCATATTCCAGGTCCAGAAAAAAAAACTTGACATGTTCAAAGTCCTCTTTGTCAAATGGGTCTTCAATTAGGGGTGACAATTTGAGGCACGACACGATTGACCGATACGAACACGACATGAAATTATAGGGTTTGGGCTGGGGCTTATCGGGTTCGGGCCGTTATAGGGCTAACACGATAAGGCACGATAAAAAATGAATGGGTTGTTATCGGGCTGGCTTGATACGCACGGTAAGGCACGATAAGACACGATAACTAAAATATATATGTTTTAAAAATATATTTTTGAAAATTTACTAGGGGTTATTCACTTCTTTCGAACTATTTTCATGATTATTTTATAGTTTTATCATTTTAAAATTTATGACTTTTAAACTACTTGACTATTTATATTGATAAAATTTCAAAATATGTATTAAAAAATCAAAATTATATATTTTATAATGTTTATTGGGCTTAACGGGTCTGACTAAATAAATCGTGTTTTTTTTTCTTATCGTGCTTATCGTGTCGTGTCGTGCTTTTCGTATTTTTATCGTGTCGTGTTCGGGTTTTAATATTAGGCACGATAAGCTTATCGTGCCGTATTCGTGTTCGTGCTTATCGTGTCGTACTATTATCGTGCCGGCCCGATAACAGCCCAACACGACCGATTTGCCACCCCTATCTTCAATAGACACGATTGGATAAGTGGATTTTGGCGAAAATTGTAAAACCATAATATTTGGGCATTAATGGAAAGAGCCCAGAAGAAAAGAGAGAGCGATTTGGGGACGGATGGATCCGATGACGATGTCGGCACAGAGGACGAGATCTAGTGTGAGCTCGGTGAGATTGGAGAAGGATGGGTAGGGGAGCTGGTGAGGTTTGGGGAGTTGGAGAGGCCGGTGCCGAGCGTGAGAGAGGTAGATGAGAGATTTGCAAATCCATTGTTAGTTTGTTACGAAGGGGAGAGAGAGACTGAACACTGAACATATGAAAGAGACGGAGTGAGAGAGTGAGTCTAACCTAAACCTAACCCTTGAGAGAGTACGTTACAGGCCTGGGCCGCTTATAACAATTAACAATACAAGTCCCGAAGTCCATAATACGCGGGTTGCCCGCGGCCCGTACAGGCAAAGCCCGAAAAGCCCACATCCTAACGGGTATTGAATACACCAGCCAAACCCGTCCTTAATAGGTGGCGAGGCGGGCATGCCCGCGGGCTTTTGCTCTATTTGACATCTCTAGCTTCAGGTAAAAAGTCTCCGTTTGAAAGTCAATTTTTTTTTTTAAAAATGGTATTTTTAGTAGCTTATTAGTAATAAAATGATACTTTTATACCTTAATTTTTGAAAGTAGATTATTTAAGTGAAACATTAAAAAATGAAATAGTGGAATCTTTGCCTGAAACGAAGAGAGTAATTAGTTAATCATTTTAAACATTTTTAATCCGAATTTTTTGATAAGTTGAAATGTAATATTCTCTTCATTTTGGATAAATAGTTTCCGTTTGAAAGTCAATTTTTTTTAAGAAATTGACTCTTTTAATAGCTGATTAGTAATAAAATTATACTTTTACGCCTTAATTTTTTAAAATAAATTCTTTAAATTAAATATCTCAAAATAAAATAGATTCTTTACCCAAAATAAAGGGAGTAATAAAATTGACGAAAGTAAACTGACCTTAATAAAACAAAGTACGGTGATTAAATTAATATTTAAGCCTATATAATATAGAAATATTTGCACCGTAACAATTATAAGTCGTAACTCATACTCCCCTCTTCCTAAAGAAGATTTATTAACTTTTTTTGGGTCTTATATTTTCTTTATTAGTACCAAGTTTACTATTTTACCCTTACCTCACTTGTTACTTTAACTATCGTGTACCTTTGTGACGTGAGCAACTTGCATCAAATTCTTATATTTAATTAAATACATTATGAGTAAAATGTATCTTTAGTTAAATATTGGATTAAATAATTATTTGGTCCCTGAATTATCTACAAATTATGTGTTTGGTCCTACGACTTTTTTTGGAATGTGTTTGATCCTTAAACTCGATTTTTGCTAAGAGATTCCCCCTTCGTGGGGTTACCGTCAATTTTTCCGTTAGAATTTATTTAAAATCCCAATATTTCCCTTACCTTGACTTCTCGCTATCTGAATCAAAATTGACTGGCTTGGATCTCTAATGGCTTCCGCCGGTGGAAATGAATGTAACGACGGTGAACCATCACCATTATCGCAAAGAAAAAAACTCTGCTTCTAACAATTAATGGATCGAAGAAACTAGAGAAGAAGTCGGAGCTGGAAAGAGGTGAAGGATCGGAAGCTATGGCAGATTAAAAAGAAGAAGTCGGAATCTATGACATATTAAAGAGAAGAAGTCGGAATCTATGGCGTTAGCCTTTCCTGCTCTGATACCCTGGTCAACCCAACCACTTCACTTTACCGTGAGTTTTTTTCGTCAAAATTTATGTTATTCGAAGGCTAAAATTCAACGGAACAAAGTAGACACACTATAAACATGAATTGAAAACAAATCAACAAATTCAACACATTAGGCTCATGAATCACCGTACCAGTAACGAACAAACTACAAATCTGATCACCGACACTTACAACCACCACCACCAAGATTAGGTACGAAAACCCTAGATCCCTTCCAACTACGACCCCGATTCCGGCAAAGTAGCTTTCAAGCCTCGCCGTCTTTATTATTATTATTTTTTCTTTTTCCACCTAAGGGGGGCATGGAAGGGATCGAACCTGAGACCTCGCCGTCTTTATTGCCTCAGTTCAGCCTCTCTCTTTTCTTAGATTCACCCTCTCTCCAGTCTCATTCCTGCCTCGATCTTCATCTCTCACAGCTCCGACCAAACTTCCATTATCGGAATTTGGGTGAGGAGAGATGGGACGTCACCACCTTCGAGTTTCCGTTCTGTGCCCCTCCGTTCAAAGCCTCTTCCGCCATTGCTACCGGTTGAAGAAAGAGAAAATGAGAGCGATAATTACATATATTGGAGCAGAAGAAAGAGAAGGTGGGAAGCAATGGATAAATGAGACAGTAACTGGGCAGGTAGGGAGGATCATTCACAAATTGGGGGCATTTTCAACCATTAAGGGCAATTTCGGGATTTTAATTAAATTTTGACGGCAAAACTTACGGTAACCCCGTGAGGGAGGAATCTCTCAGCAAAAATTGAGTTTAAGGACCAAACACATTTCAAAAAAAGTCACAGGACCAAACACATAATTTATGAATAGTTTAGGGACCAAATAATTATTTAATCCTTAAATATTACTCCCTCCGTCCCTAATTTATTGTCCTGGTTGACCTGGCGCACTGTTTAAGAAAATCGATTTGATTGGATTATTAATATTGGTTTAATGTGTAATTTCCTTTAAAGCCCATGTTTATGTGGCCTATAATTAAAGTATGGTGAAAAAGTAAGGGTAAAGTGGTAAAAGTGATGTTCTAAAAAGGTAAGTTTGAAAGTGGACAATTATTTTAGCACGGACGAAAAAGGAAAGGAGAACGATAATTTAGGGACGGAGGGAGTATTATTTTTTTTAAGAATGGAGGGAATATTAAATTTTGGTGACAGAAAATCTGGCCTATTACAACACAATTTTTTTTTAATAAACCTACCAAGCGGGTAGCAGCCGTTGAAAAGGTCATCGCCCAAAGGGCTGCTACATTTGCAAAGTACTAGAATACCCAAATGTATATAATATATATCCTCAAAAATAAAATAAAAAATGGAAAAATTAATAGGAAGTGAATTTTTTTTTTTCGTATAATTTTTTTATTCAAATCTATGCGACAGAATATGTAAATCACCGAATGTCTTCAAACAATTTGAAGTTGTCCTTAGAAATAAAAATAAATAAAATTTTATTTGCTTAAATGATATTCGGCCATCGAACAATCTGACTTGTAACTTGTAAAATAAAGAGTTTTAATGACTAAAATATTTTTTTTTTCATTTTTCACGGAACAAAATTTATTTAATAACCAAAGCATTTAATGGCATCCATCTTACAAACCACTTACGAAACAAAAATGTCGTACATAACCCAACAACGTACAGAGTCTGAATACAAGAATTATTGACAAAAAAAAAAAAACAAAGTACACGGTAACATCATCCCACAAAATTATAGACAAAAAATAATATTAACTAGTTTTACACACGTGCGTTAAATGTCATATATATCTTTTTTAATTAAATTATATTAAAATAAAAGAAAGATTATAAACAAAATTAAAAAATAAAGAAAAAATATGATGAGAGAAACGGATTATATCCGTATAATTGATATCATTTAATCTATTATTTTATGAATTGTTTAAGTCATTTTCTCGTTCATAATTTTCTAGAGTTTAATAATTGATATTTTTTGTTAATAAAATTTAGGATCTTAAGTAGTATAAATAGTAATTTAAATGTATATTATTCTCTATATAACATATAGATTTATTAAATATTTATAATTTGTGGTTGTTATCTAATATTATAATTTAATCGTATATATTCTTATAATTTACCAATAAGTTATAATTAAATGTGGTTATTTACAAAAATAAATTTTGTTTTGATATTATAATTTCAGATACGATGAAAGAGACACAAAGTTTCAAATACCGACAAATCATGTATGAAGATTTCCATAGCAGACTTTTTATAATTAATTGTGGTTATATTATATTTTGTAATCACATGTATTCAATTAACATGTTTTTTATATTCTCTGTCCCAAAATTATCGTCTGGGTGGACTTGATGCACGGTTTAAGAAAATACATTTGACTGAATTATTAATATTAGTTTGATGTATAGTTTATTTTAAAACTCATGTGTATGTGGCCCAAATTAAAGTATGATGAAAAAGTTAAAGTTAAGTGGTAAGAGTATTGTCCTACAAAAGAAAGTTTCAAACAAGACAATTATTTTGGGACGAATGAAAAAGGAAAGCAAAACAATAATTTAGGGATGGAGGGAGTAACACATTTGTTCTTATTCCAATGTTATTTGCTTATTTTAATTAATCAGTAAATTAAGTATGCACCAAAAGAGATTTATATTTACAGATTTTCAATTGGTGGCTACTCCTATTAAATACTACTACATAAAAACTCGGTATTTTTTTACCACATGTGCATGTTTGCACATTTTCAATAAATCTTGAGAATTATGTAATTAATTAATGAGATTTGTGTTCTCAATACATGCTAACTACTATATAATAATACTCAAAAATGACTTTCATTTAAAAAAAATACATTTTGGCATGATTTAACCTCTTTTAGATACCTAGATTATATATATATATATATATATATATTTCCTGTAAGATCATATTAGTATTACGGATCTTAATTTGTAAGACGAAGTCACACTTTTTTATAACTTACTCCATCAACATATAATAAAAAGATCACATAAATCTATTTTTTTATAAAATACACCTAAAACTATTATTCCTAAATTTATACATTTATACAGTCATTGCTCATACGAAATTTGGTTTTCTTTCTCAATCGTCTTGACTTGACTTGTCACGTTGCATACTTATCCCTACATCATCTTACTTGTAATATCGTACCAACTATATAAACTATTCCAACTACTCTCTCACGCCTATAATGACTAGAACGTATGTACCAAAGAAAAATATAATGACTAGAAAAGTCAAATAAAGACCAATTGATCATCGTGAAATGTACAACTTACCCACTAGAATACTTTAATAGCCTATATAAACCCATCTTATTCTCAGAAAAAAAAATCAATCACAAGAAAATATTTCCTTAGCAACTTACTTCTTAGACTTGAGCAATATGTCTTCCATTTGTCCAGGTTTGAGCAATATTCGTTTTCTGTTTATTTTCACCATTTCACTCCATTGAGGTTTGATCCTCCCCGCGATCGGACCGTCGGATCCGGATCCGGATCCGAATCCTTCGCGGGTGTTGTCGGTCCGGTCGTGTGAATTTATTTTTTATGAGATATTGATGTATACAAATTTTATTGTGCAGTTGTTGGTAAGAATTCGTGGCCAGAGTATCGTGGGTGGATCGGAGACACCGTCAAGTGCTTAATCGAGGATGAGAATCCTTCACTTGATGTGGTGTTGGTGTTCGAGGGCTCAATCGTCACTCAAGATGTTCGGTGTGATAGGGTTCGTGTTTGGATTAATGTAGCCCATATTGTTACTAGGGTTCCAGTTATTGGTTAATGTTTTCGTGATTTTAATTTGGGTGTTAGTATTATGATCTTTTTTTGATTGTTTTGTCAAATAAGACCATGAAATGCCAAGTGCGTATGTAAGTTTTGGAGTGTACGACCACCTTAAATAAGAGTACTGTAGTTAATAAAAAAACATTGTCCGTTCTTGTATAAACCTCTTCTCTTGATTACACAAATGTTTTCATTAGTTTGTTTTTAGGAAAATGATTTTTTGATGCAGGGAAAATAACAATATAAATTCTTTTTACGAGAAATTCATCAACAAATGTATGCCAGTTTAGGGTTTCACACAAAAACGTATGAAGGAAGAAATTATGTATTAATTATCAAAAATTGTCTAATAATACATTTAAGAAAGTATTTTTATGCCCTAAAATAATCTAAACCCTAAAAGGAATAAATAAACAAAAATAACGAAAAACTCAAAAAACTTTCAAAGTCAGCAACAGTGCTTAAACAATGTTTTTTGAGCTTAAAACAAACTCGTCACGGGATATATTCAGCATTTCTTGTAAATCTCGTCGAGAGTTTCGATTTGATATACGGCGGATCCAGTAATTTATTCGGGATCAAAAGTTATGGCCAATTAATGGACGACTCCTTAATATCTTGTAGGGGTGTAAGTGGTTCGGTTTGGTTTGGTTTATACTAAAAACTCAAACCGAACCCCCTCCCAGTGTAAACCGAACCGAACCGAGTAAGACTTGGAACCGAACCGAATCGAACCACTCGGTTTGGTTTGGTTTGGTTCGGTTTTGTGGTTTATATAAATTATTTTTAATGAAATTAACTAACATTAAAAATAACAATAAAAATAAGATTTTAATTTGGAATTAACATCAAAATTAGGAAATAACTTACTAACAACAAATTATCATAAATAAAATAATACAAATTCTAAAATAAACACAAACAATATAAGAAATAATAGTTCTCCAACAATCAATATTTTGTTTGGTTTATTATCCGTGTATATATATATATAATGAATAAATCAAATGTTCAAAATAGTTAATAAATGTAATATAATCTATATTATATAATCAATAAATAAAAATATATAGGGTAGTTTGATTCGATACCAAAAATCGTGTAACGAACCGAACCGTGCGGTTTTTCTAATTTTTGAAACCGAAACCGAACCGTCTTCGACCAAAATCGAATCAAGCCGACTGGTTTGGTTTGATTCGGTTCGGTTTTGTGGTTCGGCGGTTCGGTGGTTCCGATTTACACCCTTAAATTATCTTGATTTCTACTATTTCTTTTTTGGTCAAAAATTACAACTCATACCCTTAAACTTTTTATTTTCCCCAAAGCCTTTAAAACCCTCAAACTTTGTTAGAAATGTGTCCGCTACTACATATTTCACATCATTTTGGCCGAGTGTTTTGAACCTAAACACAATTAATCCGTTTCAATGCAACGTTTGAGTAGCATGTGTTATATAAAAAACTATACGTTTTCACCGCTATAAATTAGAGTTTTGTTTAAAAAAGATTATCATGCACTAAAAACTATGGTTTAAAAATTATGTATTTGAAAACGACTGCGTTTTAAAAAAAGGGTACCAAACCAATATTATTGACAAGTTTTATATCAACCATCACTACAGGAGCTTGAATCTGTACAAGTTTATCCCCACGTTGTGCTTGATTTGATTAATATCTTCCCCACGTTATCATCAAATTATTATATGGAGGCTGCTGAAAATGATGCTTTCTTGACAACAATAATGTTATACGGGGTATATTAAATGGAGTAGATATATGTGTAATTGTGTGTTGCCAATGTCAGAGATGACTATTTTGCGACGACTTTTATTTGATGGCAATGATGAAAATGAAATATTTGTTGGATGTTTTTAAGAATTGACTTAGAAATAAAGGCGGCTGTTGGGAGTCTTCTTCGTGGATATAGAAAATACTGTCTCGGTTCAGGTAAACTGTCCCGATTTAAAAATTAATTTTTTTAAAAAAAATAATATTTTTAGTAGTTTATTAATAATAAATTAATATTTTTATGTGTTAAATTTTAAAAGTTAATTTTTTAAATGAAATATCTAAAATGAAAAAATAAACTCTTTATCCGAAATGAAAGGAGTGATAAATATAAGTAATTTCTTATAAGAAAGCGACGAAAACATAATGTTGTACAGTACAATACAGAGCACCTTAAAGTTGAATATTTGTATAAATATGTTTCAAATTAACATATATCATTTTAGAATATTTATTAGGATAAATTACTGATAATTTGAGATTTGGTGTATGAAATTAAAAACAATATGATATATTATGATATTGTATGTCTAAATGACATATTTAAAAGAGTATTTATAGGTTACACAGTAAAGATTCAAAAAGAAAAGGAAAACATGAACCATAATCATGTTAGGAGAAAGATAATAGAATTAACTAATTAACTTAACTAATTTTATATTAAGGTTTACATGAGCAAATATGTAAAATCAATAACAAACTATTACATTCTCAATACTCCCCCTCAACTCGTACACTAAATCTTTGTGAAGTGGTCGTGTCGGAGACCAATGAAATGTTAAATCTTTGTAGTAAAGGCTGCTACCCAAATTGTGGTAGAAACTGCAACCTCACAAATATGGAGAAACCCAAATATGAGTCAATCCCCGAAAACCTTCTTAATAGTTGGCAAATTGAAGATAAAAGAAAGGTTGAACATTTCGTAAAACTCCTCCTTGGTGCAGAGAATAGATCGGATACCGTCCACAAAGTGATATTTGAATCAATTCATTGTTTGACTTCAGTATCACGTTATTGAAGCAAGATAGCGGAAGAATAGAACCGATTTGGCTTTGATACCATGATAATTTGAGATTTAGTGTATGTAATTGAAAGTAATATGATATATTATGATTGTGAGTCTAAATGAAAGATTTAAAAGAATATATATATGTTACAAAGTAGATATTCAGTTAGGAGAATTATAAGAGAATTAACTAATTAACTTAACTAATTTTATATTAAGACTCACATGAGCAAATATGTAAAATCAACAACAAATTAGTGTATTCTCAACAATTACCATTATCTTTCTCAATTATGCCGAGTTCAATGTTTTAACCCCCACCCCTAACTACTACTTGTAACAACACAGTCCATTTAACTTAATAGAGTTTTAATTTACTCCTTGTGGTGAAAGTAACTTGTTAAACGGAAGAGAAACAAGCCATGTGTTGGTTACATGACAGATTTTTACTGTTAAATACTCCTTCCGTCCCTAATTTATTGTCCTGGTTGTCCTGACGCATCGTTTAAGAAAACCTATTTGACTGGATTATTAATATTGGTTTAATGTGTAGTTTCTTTTAAAGCCCATGTGTATGTGGCCTATGATTAAAGTAAGGTGAAAAAGTAAGGGTAAAGTGGTAATTAAAAGTGATGTTCTAAAAAGGTAAGTTTCAAAGCGAACAATTATTTTGGGACGGATGAAAAAGGAAAGGAAGACGATAATTTAGGGACGGAGGGAGTATTATTTTTATATAGTGTGGCGGTTGAATTAAAATAACTACGCCCTAACCATACTCTACCCGATTTCCCCTTGTGCAGAGTCCAATACGGACCAACCATGTGCCCACATGGTCGAGTTACTAGCTTCTTGCCCATGATGTAGCAAATATTGTTTGTAGAAAACAATATACGTACTCTGATAGGTGCACATATGAGTGATATTGTTAGTTGGGTTTTGTGCTTAATTATTGAGTAAATATTACATTTTTAGTTGTTTTCTGCTTGTTTGATGATTGTAGGTATAAAGGGAGCAGACTAAAGAAAATGAAGCAAAAGAGCTGTGTTGAAAGCAAAATAAAGTCAGTGATGTCGTGTGGGCATGTGGTAACTGAAGTAAGGAATGTTTCAGCTGATAATAAAATGTCACGTGGGCACGTGCTAATTGATATCCGAGATCAAAGTTGATTTTCAACTTACTGAAGGATTGTCCAATAGATATCGTGGGGAATTTAATTAGGGAATTGTATATGTTTCTAATTTAAACCACTTTCTTCTTTATTCATTTTTTCCCATTTGTTTTGCAAAGAAAATACTGGAGTAGTTTTAGAAGTTAAGGGCAGTTTCTTTAGTTAAAAACTACTTGAGTAGTGGACAGAGTGGGGAAAATAGGGTCAAAAAGAGGGTTGGGAATTACCGAGAAAGGGCAGTACCGCAAGGAGTAGAAAGATAACATATTTTGTATAGAGAAAAAGCTGTAGCTTTCTTCGAGAAATTAACGACACTACAGGATAATTTACTTTTAGTATTTGTAAGCGAATTTAACTATGTTTAGTATAGCTAATTACTTTCCTCCAGTGAATGAACAATTAAGTCTAAAACATTCATACTACTGTGAGATCTAATAAAATTAATTAATTCTTGTCTGGTTGCGAATAGATTATAATGTTTAATTGATGTTTATGGCCAGAATATTAATTAATATAATAGTTTATTGTTAGTTAGAATTGTTGATCTTTTATTGTCCTCAGTTTTAACGAAGTGGCAGGTAACACCCCTTTTAGGCATCAAAAGCATAATTGGATCATGTTACGGAAACGAATAATCCAAGTCAAATGATAATGTTTCAATATCTACTGTTTAGAATCGGGTCTCTCTCTTCGTAATGCAATCGAATTACTAAATTTTACGGGCAAGATTACCCGGTCGTATCAAGTAATAAAGTTCGTAAGTACGAGTCGACCTCACGAGGATAGAGCTAAAAATAAATTCTAAGTACTAAAATTGGGCACACCTAATTTTATCTAAGCTAACGGAAATTAGATTTTTTAAAAAAAATAAAAGTAATAAAGTAAACTAAATTAACGCGATGATGAAATGGCGGCAACATCAAATCAAGGTTAAAAAGTAGGATTGTGATATTTCTAGTCTAGCCAATGTTTAATCTAACTCTCTATATTTTTCTTAACTCAAATTTTTGGTAGTCGGGTGCACACTAATATTTGCTACGGGCTTTCGCTACGTATAGCAAACATGGCTATCACTCATCCTTGCTACGGGCTCATATCATCGCAACACATAACATAGGGGAGAAAATAGCCCCGTGGTAGATCAAGCACCCAATGACTATCTATGGCCATTGACAATCGGTGTGCTTTAGATATGTAAACAATTATCACAATTTTCAAAATAATAGGAAGGGCTGGGTCACGGCCAGGACGTGGGTCGACCAGGTGAGGGACACGTAGGTTACTGTAGACACCCCAATTTCGTACCCCTGATATGTAACTCTGCCATGTGATATCAAAAACTGTTGAAACTTAACAAAATGTCAAGTTACAGGGTTGAAAATGTAAAAGGAATAGTAGGATGCATAAATAGTGAACTGCAAGGGGGAAAGTGTCGAAAATTGAAGAAGTTTCAGCAGTTGGCGCCGCGCCAAGGTTCCAAACAGTGCCGAAGAGTTAACGCATTGTGCAAATTATCAAACGCGTGGTACAAGCCGATGAAGCACAAATCCAACTATAAATATTAGTGCCCGGCTAGGATTTCAGAACACAATTCGACGAAGGCTTGAAGCCTAGATAAACTCTGCGTATTTTTAACGCAGTAAGCGATCAGTGAGCGAGAGTGATCCCCCCTCTCTTATAAAGCCTCGAAACTCTGCCAAACCTAATCCAAACACAAATCAAACCGGTTAAAGTGATCCCTAGCCTTTTAGTTAAGTATCCACCTCACTTCTCCGGCCCAAAAACCATAAAGTAAGTTGTTACTCTGCCCAAGTAAATAGGCCGAAAACACCACAAATAAGCCGTTGTTCCGCCCAATCAAAAATGTCAAAACAACCACAAATAAGCTGTCATTCTTCCCGAGTGAACGAGCCAAAACTACCAGAAAAACAAACAGTCACTCTGCCCAAATCACACCAACAACAACAACAACAAAAAAGACTCCCTCTCCCTGAAGGACAGAGCGAGCACACTCCGCTATAAAAGGTAATAGCCTTTAAGGACGTTATTTTTTATAAAGTTTTTTTTAAATCCAGCCTAATGTAGAAAATATAAGCTGTTGTGCTGTCTGAATTTAGTTAGAAAATACTATGTAAAAGAGCCGTTATAACGGCCAAATATTTTTAAATATATCTGTAATTATTGTAAAGGAGATGACTGCAAATCCGTAAATAATGTAGCCGCGGATGTATTTGCTTTTATTCTCCTGTCTTTAAATGCTTTATAAATTTGCTAGATAAATATAACAAAAAAGCATACTTTAGCCAAAAACCACTTTTGAGACCGAAAGGACTAGTTGGGTGCCTAGCATCTTCCCAACTCGTAACTTAACCTCCGAACCCATTTTACAATCTCAGGTTTTTCTTTTTTTGGTTTTGCTTTATTTTTGCCTTAAAATAAAGATGACGACTCTATAGAACATTTTGGATCCAGTGGGGCCTCGCAACACTCCTTTCTTGCACTTTTCCGTTTTTCCCTAAAAAAAGGAGAATGAGAATGAAAGGGTGATGTATTATCATATCCTGGTATCCCTTAAACAAGGGATAACTTGATGAGGGAAACTCAAAGCGCCCATAGTGATCCGAAATAGGCCATAAGGCTATTTATATAAAATTCATAGTGGGGGCGTCGCAACATCCTTTTTTGCACTTTTCTGTTTTCCCCTAAAAAATGGAAAATAGGAATGAAAGGGTGATGCATTCTCATATCCTGGTATCCCCTAAATAAGGGATAACTTGATGCGGGAAACTCAAAGTTCCTATATTGGATCAAAATCCACTGAAGTCAACCGATGCGCATTCCAACGCGTTATTTTAGACAGCACTCCTCTCACACTTTTAATTTCGTTTTCCCATAAATAAGGAAGGATGGAATGAGAGCAGTGGTGTCCCACATCCGCACGTACGCGGACCCCTATCCAAGGGCGCGAGGGGCGCGGGCGCACACGCCGGGCAACCCATAGTGGTGACTCTGCTGGGGAGATCGTTTTATTTTAAATAAAATGGAGGGCTAGACTCATTAAAAAAAAACTTTTTTTGTTTTTATTTGTTTCTGGCTAAAGTAAGCTTGTTATATTAATTTATGCATTTTAATATTGCGTTCATATACATCCGTATCTATATTTGTGGATATGATCCTCCATCTTGCAGCAGTCTCGTTCTGATAACTGTTACGGGTATATTGAAAAATATTCTTTAAAAAAAAAGGAAGAATCAAAAATTCCGAAAAAAAAGGTTTTCAAAAAAACAAAGTGATATATATATATATATATATATATATATATATATATGTTTGCAATAAAATTTCGGGCAGCATAATAAAAGGGTCGGGGCTTTATTTTTAATATTGATTTATTTTTGGCTCCGTATTATTATTTCTTTCTGTTTATTATTTTTATCTCGCTCAACTTGTACATATTTGCATTCATTCTGTTATTTTATTTTGGGGACATAGGACCAAATTTGTAATTAATAGGAATAGATAGATTTCCCGCTTTTCTTTCTATTTCTTAATATGATGTGCTTGCATGCTCGCGCTCAAACTAAAAAGTCGAGAAAATTCACGCGTAATAGCAAGACAGACCATATCTGTTTTTATATTCTGTTTGTATATCTGAAAAAGAATAATAGAGATTTTATTGCTTTTCAGAGGCTGCACACACGCGCACGCATATAGACATATTTCGAACTGCTACCCTACACCATGGCCAGCCTACCCCATGCATAACTAACGTCAGAATGCATATAGATTTCTCAGGACACTTCAATGACCGACCGGTTTTTGCATCTTTGAATCATGGGTCAGCCCCTGCAAAAAAAAAAAAAAGATGTTAAAAAAAATGTGCAAGTAAAAAAAAATGTATAAATAAAAAAAAATGATGATGTTGAAAAAAATAAGTGCACAAAAAAAAGAAGAATAAATACACAGGGGCTGATTTGTTATTCTCTGATGCTCGACCTAGAACATTCTGAATGGTGGATCCTGGAACGAATATATGCCCTTCGCTGGGATCATTCAGGTCCTAGGAGTCGAAGGCGTGGAATACGTTGGTCCTATACTGGAGAAAGAATCAACTGCTATTCTGAGGAAAAGTCACGAGGCATCAAAATAAAGCAGGTGCTTATCCGGTCAATTGTAGGAAAAAAAAATACTAATAAAGGCACGCGGTACTCTTAGCCCAAAAAGCCTTCAGCCAACCTTTCTGATACCTCCCAAAACCCATTTTTCTCAGAAATCTGGCCCAAATTTTGAAAAGGCAAAGATAGTACTGGCCCGTTGATACGAGAAACAGACGAGATCGAGAAAAATATCGAGGCGCGGATCGAAAAAGGGCGATGCTCAGTTAGAAGGTACATATTTTAGAGAATGGCGTGAAAGTGAGCGATCCGCCATGGGTACAGAATCTGGGGGCTTCAAGGACGCCCGACTCAGCTTATACAAAGAATGGTTAGACCAAAGTTTGGATACAGCGAGCCAGCGACTGATTGTATGATGAGCCAAATGGCTAGGCTGGTGCAAAATTTAAAGTCCAGTGGTAAGATAATCTCCTCCCCTACAGTCCCTCAAGAAGTATCAACCTTCCATGTTCCTCCAAACCCAATTGCCCAGCCAAACACTAACCCACCAAATATTACCACAGCCCAAAATCCCTATCCAACCCAAAATCCTTATCCTGTCTAAGACCCAAATCCTACCCAAAATCAAAATCCTTACCAGAACCCTTACCAAACGCCTCCTCAAAATCCTTATCAAATACTACAGCCAGAAATTAATCCAGCCAGTATACACCAAAATCCAACTTCCCCTCCCACCAAAATGGAGACAGGCATGGAGAACTTGAAAAGTATGATGCTCGAAGCTCTGGACAAATAAACTTTTTTTATGAAGGCATTAACGCTAAAACCTGCAGCCATACTACCCCCAAATTTCAACATGCCCGACATAGAAAAATTCGACGGGACTGGATGCCCTATCTCCCACCTAAAATCTTACTCTACTGGCATGTAATCAAGAGGGGCTAGTTTCGAAGCCATGGCCTCCAATTTTCACCTTATCTTGATAGGGGCTGCTAAGCAATGGTTAATGCTAGCAGATGATAGCACCATGGGCACTTGGGACTAAATAGCTGAAGGGTTCCTAGAAAGGTACAAAGATAATACCACTACTGAAAATAAACGGGAACTTGAGGCATGCATCCAAAAAGAAAATGAAACATTCGCAGAATTTGCAGCCAGATGGAAGGATAAAGTCGCCCATATTTTGGACAGACCTGATCCAGCTAAATCATGCAGAATGTTCATCAAAAACATTCAACCCATTTACCTATAATGCATGCAGTATCTCTCTTATAGCAATTTTAAAGCAATAGTGGAGATAGGAGTCCATATTGATGAAGAAATACATACGGGATCCCTAGAGATTGATGCACATACACCCCCAATTTCACTCTGTAACTCTGAATCAGATGAAGAATCTTCGGAAGAAGTCAACGTGGTTGAAAGAATTCCACCTGGTAAATATAGTAGTGTGCCATGGTCATATGAGACGAATAAATCTGCCAACTCTGTTGAAGGGAGCAGTAATGCCAACAAGAACCTCATAGGACCCTACCGAGCAAAAAGAAGGCATTACGATGAACTGAATACCCCAATGTCCCTGATTTTCCAAGGTTTAATGGCACAAGGAGTTTTGAAACCAATGGAAAATTATCGACCTCCACCAAAGCTATCAGACACATGGGACCACTCTCAGTATTGCAAGTATCATCGTAGCAGTGGCCATTCCACTGATAAATGTTATAAGCATAGTGATGTGCGCGAACGCAACACGGGCAAGATTACCCGGCCGTATCAAGTAATAAAGTACGTAAGTACGAGTCGATCCCACGAGGAATGCACGTAATTCTCACTCCAACTAAGTACCGAAATTATGCTAACTAATTATATTTGAGCTAAAAGAAATTAAATTAAAATCTAAAAATATAAACAACCTAAGAAAGCAATTGAATCTATACTACTATGGAGGTGGTTTGGCAACAACAAATCAATATAAAGATATAGGAACGCATTATTTCTAGTCTAGCCGGTGTTTAATTTAATTCTCTTTTTGCTTTTCTTTAACTCAAGTCTTGGTAGTCGGACGCGCTATTTTATTCGCTACGGGCTTTCGCTACGTATAGCAAATCTAGCTATCTCTCAACCTTGCTACGGGCTCATATCATCGCAGCACATAACACAGGGGAGAAAATAACTGCATGTGTAAACAAGCATCCAAAGACTATCTACGCGCGATCTCCTTTCGATCTCACGCCACGCAAACTACTATTGTGATTTTCAGAATAATAGGAAGGGCTTTCGCTTCGTATCCTATCATTCTAGTGATCATCTAATGGTTCGCTACACCATTAAAAGCATTAAGAAAACACAATAATAACCAAGCGCATGGGTAATACTTCGCAAAAAGAAACTCTCTATATTTTTCTACAAGTCATGTTGGTAGCCGAGACTGCTAAATTGGCTAACTACGGGCTCTCGCATCTTATAATCAACCCTAATCTCCCCGACCTCGCGAATGGCTAAGGTGGTTCGATCGCGTGTCAAATCTAGTCTCACTATGGCTATCGGTGTGTGTCACAAAACACCAACTATTAAATTGATTGGTCCGAAATAAATAGGTAGCTCTCACGGATCCTAAATATTTCTAAAATCATTTAATTATTGGTCAGATAATTAAAAGCGTTAATTTCATAAAATAATAACCAACATGCTTGTGTACTAAATAAAGAGATAAATTAAATTAAAACACTACATTGGACATAAAAAAATAATTGCATTTCCATAAATATTCTAAGCACAAACCAATTCAAACATTTACAACATAAATCATCCCAAGAAAATACAACAATAAATCAAAAGATAAGTTGAAAGAATTAAACCAAGTGTTGCTCGAATCCGGGGTTGAAATCTTTTGCAAATGCATCCTTGGCTCTCGATTTGAAGCTCCAAACCTTCAATGGTGATCAAGCATCGGAGGAATGGAAGAAATTTGAGATGAAATGGGGCTGGTGCCCCATTTAGGGCTTATGCCCGTAAATGGGGCTGGTGTTATTACGAATTCAAGCTTCTGGAATCATAAGAAATGGAGGGCACAAACAGCACTAATAGGCAGGGGCAATATAGGGAGAACAAGGAAGAATTAGGGGCAAATTTGGGAAAGAATTAAGGAAGGCACGATATGGATCGCGGGCGTAACCAAGGAGAAGAGGCGCGAGTCACCGGATTGGGGAAATGGGTGAGTGATGAGAGAGGCGGGTGAGAAAGAGGCGGTTTATGGGCTGGAGGGACGCGGGAATACGCGGGTCGCCTTGGATCCAGATGAAGAACCGCGGGTCGCTGCTGGTGGAGGCGAGTGACGTGGCCGGCTCTCCCTTTGACAACACATTAATGAAGCCATCTTTCAGGGAATTGCTCCAGTGCCCCTGAATTTCTGACTTGAGCGCCGGCTTCCCTGAGTTTCTGAAGTTGGCTTCCGAAGACCCTATGCCCCCAGACTTTGCAATTTAGTCCTCATTTTGCTTCTGTTAAGTTCTGTTAACTTGCTGCACATAGAAACTCTTAACGAAACTTAACGGCAAGTATCAAATCTTAACATCAATGCCCAGAATTGCCCCGATTTGCATGAATTGAGCCATAAAACCTTGAATATGCTTGAGATACCTACATGAAGCACAAAATACATAAAAATAGTATCTCAAATGCAATAAATTATTTACCAAAGCTCAAAATTAATCAATAAAAATTCCAAAAACTAATGAAAATAATAGAAAATAATAAGCTTATCACTTAGAAGTGTCATCCAAGATCTTATTGATGGCCAAATCATTGAGAAGCTACACCCATGATTGTCTCTAGTAAAAAGTAAAAATACCCTAGAATACCCTTGTATATACACCTCCAAAGACCCTTTGTACCTTTGAATGTCCTTTTTGTCAAATAAAATCTCTAGGATACAACTCTTTTCAACTCAGTGTCAATTTTCATAAATTTTGGGATCCTTGCTGTTTTCTGGTACCACTAACAATTTTGCAGGGGTTGAAAAATAAAAAAATTGACTACTATCATTTGCTCTCTTGAAAGGACTATCCAGAGGTACGTAATCACTACATCTCATTTCAAAAAAAAATGATTATTGTTTTTTTAAAAAAGAGAGAGTCTTCAAAAAAAAAAAAAAAGAACAAAAAAAAAGAGAGAAATGTTTTTCTATATGTTGTCTTTTGTTTTCCAAAACATATAAAGACAGGAAATTCCCCCCTCACCATTATTTTCAATTGCCATCACCAGTTGATAAGTGCATCATTCATCCTTGATTCAAAAAAAATAAAAATCTAGTAAGTCCTACTTTGAGATGTCAAGGTCTACCACCTAAAAAAAAGAAATAGAAAAAAAAAACAAAAAAGCAAAAAGCAAGAAACAAAAAAAGAAAAAAAATGATGAAAAAAAAAGAGAAAAAAAAAAAGAAGGATCGATAGGAAGCCAGAAAAGAAAAGAAAGTTGGGAAAACTGGGACAGCCAAGAAAGCAGAAAAGTCTGGAAAGCTGAGAAGTCCAGAAAAGCCAAGCAACTCAAGGATCATACACAACAATTCATGACTAAGGGCTTTCAAACCCCAGAGGTATCTTCTTAGCCCATATTAATACCTACAGCTTATCCTTGCAGAGTATGCTCATTTGATCTTTGTTATTTTGAAAGCTCAGCTGAGTCTTCAAGCTGAGCCTTCCAAAAGTATTTACCTATATTCAAGCCTGATAAAATTCTTGTTTTTCCTATATTAGCTTGTCGAGTCTTCTTCTTTATCTCTGAGCACCACATATCGCCGAAATATCTGTAAAAAAAAAAGATGAAGATGACGAGTCAACTCATGAAAAAACATGATAAATCTACACGAGTTGATGATGAGTCATCAAGAAGATATGGACCCGAAAATTTGTAAGAACACATGAAATCCAGAGCATGAAAGTCGTTTTGACCAGAATCACCTTCGACCCATTGCGGCCGAGCTATTAAACGGTATACTAAGGGCTTCCAACCATACACACAACCTCTTCCAAATGCCTGAACAAATCCATTAATTGCCAAAGCCTAACCATCTCTAAAACCCAGCTTCTCAAAACCGGGGCTGCTCCACCTTTATATATATCCACCAAGAGTGACAATCTTCTTTTATCCCAAAAGAGAGAAGACGAGTATCTCTTCAAGCACTCTCTCAATTTGCTCCGAGAGGTCAAAAAAAGAAGAGAAGAAAAGAAAGAAAAAAAAAGAAGGAGCCTCTCTTGAGCAATGTCCTCAAAATCTTTCTCTCGTAACAAAAGAAAAACATCAATCACTTTTGGACAACCCCACGACCCGCAACCAAAGCCAAAAGCCGACCTCCCAACCATACCTATAACCAGGTCTGGAGACCAAATTCTCATCCAAACCCATAGCCTAAAAGGCCACCCAATGATCGCTTTGCGATCACCTTTCCTAAAATAACCAAACTCATGGCCCAAAATACCTTTGAGCAAGAGGCCAATCAGATCCTCAATCCTAAATCTAAACCATCCTAAATGCTTGAACATTATACCCTAACCTAGTCACCACCTGTAGCTCTGTTTCAATCGAATGCAACGTGATCTGGATCCAGGACAGAACTCCTTGCTAAAGACACATAAAATTATCAAAAGATAAATGTTAAGCCTAGGGTCCATAAAACATGTGATACTCGACGATAAACTTTGGATCATGACTCTTCTTTTTGTCCATTAGAGTCATCCACTTTCTGTGAGCATACTCATTTCTGTCTCCCATAAAAGTCTCTCTCAAACGAGTCTTTCTGGGGCTGTCTCCAGTTAATCTCTTCAGAAACTTGCCCATCCCATCTTACAAAATTTCGTTGATTAAATTCATCCTGGGACTTCTCTCGCCAAACTCATTGGATACACAAAGGCTCATCATCTCCAGAGGCAGCTGTCATTTCCAACTCTGCCTGAAGGAGCGAAAAGGCTACAAAGCCGTGATCCCTCAAGAATAAGCAGCTCATCCTTGCATGCATTGAAAAACTGGCTCCCTATAAGGTAAAAGCTCGTTAGGTTGAAAACCCGAAAGGGTGGCCTAGGCAAAAGTTAGAGCACGAACAAAAAAAAAACACAAAAAGGGGAAAAGAAAATAAAGAAAAAAAAATGGTTCCTCCGAGGCATTGATTAGTAGGGCTCACTAGTCCCGGTTGAATTCCTTTGTTTTGAATGATGCACTAGTCAAAAGGCTGAAAACTGGCCCAACACATCATTCGCTTCCATTTCAAATATCACCATCAACTCCTATACACATAACCCTCCAAAGCCAACTAAAAGTCACATCTCAAGCTCTTATATTGCATTTCCATCACTTTGCCTTACCCTGTCTTAACATGTTTAAGAAATAGATGATACACATGCACATTCAAAAGTTTTTTAAAGAGAAAGGGAAAATTTCATTCGCATGCTTGCATCCTTTGCTTCCATCTTTCTACTGCATCTTATCAGGTCTTCGGCCGCATCGGCCTATGAATGATCCGCCAGCATCTCGCCAAGGATCACCTCCCAAAGATCCTCCACAGCATCATCAAAAGTTACAAAAAGTGAAGTCCATATCCCCAGCAGATCAGCCGGCAAATGGGGAGAAAAGCCAGAAAATACAGCAGCCGCAGCAACGGAAGAAGTCGCAAAGACAAAGCAACGATAAGAAAAGGTAGGTATTTTACCTTTTTTCTATGCATTTGTGGAAGACTTTCCTAACGGGGCAGACAGCCCCGGGGCAAGGGAAAGGCTTTGTCCTCCAACGAAGGCTTTGTACCTGAGGAGACATTGAATTCCAAACATCAATCGCTGTGTTGGAAAACTTTCTTTTAAGGGGCATACAACCCCGGATCAGAGGTAAAGATCTTGTCCTCCGATGAAGGCAGCGTTCTTGAGGAGACATCTCATGCATCACAGCACTTGATGAATACCTTTGCTGCACTTGCATCGCAGCATCCGTCTTTCCGTGGTAATGCGATGAATATCACATTCAGCGTTGCGATGCAATGGATATTGCATCCGTCTTTCCGTGTTGATGCGATGGATATCGCATTCAGCGTTGCGATGCAATGGATATTGCATCCGTCTTTTGGGTAATGCGATGGATATCGCATTCAGCGTTGCGATGCAATGGATATTGCATCCGTCTTTCCGTGTTGATACGATGGATATTGCATTCAGCGTTGCGATGCAATGGATATTGCATCCGTCTTTCCATGGTAATGCGATGGATATCGCATTCAGCGTTGCGATGCAATGGATATTGCATCCGTCTTTCGTGTTGATGCGATGGATATCGCATTCAGCGTTGCGATGCAATGGATATTGCATCCGTCTTTCCGTGTTGATGCGATGGATATCGCATTCGGCGATGCAATGGATATTGCATCAGTCTTTTTTAATGCGATGGATATCGCATTCGGCGTGGCGATGCAATGGATATTGCATCCGTCTTCGTGTTGATGCGATGGATATCGCATTCGGCGTTGCGATGCAATGGATATTGCATCGTCTTTCGAAATGCGATGGATATCGCATTCGGCGTGCGATCACGATGGATATTGCATCCGTCTTTCGTGTTGATGCGATGGATATCGCATTCGTGCGATGCAATGGATATTGCATCCGTCTTTCGTGTTGATGCGATGGATATCGCATTCGGCGTTGCGATGCAATGGATATTGCATCGTCTTTCGTGTTGATGCGATGGATATCGCATCTACGTTGCGATGCAATGGATATTGCATCCGTCTTTTCGTGTTGATGCGATGGATATCGCATTCAGCGTTGCGATGCAATGGATATTGCATCCATCTTTCAGGTGATGCGATGGATATCGCATTCAGCGTTGCGATGCAATGGATATTGCATCCGTCTTTCCGTGTTGATACGATGGATATCGCATCTAGCGTTGCGATGCAATGGATATTGCATCCATCTTTCCGTGATGATGCAATGGATATCGCTTTTAGCGTTGCGATGCAATGGATATTGCATCCGTCTTTCCGTGTTGATGCGATGGATATCGCATCTAGCATTACGATGCAATGGATATTGTATCCGTCTTTCCGTGTTGATGCGATGGATATCGCATCTAGCGTTGCGATGCAATAGATATTGCATCTGTCTTCCCGTGTTGATCCGATGGATATCGCATCTAGTGTTGCGATGCAATGGATATTGCATCCGTCTTTTAGTAATGATATGGATATCGCATCTAGTGTTGCGATGCAATGGATATTACATCTGCTTTCCATGTTAATACAATGGATATTGCATTAAGTTTTGTGTCGACACAATGGATATTGTGTTTTGTGTTGCGATGCAATGGATATTGCATGTGCTTTCCGTGTTAATGCAATGGATAATGCATTAAGTTTTATGTCGACGCAATGGATATTGCATTTTGTGTTGTGATGCAATGGATATTGCATCTGTTCCCGCGTTAATGCAATGGATATTGCATTAAGTTTTGTGGCGACGCAATGGATATTGCGTTTTATGTTGCGATACGATGGATATTGCATCCGCTTTCCGTGTTAATGCAATGGATATTGCATTAAGTTTTGTGTCGACGCAATGGATATTGCGTTTTGTGTTGCGATGCAATGGATATTGCATGCTTTTCCTTGTTAATGCAATGGATATTGCATTAAGTTTTGTGTCGACGCAATGGATATTGCGTTTTGTGTTGTGATGCAACGGATATTGCATCTGTTCCCACGTTAATGCAATGGATATTGCATTTTGTTTCGTGGCGACGCAATGGATATTGCGTATTGTGTTGCAATGCAATGTCTATTGCATTTTGATATGCGCTATTTTCACTAGGTTGTAATGGATATTACAACTATCTTTCGCATAACACTTGTCTGCATTGCAATACTTAATCCCAAGCAGAGATGAACTACGTTTGGTCTGATTCCTTGGATAAGGATACGTAGGCAGCCTATTGCGGTAGGTACGACCATCACAACACTTGTTTGTTACCATTGCAGCATGCTTGTTCTTGTTAGGCCTGAACTACGTTTTGGTCTGAGTTCCTTTATTAAGGGATACGTAGGCAGCCTACACTAGTAGGTCCGACCATTAGAGCATTTAATTTGCATATCTGCTTAAAAACTACGATAACTTGCTATAACAGGCTAAATATGTCTAGGATATGTGAGGTTTGGTTTGCGTTATAAACTATTGCATTATAACTACTACCTGTTGCATCTCTTCCCGTTTTATAATTGAGCGAAATTGGAGAGTCTATTGTTTATCAACGATGTTCGTCTACTCGGTAAGCCTCGGGTTACAGTAGACTCCATCGTTGAGGGGCTCTGTAGACACCCCAATTTCGTACCCCTGATGTGTAACTCTGACATGTGATATCAAAAACTGTTTTAAACTTAACAAAATGTCAAGTTACATGGTTGAAAATGCAAAAGGAAAAGTAGGATGCATGAATAGTGAGCTATGAGGGGAAAAGTGTCGAAAATTGAAGAAGTTTCAGCTTGGCGCGCCAAAATACCACTCTGGCCGTGTTAAGGTCCCAAGAAGAAGTTAACGCATTGTGCAAATTATCAAGCGCGTACAAGCCGATGAAGCACAAATCAACTATAAATATCAATGCCGACTACGATTTTAGAACACAATTCGACGAAGGCTTGAAGCCCGAATAAACTCGTATTTTTTAGCGCGTGGCGAGTGATCCCCTCTCTTATAAAGCCTCGAAACTCTGTCAAACCTCCTCCAAACACAAATCCAACCGGTTAAAGTGATCCCTAGCCTTTTAGTTAGGTATCCACCTTACTTCCCGGCCCAAAAACCATAAAGTAGCGTTACTGCTTCCGAGTAAATAGGGCCGAAAACACCACAAATAAGCCGTTGTTCCGCCCAACCAAAAGGCCAAAACAACCACAAATAAGCCGTCATTACGCTTAGAGTGAGCGAGCAAAACTACCAAAACAAGCGGTCACTGCCCAAATCACAACAACAACAACAAAAGACTCCTCTCACTGAAGGGCAGGCGAGCACACTCCGCTCTAAAAGGTAATAGCCTTTAAGGGCGTTATTTTTTATAAAGTTTTTCTTTAAATCCGACTCAATGTAGAATATATAAGCCGTTGTCTTTGCCGGGATTTAGTTAGGAAATATTATGTAAAAGAGCCGTTATAATGGCCAAATATTTTTAAATATATTTGTAATTATTGTAAGGAAATGGTACAAGTCCGTAAATAATGTAGCCACGGATGTATTTGCTTTTATTTTCTGTCTTTAAATGCTTTATTTATTTGCTAGATAAATATAACAAAAGCATACTTTAGCCAAAAACCACTTTTGAGACCGAAGGCGAGTTGGGTGCCTAGCACCTTCCCAACTCGTAACTTAGCCTCGAACCCGTTTTACAATCTACGGTTTTCTTTTTTGGTTTTGCTTTATTTTTGCCTTAAAATAAAGATGGCGACTCTATAAAACATTTTGGATCGATGGGGCTCATGCACACTCCTTTCTTGCACTTTTCGTTTTCCCTAAAAAGGGAGAATGAGAATGAAAGGGTGATGCATTCCCATATCACAGTATCCCCTAAACAAGGGATAACTTGATGCGAGAAACCCAAGCTCCCATAGTGATCGAAATAGGCCATAAGGCTATTTTTATAAAATCCATAGTGGGGCGTCGCAACATCCTTTTTGCACTTTTCCGTTTCCCTAAAAAGGGAAAATGGGAATGAAAGGGTGATGCATTCCCATATCCTGGTATCCCCTAAACAAAGGATAACTTGATGCGGGAAACCCAAAGTTCCCATATTGGATCAAAATCCACTAAAGTCAACTGAGGCGCATTCCAACGCACTATTTTTGACAGCACTCCTCTCGCACTTTTAATTTCGTCTTCCCCTAAACAAGGGAGGATGGAATGAGAGCAGTGGTGTCCCGCATCCGCACGTCTGGCGCACCTATTCAGAGGGCGCGGGCGGCGCCACGCCGAGCGACCCACGAGGGGAAACGAGGCGCGATTGTGAGGGAGATAGGGTGAGAAGGCAAGCAGGTGGGCTGGAAGATGGGCTGGGTGGACTGGATCTAGGAAGCTGGATGCATGTCGTTAGGCTAGTGGAAGCAGTGACGTGGCCAGCTGGATAGTTGACAACGCAAAAGCCGAAAGGGGTGGGGATTCATGATTAGCGCCAGCCTCCCTTCATGATTTGATATGTTTCTCCAATGCCCCTGGATTTCTGAGTTTGGCTGGTGAAGTCCTTCCCCCCCTGGCTTTGCAGATAAGTCCGCCGTTAGCCCAGTTAGTCTCCGTTAGGCCTGCTTTGCCTTGGAATATTTGACGAACCTTAACGGCAAGTATCTAAACTCAGTATTGAAGCTCAGAATTACCTCGAGTTGCACGTATTAAGCCATAAACCCTCGAATATCTTTGAGATACCTACATGAAACACAAAATACATAAAAATAGAATCTCAAATGCAATTAATCATTAACCAAAACTCAAAATAATCAATAAAATTCCGAAAAATAATGAAAATAAAAGGAAAAGTATAAGCTTATCAGTATTTCAGTTAGACGATAGTTAACGAGCTTCTCTTAATTATCATCATGGTAAGTTGAGATTTGGTGTTAGACGTTTGTCGACACTTATAACCGATTTATTTGTAACTGAGTAAGACATTTTTATATCAATGATCGGTAGTAAAATACGAGATGAAAATTAGTTCATTGACTAGACTTTTATTTACTGATTTGTATCAAGCATAAATCTGTATAGTTTCATTAAATCTTTAATTTCCAGCTTTAATTAATTTGTTAGTTAGCTCTTAGTTTAGTCAAAAACCTCAAACCAAGTTCTTATTGCGTAAGTAAAATTCTAAAAGAAATAGTTAGATGGGATATGGATAAAATAGGTAGTTTGGGTTTTTTGGGGGTATACTCGTAACTTTTGGGGGTCTAAATAGCCCCCCCTATATGTATATCTATTAAATAAGGTAAACTACTTCAATACCCATCATCTATGAACTAAGTTTGAATTGCACCCTTGACTATCAAATAGCCCTAACAATTCCATTTCCACATGATGTTCTCTCTCCTCGGCATCGCTCGAGTATTGTCGGCCAAAACACGGTATCCACTACAGACCACCCTCATTCACTCTCTCCTTTGCTTTCTAAACTCATCTCCCCCCCACTATTCCTCTGTTCAACCCATCTCCCTCCCTTCTTCCCCATCTCTTCCTTTATTTTTATTCAACTCAAAGGTAGTTCGATCATGGTCGACCGAGCAACCATGTGGCCGAATATCCAAGGTTGTTCGATCGACTATGGCCAAACAACCCTTTGAATCGAAAAAAAAATGAGGAGTAAGAGATGGGGAAGAAGAGAGGTAGGGCGATCGGTATTGGGTTGGTGTTTAATTTTGTGTGCATGTGATGGGGAGAAAGATAGGGAGTATTAGTGAAGATGGAAGGTAAAAAGAAAAAAAGAAAGAAAGATAAGAGTTGTGGGAGGGAGGGACTCATGGGAGGAGGTTGTTGATGAAGAGAGAGAAAAGGGAGGGAGAGAGGAAGGAGGCGGTGATGGCGATGGCTGATGATGAAGAGAGAAGATGGATGGAGGACGTAACGTGGGGGAGAGGTCGGAGGGGAAGGGAGGGGGGAGCGAGAGAGAGGGAGGGGAGGGAGGAGGCGGTGAGGGGGGTCTGTGTTTGAATTGAGAAGGGTAAAATAGAAAGTTATTACTCCCTCCGTCCCTAAATTATCGTCTCACTTTCCTTTTTCGTCCGTCCCAAAATAATTGTCCACTTTGAAACTTACCTTTTTAGAACATCACTTTTACCACTTTACCCTTACTTTTTCACTCTACTTTAATTATGGGCCACATATACATGGACATTAATGGAAACTACACATTAAACCAATATAAATAATCAAGTCAATTACTTTTTTTTAAACTGTGCGCCGGGTCAAACAGGACAATTATTTAGGGACGGAGGGAGTATTTGTTTGGGTATACTTGTAGGTTTGAGGAGTCTAAATAGGCCCACTCATAAATATATAATTACTCAAGTATTGACAATTGAAATTCAAAATGTGAGGGAGGCGACCGGAGTTAACAGACAACATTATTGCAATATTTATTACCCCGTATTACATTGAATGAATTACATTTAAAAAACATTATATTAAATTCTGTTTAGTAAACTAAGCTAACATCTATGAAAGCAACTTCATCTAATGAGTAGATAATTTTGTGTAAAAAATGATGTGTGGTGTCATTTAGTTGACTATACATTTTTAAATCGCGGTAGAGCTCAAAAGATGTCAAAATAAAATATAAATATTTGTGTAAGAGAATTTTACAGATATTTTTTATAAGGTGGATCCTCTTTACTTGACCCACTGTGTGTTGGTAGATTAAATTGTGAGAGAGTGGAGCTCCGTCTTATGAATTATGATCCGTGAGACGATCTTACAGGAGACCTACTCTAAATAAAATTATCACATCAATTTGTATACAAAATTAATTATTTATTAATTCCGGTTATTCTAAGATTATTCGCTAACCTACTACGAAAAAAAATCAGCATTACATCGCAATCCTAACAAATAAAATTAATTAGGTAGCAAACAACGGTTGTTAACACGAAACCTATCGATGATAATATATGTTCCTATGAATGACGTTTATGCTTTATCTAGAATTCCCTCTCTCTTTTTTTTTTTAATAAAATGTCTTATTTGATACGGATTCAGATCAAGAAAAAAATTATTTATAATAAATAATAAAATAGAGTATTTTTCTAATAATAACTTTGTGAGACCATCAATCAAGGTATGAATTAATTTGTGAGACTTTTTTGAGTTAAAGTTAATGTTTTTAATGAAAATTTGACATTTAAATGACGTGTTTTATGATTTTAATTTTTTTAAAAAAATATATATATATACCCCAAAATATTCATATGTAAAACAATCATTTTGACTAACAAAAATCAAACAAGTCTATAATTTGGTAACGAAATGCATATTATTCAAATTTAAAAAAGTAAAGGTTGTTTACTTGAGCGCAGAGGTAACAACCTTCAAAATTCAAATAAAGTTTATATTTAAAAACCTTTGATGGCTAATTTGTAGTATGATCACAGCTCTTAACGAATGTTTGCGTTAGATTCATATTCATTAGGTAAAGAGTTAAATGGTAAATTTCTTATGAGACCGTCTTACGGATTGTAGTTTGTTAAATGAAGCTCCATTATCTCATAATTCAACCCATCAACACATAATGGATCGAGTCAAAATGATTCATTTACGTAAAATACTCATAATAAGACGGTATTACCCAAATTTTTACCAATATTTAAAAGACTAAAATCGATTGTCTTCAGTTACCTCATTCACCGCCGGCAACTTCTACTAACGGCCTTTGATGGCTACCGAGATTTCGACCATATTGAACTGTATTTTGTCAAACTTGATTTTAAAATTGGCAAGTAGGAAGTACCGTTTGTGTTCAAGTATTGAGTCAACCGAAGTTGCTCGGAAATTCATCCATCTAGTATATTTTATACACGGGATTAGTTGCATTTTTTTAATTCGTGATTTTGAGGTGTCGATTTGTGCGCAAATTGTTGCAATTTAATTTTAAAATTCAAAAAAATTAATAACTATCGTGATTATTTTTTAAAAATGGTCGTTCGAGATTTCACAAACTTTCGTTTGATGGTCTTATTCGATTTAGGATTTGTCTCGACCCTTTGAAAGTTTGAATACACTAATAACATATTCCCTGCGTTTTGAGCAAATAGTTTACTATTTTATTTTAAAATATTTCATATAAAAAGTCTGCTTTCAAAAATTAAGGTATAAAAATGATATTTTATTATTAAAAATGTATTTTTTTTTTAAAAAATTAACATTTCAAAAAATGACTCTTTAACTGGAACAGAGAGAGTTCAACATAAGAAAAATATCTTTTGGATAGTTATTAAACAAGATACTATATCAGTTCCAAATAAATGATCAAGGAAAGAAGAGAGTATATATTTTTTAATATTTTCTCCTTTGGAGACAAATTCAGGATAATAAGTACAAAATAAAATGTCTCAACTACCAACCCAACTGCCAACCTTCCACCCCAATACTTTCTTAATCTGAAGCGGCGGTCAAAAATAAATCCCATCACATCTATAAACATTTTTTTACAATAAATCCCTTTTGGTATTTTAATTAATTATTTTATACTTGTTATTTTACGAATGTCTTTTTATCTAAAATTGAATAATATAAATAATTGATTATATTTATTTTAAATATTATGATAAAAATAATACGTAAACATTGTCATATAAGTTAAGGGGCGGGGAGGCAAAATTATGTCAATTAAAATGGAATGCTTAAACATATATAAGGTGCAATTTAAGAAACTCTTATAGCTACGGGAAGTATATTTGTTAGTTGGGGGGAATTCAAATTGGACGCATTTGAGTAAAGTTATTTTTAATTTTTTCATATTTATAATAACATAATTAAATATTCTTAATTTGTATGCCAAGTTGAACATGAAACAATTTTTAAGAATGGAGGTAGTAAAACATTTTGTATGTAATACGTACTTTTATTTCACAAAGATCAAACCTTCTTTGATAAAGTTATACTTCCTCCTTCCTTCGTTCCGAACAAAGAGTTTCCATTATTTTATTTTGAGATATTTTATTTAAAGAGTTTATTTTCAAAATTTAAGGTATAAAAATATCATTTTATTACAAATGGGCTGCTAAAAGTATTATTTTTTCTTCAAAAAAATAATTTTCAAACGGAAACTCTTTAACATGGAATAGAGAGAGTATTCCATTTCTTCTTAAAGTAATTGTTTTGTTTGAGTTTTTTTTAGTGTTACTATGAAATACTTGCTTTCTAATTTTGAATATATATAAATATATTAATTTTTTTAGTTAAAAAACAATCAATTTAACTCAAAAAAATCAAACAGAATAATGATCAAGGAATAGAGAGAATATATATTTTTTAATATTTTCTCCTTTGGAGAGGTTTACAAATTAAAGATAATACAAAATAAAATGTCTCAACTACCGACCTAACTACCAACCTTCCACCCCAATACTTTCTTCATCTGAAGCGGCGGTCAAAAATAATTGGAATCCTTCTTTTCCCATCCTTTCCCCACGGTGATATCAATGATTCAAAACTCTTTCAAAAAATTGACTGCCACCGACGTGTTAGATTTGGTTAAAAAATTGACTCTTACGCAATGCACGTGTCCAAATACTTTTGCTTATAATAATGAGTGATGCATTTAAAGTCAGATCTCCTGCATCATTTAATACCCGGCTTATATGCAACTCATTAATTATGTATTATTTTTAATCTTCATCATTGCATCTTAATCATTGTATCTCAACCAATAGTTAAGATAAAAAATAATACACCAGTGATACACACAAGTGATACAGGAGATCTGGACTCCAATTTAAACTCTTGTTTACCGGTCTTTGTTGTTGATTTAGTTTTCAAGATGACATCTCCCGGTACGACACAGTCTATCCTTTTTAAATAAATTTAATTAAATACGGAGTAAGAATTATGAGTCATCAATGGATCATAAATCATAATGTCTCGTGACTTTAGGAAGGGTACACTACCTCTATTACAATACTGCATGGTCTACCGTACATTATGTAATATTTGTTTCGTTTCAAATAAATAATTTAATATTTTATTTTGAAATATTTAATTTAAAATTTTTATTTTTAAAAACTAAAGAATAAAAATGTCATTTTATTACTAATAGATTATTAAAAGTATTATTTTTTTTAAGAATTTGAGTTTCAAACAAGAACTCTTTACACGAATCGAATGGAGTATAAAAGATCTCAACTCACTAAGAACCATCATAAATTCTAGCTAGCACCTTCAAAATTTATAAAACATATGATAAATAAAAGAAGGCGGATTTTTCTGCCGTTCCCATCGCCTCATAAAAGAAGGCGAGACTGAGAAAGTGAAGGGAGGCCATGAAGAGGTTGAAGCTTCCATGCTCACTTTGTATTAACAATGGCAACTGGTGAACGCTTCTATTTGAAGATTCCACAAGTTTTCTGATTAATTTCTTGATGATCATTTATATTAAATCTCATTCTACAATCATATTATTAACTTGGGTTCTTAAATCTTAATTAAACCACATTTGGATGTGAAAGAAGGTGAAAAAGAGGATTCTCAATAGAGGTCAATGTGATTACCAATGTAGCTGTGATTGTAGCTACAATGACAAATACAATGAAACAGCAAATAATAGCAAACAGTAGCAGCGGAAGATTGATTATAATCACAGCTTCAAACAGTAGGATTGAAATCAGGTTTTTACTAAAAACAATCTACAAGTTTAATACTTGTAGACCAAGCCTCAAGGCCACACAAATTTCACTACAAATATCAAAGTTTTACACGAAAAAATCTTAGTGAAATCACTACCAAAAAATTCTCACAAGACAATGTATCTTGGAGAACCAAATCCCACATAAAACAATTAAACAAAACGTGGGGAATAAACAAACACAGCTTCCTCAAGACTAAACAGGAAGCACAAAAAACAGTTTTTCAGAAAACTGTTGTTACTGTCAATGTTGCAACATTGACAGCCTTTAGCAATGGTGATCTTCGCCGCAAACGGTATTGTATGTTGCAATTCATTCTCGACTTTTGCCTTAACTCTTTCTCACAAGCTCTCTGCCAAACCCGTATGTCAGTCCACAATATATACGCGGCAACCCCTACAAACACACGGCAAAGGATACCACATTCTACAAGGAAAAGGATTAGTACTTCAAAGGAAAAATCAGCTACTTTCCAAACATGCAATATTTTCTTACCAAATATGATGAAAGTCAAGAGTTTTGGTTTGACTAAGATACTTGCCAAGATTTAGTTACTAAAAAGTGTAGCCGAAATCTACAAAGAGATTTTGCTACCAAAAATAAACTAAACTAAATCTAACACAAAATTCTAAGTCCTAAATTAACATTAACTAATTTAAAAACCTACTTTGACCAAGAAAGGTGAAAACAAGACAAAATAGGATGAATCTGCCGGGAATACAATGTGGGGTGAAGGAATGGGATAATCATCATCCCGGATTTCAGTCTGAGTTGGAGTAATTTTTGGAGAAGCCAGTGGAGATGAGGGCTCTTGAGCGAATGAATCGAGCCTTGTCGGGCGGGATGAAATCGCCTTCGTCTTACGGGTCGCTTTCAATTCCACCGATTCTTCAAAAATACCTTTAGCAATCTTGTGTTTCTTGGCTGCTTGTACATCAGCTACACTTGGGTTCTCATAGTTGGATGGTATACCACGAAGCCTCTTTGATTTACTAGTGCTAGGGTTACCGATTGGAGAAAATCTAGAAAGATCACCAGGATTGTCTACATCGATTGCATTACCCTTTTTGCCTGGAAGGATTATTGTCAGAGGTTCGGGAAAAGACTGAGCCACTATCATTGCGGTGGCTGGATTTTCTGGTGATGAAAGGGGGCTGGATGTAGCTTCATTGAAGGCTACATCAGCGGGTGATTCTGTTCTTGAAGAGTTGGGAATTGATGAGGAAGAGGCCATTGGAAGATTCTTAGATGGAGAAAGAATGAAATGAAGAGAGAAACTGGATTCGGAAGATGAGAGAAACTGGATTTGATCGCCGGAATATGAGAGAGATAGCTTTTGTGAATTGTGACCTGTTTCTCTGCAAAATTAGCACTAATACTCCACTAAACTCAATTAGCCGTTGAGTCATTAATGTGAGAGAAGGTGGGGAGACTTAAAACAGAAAATCAAATTTCAAAGATTTGGATAAAAATCAAATGCTAACCTCCAATAGAAATATGATAAAAATCTGTTGTTATGATCATGAGAAATATGTGGAGAATGTAATGAAGTAAATCAACAACCAATATCTGATTTCAAAAAAATTTGAATTGTACAAAATTGATCAAGTATTTTAAGAATGCACAATACATACTTAACCAAAATTGTAATCACACAAGTCTGCCAAACACAGTCAATATTACCAGTTCAGATCCTCATCAAGAACACAACATATTAGACAACCACATAAAATATTGACTTTGTGAACAATGAAGCAAAAGTGCACTAATTAGTTGAACAGAAACTTAAGGGGCTGATATTCAACAACTATATGACCTAGAAAACATGCCTAACATGTGCAGAAGAAATAAACAAATGAAAGAATGCAAACACACACATGTGATATGTCTAGATCATCTGAATGTAGTTCCCAATGTAGCTGCATTGGAAAACACATTCGCCAAAATTGTGATTTTATGTCCAAATTCTCATCTTTTCTTCACCAAATTAACACATATACTCCCATAATCACAATAGGTACTTTATTTCCCTACGAGAATAGCTTTACTTTATTTCAAGCTAATTCATCAAACACCACTAGGAACCTTTCACACTATTTACCAAGGGTAGCAACTTAACTTATTGATCAACCCATGAAATCAGAGGATTCACAGTTCCAAAAAAAAGATGCCACAACCTTGTCATAGGTAGCTCTTTTCCGTTAGGTAGCTTTCACACTTTGTCAATTAAAGTCAATTTAGTCAAGATCAACCCATGAAAGTCTAAACTCCATAGTACATTGACAAATTGCAGCATCCCAAAAATTTCAAAAGGTAGCTCTTTCCTTTGTGGTTCAAAATTTTTTCAATTTCAATACAACTTCTTAGGGAGATGGTGAGAAGAATTTGAGCAACAAGATCACAATACATATTGAATGTATAACCAAGGCAATCAAACAAAAGTACTAAAGCATACAGAGTGAAACTAGTGTGCCCCCCTAAAAACAATGCAAGATGCCTATTTTTTTTATTTTGTGACAAGTGAGGGATTACATGACACACATACCGAGAGATTTCCTAAGATTTATGAATCTCTCAAAATCTAGACTCTTTGTGAAAATATCAGTCAATTGGTTTTATGTTCCCACATGTTCAATGCAAACAATGCATTGTTCAACCAAGTCTCTAATGAAATGGTGTCTTATGTCTATGTGTTTGGTTCTAGAGTGTTGAACATGATTCTTAGCTATGCTTATTGCACTTGTGTTGTCACAATACATGGTTAATATATTACTGTGTAAACCATAATCTTTGATAATTTGTTTCATCCACAAAAGTTGTGTACAACCACACCAGCGACTATATACTCGATTCAGGCGTTGATAGGGCTACACATTTTGTTTCTTACTAAACCATGAAATCGATTATTTCCCAGATAAAAACATCCACCAGATGTACTTCTCATGTCATCAACACTGCCAGCCCAGTCAGCATCACTAAACCCAACAAGATTGGTGTTAGTGTGTTTAGTATGCCACAAACCCATGCCATAAGTCTCACCAACATATCGAATTATTCTTTTAACGGCTTTAAGTGAGAACTTTGAGGTTTGCTTGATACCTAACACACAAACACACACTTATACATGATATCGGGCGGTGGCGATTAAATACACAGACTTCCAATCATGCTTCTATATAAGGTAGGGTCAACACTTTCGATTTTTCATCTTTATTGAGTTTATTGGATGTACCCGTAGGGGTTTTCTTATGTTTTCCATTCAAGATTGAATTTCTTCACCAAGTTAAGAGCATGCGGCTTGAGATATGAACATCCCTTCATGTGATTGTTTAATCTAATTCTAAAAAATAGGTCAACTCCCCAACCATACTCATCTCAAATGTGGAAGTCATGCGATTAACAAACTCTTTTCGAGGACTTGGAGGTGGATCCAAACACAATATCATCAACATAGATTTGAGCAATCAAAATGTGTTTGTCTTGATTTTGAATAAACAGTGTTTTATCCACCTCTCCCTAAACCCACTTTGTAAGGTGATCTGTAAGCCTCCCATACCAAGCTCTAGGAGCTTGTTTGAGGCCATCAAGGCCTTTTTCAATTTAAATACATGATGGGTTTATGGGGGTCCTCAAGCCACAGTTGTTCAAAAACTTCTTCTTCAAGAATGCCATTTAAGAATGCACTCTTCACATCCATTTGTTGAAGATTTATGTCAAGAAAAGCAAGCAATGGCAAGAAGCGAACGAATGGACTGTCTGCGGACTCGAGGAGCAAAGTTTCATCAAAATCCACCCTCACACTGTATACCCTTGAGCCACAAGTCTAGCTTTATTTCTTATTATCTCTCCCACTTCATTTGTTTTGTTTTTGAAAATCCATTTTGTTCCAATAACATTTATTGAAGTGGAGTGGGAACTAGATACCAAACATCATTTTTGTGAATTGATCTAGTTCCTCTTGCATGGCATTTATCAACTTTCATCCTTAAGAGCCTTCTTGCACATTTTAGGTTCAATAGTGGAAACAAAACAAGAAGCATGTATTTCATCAAATTCAAGTGTGGACATGCATGCAAGTTTCTTATAATCCACTTGCCTTTCGCTCTTGTTGACCACGCCATCACGTATGTTACATGATTTGAGTGAAATGAAGGTTTTTTCTAGATCTTGCTTGGAATATCAATTTCTGTTCGGTCGACACAGGATTGGTCTTCGATTCGAATCACATTGCTACGGTTCTCCTTACACTGATGTTTACGTCAATGTGACTTCCGATGTAGCTGCATTCGGAAGCACAT
>CM028384.1:33679953-33724187 GCA_013146195.2 Codonopsis lanceolata | reverse complement strand
TTAAATCAATATATAATATATATATATATATATATATATATATATATATATATATGAATATATATATATATATATATTACATCAAATAGATATAGACATATTTTACATAAAGCCAGTTAAGAAATAAGGAGTACATAGTTTAAATTTGCTACATAAAAAAAAAGTGAGCATAAAAGTGATGTAAGAATGGCTACACATAAATAAAAACGTATGAAAGAAATAGGAATAGGAAATGTTAGATTAAGTTAAGATAAAAAACAGATGAGATTTAGGAAGAAAACGTGAATAGGAAACGTTAGATTAGGTTGAGATAAAAACAGTTTATATGAGATTTATATATAAGAAAAAACAAAGATTCGATTAGAATCTTCTGACGCCCGATTCAAGAGGACATATACCGGGCGGAATAAATTACAGCTTGATATAAGTAAAATAATAATCACCGCTTAGATGAGATTTATATATGAGATAAAAAAATGCTTAGATTAGATTAGGAATTTTCGGACAGCCATGATTGGGGACAACATGTGCGGAATAAATTATAGCCGTTTGATATAAGTAAAAATAATCAATCTCGGTATCTTTTATCCCATTGAGCTCTATTGTATAGTGTGTGTGTGTGTATATATATATATTAGAATGAGAATTTATCTACACGTATGAGAGCATCCATATTGGATGTTCTTAAGGCAATTCTAATTTATTATGACAAGAATTTTACACCAATGAGATGGATTAATTCTTTATGAAGAATTTTCTTCTTAAATTCTTGATTAATAATCGCCAAGGAAGAGAGCGAGAGAGAGAGAGAGAGAGAGCCGCGGCGAGGAGAGAGTGGGCGGCACCCCATGCTTGGTGCCGAGCTCGCGACACATGCGCGAGTGAGGCGTGAGCAAGGCTCACACACGCGATGGGCCAATGTGTTCCGCCACTTGCTTTTTGCAATATTTTTTTAAATTTTTTTGCAATGTTACCGTTTTGGTGTCTTTTTGTGTCTTTATTTTCCTTTTTTCGATTTTTGAATTATTATCGTTTTGTGCCTTTGTGTTTTTATTTATTTATTTTTAAGTTGGACCGTTAAAAAATGGTCAAAATTTGGTAGCCCAACATTGTCTTGAAATCTCTTCTATAAATAGTGCTCATTTTCTCATATTTTTCTCAATTGTTTCTTTTAAAAATTTACTCTTAATTCACTCTACAATTTTATTTATAAAACAATATACATATTAATTAATTAATTTTACAAAGTATAAAAAATGAAAAAAAAAGTAGTATAAATAAAGTGGATGATTTGGTAATGGAACCCATGTAAGAATGGAGGAAGAATTAAAACTATTGGGAAAATTAATTTTTAGAGTAAGAAATTCTTAAAATATGTAGGTGACAGTGGGACCTAGTTAACAATTTGGGGGAAAATTATAATAAATGGAGATGTTATGAAGATTATGGGGAAAAATACCAAAAAGTCCTAAAAAATTCTCATATCCAAAAAGTCTCAAAAATAATTCTTCTATTTAAAAAGTCCCAAAGTTAGATTTTTAATACAAAACAGTCCAAAAGTTAACACTTCTACTAACGTCGTTGTAATAAAAGCTTTCATTTTGGATGAAATCTTATTTTCTTTTCATTAATGGTAACAATGATAAGATTGTATTGTATATAATAATAATAATAGTAAATGTTAATAATAATAATAATAATAATAATAATAATAATAATATAGTGTAATAATAATAATTATTATTATTAACTCCTTTTGTTCCTAAATTACCGTCTTGGTTGGTTTTTTTAATCAAATTTGATATTTTTCAAATTCAAAATTTAATATGTATTTTTTTTAAATTCATAAAATACGTAATTTGTATAACAATAATTTAAGAAATATTGGAGTAATTTATGCCAATATTATTATTATAAAACAATAATAAAAAGTCTCTTTTAAAAAAATCATCGAAAAAAAAAAGAATTCTTCTATTCATAAAATATAATTTAAATCTTTTCATATAAATTTTTTAAAAACCTTAACTTTTTTATACCTTATGAAATCCTAGTAGTAATTGTAGTAGTAGTGATTGTCAAAAAATAAATAAATAATAATAATAATAATAAAAGTATTGATGCTACTGCTGTTATTGTTGTTGTTGTTGTTATTGTTGTTATTATTATTATTAATATTACTATATAAAATATAATTTTATCACTGTTACTTTCATTGAAAAAAAAATATTCCAAACTTATATTTTAACAACGTTAGCATAAACGTTAAGTTTTAGACTGTTTTGTATTAAAAATCTAAATTTGAGACTTTTTAAATAGAAAAATTATTTTTAGACTTTAACTCCATGCAATTCTCCATGCGGTAGAGATTTCAACCCTCTACACGTAGTCTTAAAATCTTGAAGAAGAAAAGTATGGCATGTACTATAGATTTCGTGTATGGAAAAGTATGTGTTAAAATGAAGGAGAAATCAGTTATATAGCATCTTCAGGTCTTATGTGTAATAGATCGAAGTTTTAGAACTTCAGGTGTCGAGTGTTCATTCTCATAGTTAGTTAGTTAAGTTGGTTATCATTAAGTAATCTTGTATTTTCCTTTTTGATTTGTTGATTGGCTTATTCCAGAAAGCTGATTCAAAGGGATATAAATATCCCTTCCTATGTATCTGATTCAATCTTAATAATATCTTTGATTCTTCCATAATCAAGAAATACAAATATTCTCTTTCCTTTTCTTTCAATTGTTAACATGGTATGCTACTTGAAATATTTTGGTCAAATCGATCTCTTGCCAAAACTACAAGGCTTCGATATGTATAAATTGAATTTCTTATAAATACTCATTCCTTGCACCAGATTAACCAATCACACAAGCAGCAAAGACATAACAAAAGATACACAAAGCATAACACACACACACACACTAGCCAGCATGGAACCAAATTGTGAAGAAGTTGAGAAAGGTAATTAAGAGATACAACTATTTGAATTATGTGCCTTTTATTTTTTATAAACTCGATATCTTTTTAAATGTTTTGAATTTATGCCATTGAAGTTAAACGTGGAGGTGATATATAACGTAACACCAACACGGTTGTATTTTACGACACTTTAATATGAACATGAACGTGCGTTTATTTATGTGTATAGGTAAGACTTCATGGCCAGAGTTGGTTGGGGTGAAGGGCGAGACGGCTGCGGCTATAATTGCCAAAGAGAATCCTTTGGTCACCCCCAGGATCATATCGGAAGACGCCGTTGTTCTTGCAGTGTACATCTGCAATAATGTTTATGTTAGGGTCGATAAAAATGGTATTACTAGCAGGGTCCCTGGAATTGGTTGATGTGATCAATTTTATGAATACCTTAATTAAGATGTCTCATTTTATTTGATTGTATTGATGTGAAGGAAAAATGCCCAAAAATAAAGCTGGATTCATGTAATCCATGTATTGTACTACTGAAAATAAGATGGCACAGTGAAATATCATTGTTTGTTTCTTCAATAATCTCTCTCCCTCCCTCTCTCAAATATAAAAATTGCAGTCACCCCCCCCCCCTTCTACTAGGGATGCCAAGATCTTAACGTATTAAGATTCATGGATCAAATGTGTTGAACGAGAAATTCAAAGGATTTCACTAAGTTCATTCTTTCACAACTAAACTCATCCACACACGATTAGTCGGATCCATGAGATCCATCTTACATAAAATACTCGTAAAATCGTATTTCCTAAGTTTGTAGCTAAATGAGTAGATCTCCTGTAAAACCGTTTTATGAATCTTAATTCGTAAGACGGAACTTCACTATTTCACATTTCAACCCATTAACACATGATATATCAAATAAAGAGGATTTGTCTAACAAAATATATTTGTAAAAATCGTCTTACTCATGTTTTTTCCATTAGTTAATAGGTAATGTGATGCTACTCCCTCATCTTCTAAATAATTATCTTCTTTTTTTTTCAGTTTCAAAATAATTATCCACTTTCCAATTTTTTTTTAGGAAACAAAATACTTAGAGCAGAGTTAACGACTAATCTTAAAGGTATCAAATCTCAATCAAGCCTTGCAATGGTTGAATCAAAAAAATCAAATGTGTATCTTAAAGAGAGAGTACAACAGAGGTTTTAAAACCAATCTCCCAAAAATCTTGGGTTGCAATGGTAAATCTTGCAAATCTTACACAAATCAAGAGATGATTTAAAATAAAAAATATCGACAGAAGAACCCCCGAATTTACGGCATCACCACAACGGTCTCTGATGAAACACTACGTTTTGGGCCAAAGCCCATCAAAACAACACTGTTTTTATGGACGTTTTTGTTATAAAAAAAATTGGCGCCGACAGGGCTGACAACGCCTTTTCACGTGTCAAGCCCTGGGCGTTTGATCGAGATTTTTAATTATCTTCTGTTTAAGGGCTGTTTGGGCATTAAAAAAATTTAAAAAAATAGTATACATTTTTATCTATAAATAGAGACTTGGTTTACTTCATTTAGACACTAAACAATTTTTTTTTTGTTGCAAAATTTGAAATTTATTTGTAAATTTCTCTCTCCTCTCTCCTCTCTTTCTCTTCAAATTTCATTTTTTAATTAATTCATTTTTAAGTTGTGTATTACTCCCTCTGTCCCTAAATTATTGTCTTCCTTTCCTTTTTCGTCCGTCCCAAAATAATTGTCCACTTTGAAACTTACCCTTTTAGAACATCACTTTTACCACTTTACCCTTACTTTTTCACTCTACTTTAATTTGGGTCACATTACATGGGCATAAAGGAAACTAATTAAACCAATATAAATAATTAAGTCAATTACTTTTTCTTTACGGATGTGACAATTATTTAGGGACGGAGGGAGTATTTATTATTAATATTATTATTTACTACTTAAATATTTTAATTATTATTGTAGATTATTAAATACTATTGTCTTTATTGTTAATTGATTATTATTACCATTATTATTGTTAAATTTCGTAGCATTATTGTTATTAGTTGTCATTATTATTGTTAATATTATCATTAAGTAAAAGCAAAAACCCTCAAAATCGAAATAATCAACGTTTGAATACACCAAATGAACCATCTTCTCGTTAGAATCATCAACCCACTTCACAAAACCGATCATCACATTACCATAATTTTTCAGAAACATCAACTCACTCCACAACCAATCATCAACCCTCTGGTAATACTAAATTAATAATATTATAAATAATTAATTATCAAATTATAATAAATATTATTCAAAATATAATAAATAAATATTATTTTAATTATAACTATTTATATAATTTCGAAATTATTTATTTATGCAATATCAAATTTATTTGTTAGTATAAATTGAAAGAATATATTAAATTAATAGAGATAAAGATAGTGAGGTAGGTAAAATTGTTGGAGATAAAGATGGTGGGAAATATAAATGTGTTAGATTTTGTGCCACCATTGAGAGGGTTTTTGGTTTTAAATCAAATGTGCATCTAATGGATTAGTTTATTGATTTTTAATGAGTTGAGTTTGATTTTTGGTTTGATTTTTGGTGTGCCATTGTACTTGCTCTTATATAATTTGGTTGGATTTGTATCAATTTATGATACAAATCAAACCAAAATCATCCCCAACTTTTTTATTTTTATCCCCATTTTGGCATTTTTCGCTATTCAAATTTTTTTTTATATATAAATAGTTTACACATTTTTTTATAAATAGAGACTTGGTTTACTTCATTTGGATACCAAACTAATTTTGAAGATAAAGTTGGTGGGATATGTAAAAGTGTTGGAGTTTTGATTAAAGAGAAAGTTTTCAAAGCCATAACTCATAATTTTTCAAAAGATACATCTGAATAAGCTATTAGCGAAATGAACGAAAGTGCCTACTTATCTCTTATCTTAAACTTGACGGCTCTAGTTATGCAGAAATGTGGTAAACATAAACATGGGAGAAGTCTTTGGGAAAAATTGGAAGAACTTTACTTTGAGAAAACGTTCCCAAATAAAATTCATCTTCTTTAAAAAAATCAGTTTTAAATTGGACTTAAACAAAGACATGGAAAACAACATCGATGTTTTTACCAAATTAGTTGAAGATATAAAACAAACTGGTGATGAACACATACACGATTATACATCTATTGTGCATTTAAATGCTATACCTGAATCTTATGCTGATATGAAATCTGCTATTAAGTATGGTAAGGATAATATCACACTTGATACGGTGATTAATAGTTTCAAAGACAAAGAGTTAGATTTAAAGGTTGCTATAACTGTGGAGAAGTATGACACTTTAGGAAGGATTGCCCAAATCCTAAGAAGAAAAATCATAATCAGCAAAATGATTGTAATATGACTTCCAATAGTGAGAGTAATGGTGATGTTTTTATGGTAACTGAATTGTGTGATAATAATGTGAATTGTGTGCATTCTATGCTTTCTTACAAAAATTAATGGTTGGTAGATTCAGGTTGCACTTATCACATGTCACAATTTTGCTCACCTCTATTAAAAATGTCAAACTTTAGATTCTCCTTTATAACATGTAATGAACTTGAATTGCCGGTTGTCTCTATGGCAAATGAAAAAAAATGTCAAATCTTGTCAAAGAAGATAAAACTAAATTATGACATAAAAGACTAGGTCAGATGAATTATAAAGGCCTTGAGATTTTAAACAAAAATGGAGTTTCTGGAAATGATAAAATTTATATATTACCTTTTTGTGAAACATGTGTTATGAACAAACAAAAACAAGTGAGTTTTCCACCTCCTCCTAACCCTAAAAAATTTTCTTCAAAATGTGCCTTAAAGTACATACATGCTAATGTATGGGGTCCTGCTAGTGTACCAACTCAGAGTGGAAATCATTATTTTTTGTCGATCATTGATGACTTTTCTAGGAAAATGTGGTTGTTTTTTAGGAGATGCAAAATCAAATCTTGAGGGTGTTAAAGGATAAGTGTTTATGAGAAATTTTAAAAGTAACGTGTTTAATGAAAATGAATTTTCTGCTGATTGTTCTGTTGAAAATCCCATTAAATCCCAAGTGATACTAGTCAAGTGACCAACTGAATTTTTAAATCAAGATGAATTCGAAAATTTGCATGAGTTGTTTGAAAATGAGAATGAAAATGAGCATGAAATGAACTTGATGAGAACAAATGAATGAAAACAAAATGAAATTCCTGATTTGGATGTTTTGCATGACTATCAACTTGTCCGTGATAGACCTATACGACTTCTTAGGCAACTTTCTCGTTTTGATGATTTTCATATGACTTCATTTGTTTTTGGTGTGTTTGAATCTATGGATAATTTCGAGCTAAAAACTTATAATCAAGCTTTAAAATCTGAAAATTGCAATGAGTGTATTAATGCTATTAATGATGAAATGAATTCTTTGCATGCTAATCAAACTTGGATTTTAGTGCCTAAGCCGAAAAGCTGTTCAATTGATGCTTGCAAATGGCTTTATAAAATCAAAGGTGAATCTTATTCAACTAGGTTTAAAGCAAGATTAATGGCTAAGGGTTTTACTCAAAAGGAAGGAATAGATTACATTGAATTTTTTTCTCCGGTAGTTAAGTTCACAACTGTGAGGATTATGCTTGCTTTGGTAGCTCAATTTGATTGGGAATTGAAACAAATGGACGTTAAAACTGTTTTTTTGCATGGTGATTTAGATGAAAAAATCTATTTGAGGCAACCCAAGGGGTATGTAGATAATCAATGTCCTGACTACGTGTGTTTCCTAAAGAAATCCTTATATGGCTTGAAACAATCTCCTCGCATGTGGAATATAAAATTTGATCAATGCATGCCAGATTTGAAATTTACGCGAAGTGCTTATGATCATTGTCTTTATTTCAAATATGATAGGAATGTGTCTGTTTTCTTGCTCATATATGTGGATGACATGCTTCTTATTAGCCCATGGTCTAAATCAATTGAATATGTTAAGAATTGCTTGAGTGTTAAATTTGACATGAAATATTTAGGTGATGCTAGTAAGATACTTGGCATGAACATAGTTAGAGACCGCAAGTCCTCATTTGTTTACTTGAATCAAATTTCATATGTTGAAAACATTTTGAGTAAATTTTCAATAGTTGATGCTGATTCTGTTGATGTTTCCCTTTCCTCCCATTCTGTGCTTAGTAAAGAGCAATGTCCGAAAAATCAATTTGAAATGAATCAAATGAGTAGAATCCCGTATTCCAATGCCATAGGTTCCATTATGTATTTGATGCTTAGTACTCACCCCGACATAGCTTATGCCATCAGTTGTCTTAGCCCTTATTTGTTGAACCCGGGCTTGCCCCATTGGCATGCCGTTAAGTGGTTGTTGCGGTACTTGAAACATTATTTGAACTATGGTTTAAAATTCTTCAAATCTGAAAACGGTGTTAGATTAGTAGGATATGTTGACTTAAACTATGCCAATGATAGAGATCATAGGAAATCCACCACGTCTTATGTGTTCACACTTTGTGGTTCTTGCATTAGTTGGAAGTCTCAACTGCAATCAATTGTGACCCTGTCCAAAAAAACTGCAATCGAATGTATTAAAGAAGCGCTTTGGTTAAAAGGCTTAATTTCTGAAATCGGTTTTTTGAAAGACAAAGTGGTAATGTTTTCTGATAGTCAAAACGGTATCCAACTTTGTAAAAATCTTGTTTTTCACGATAGAACTAATCACATTGATGTCCGCTTCCATTTCATTTGTGATGTTGTTGCTAAATGCATTGTTTACTTGGATAAAATTGATACCAGCTTGAATCCTGCTGATATGAACACTAAGCGTCTACATGTTTCAGATTTTCTGAATTGTTTGAAAATTTTGATGTTTGAAACCGGTAATCCCGGTAATTAAGGTTGACCCGTTTTTTGTGATTTCCCAGGAAATTCATGCTTGTTCTTTGTGAGCAATTATGGTAACTTGGCTTTTTCTGCTCTGTGAATTAGCTTAGTTTTTTTAAAAATTTCGGTTTCTTTTGTGCCTACTTAATATTTTTTGTTTTCCCTGTGTTTTGGTCCTGCATTGTGTTGGATCAAATGTAGGGATAAGGCGATGATGAACCATTTCTGTTAAAATATCCTTGAGTCCATTTTTTGTGAACCGACACTTGTTCCAAGGTGGAGAATGTTAGGATTTTGGAGGCCCATTGTTGAATATTAGGTAGCCTTCTAATTCTTTGTGAGCCCATTTGAGCAGCTCAGCCTAACTCCTGTGCGGCCCCTTGGTCCTTAGAGCAAAACCAGAAGCCAACCCTTATCTGTTGGTGACGTCTCCCTCTTATCCGCCTTTGTGTATTGTGTTGTCCCTCCAGCCATCATATTTATACCCCGTGGTCCCTTCGTCTTTACAGGGCAAGCATGATAGGATAAAGAGAGAGAATACAGAGAAGTGTAGAGGTGAAATCTTGTAGAGATTTCATCTGCAACCTTTTCCTACCCCCTCCCCCCACCTTTCTCCTTCAGTCTAGAATCCAGGTTGGATACTCCCTCTGGATACTCCCTTTGTCACCTTATCCGGTAGTGTGTTTATGAGTGAGAGAGAGAGATACCTTTGATTCAGTCATTCTTTATGAGGGCTTGCTGTGAGGTTTGAGAGAGGGTTTAGTTGGGTGGGTCTTTCAGTGGTTGAATGTTCTGTCTTCTCCGGTTGTCATCTTTGGTCGTCTTCTCCGTTCATTTACCGAAGGTTGTCGGTTGGGCCTTTTCTCTTTGTGGCTCTAACCTTGTGAGCGAGAGCTGCTAGTTTCGTGGACTCGTTGGTGGATATGACTGGTGAAAGGGTTATTAAGCCGAATAGAGCTTAGCCAAGGTCTTCGTGACTGATTACGGTGAGTCGTGTCTGGGCACACGGTGACTTTGAGCTCTCATTCGTTGCTTCATATTTTCTATTGTCATTTCTGTTTCACTAACATTTTCTGTTTTGCAGCCCTCTGTTCTAATCTATACTCACAGATTCTTATATACCTTGTTATGTTCTAATCACTTTGTGCTTGCAGGGATTTCTTGTGTTTCCAGTCTATTTAATATTTAAGACCTTAGTCCTATAAACTATTACCCCACCCCGGTCTGTAATCGTGTGTGTGTGTGGTTAATTTTTAGTTATTTTGTAATAGCTATTGCTATCAGTTTATTGGGTCTGTATATTTATTTACTCTGCTTCTGTACGAGACTGTTTCGGGCAATAGTGTGGTGCAAAACCACAACAGGAAAAATGCTCAAAAATGGATTCATGTAGTCCATTTATTATACGAAGTACTTAAAATAAGACGGCACAGTAAAATATCATTGTTTGTTTCTTCAACAATCTCTCTCTCTCTCTAAAATAAAAATTGCAATTACCCCTTCTGCTAGCTAGGGACGTAAAATCGATAAATCGAATCAAGCGATTTAGTTCGGTTTTAAAGTCAGAGTAGTTCGGTTTGGTTTGAAATAATAAAAAATCAAGTGGTTCGATTTGCGATTTCTTATGTCAAACCAAATCAAATCGAACCGAACCACACAATCATGTACTCTATAAATTATAATCCTCTAATTACTGATTTACTATTTTATATTTTTTATATTTTTATATTTTTTATTTATTTATTTTTTTGTATTTGACAGCTACATACCACATAGTCATGTACTTTATACCTTCATATTGATATTTGATACAACTCATGAGCTCAAATTTCTCAATAGTCAATACACGAAAAGAATCATAAATCTAATCACAGTTAAAAGTTGAAAAAACACTGAACATTCTAGTCTATTTTTTTGTTTATTGGTGCTACTCTCTGTTCATCTAAGTTGATTAATTTTTTTAAAAGTTTCTAGCATCTTTGATAATTTATTGGTGTTGCTATTGGTTTTTGTTAATTCCAAGTTGATTAAATTTTTTTTTTGAAATCATAAAACCGAACCAAATCGAATCGAGTGGTTCGATTTGAAAATTTTTGACAACGATAAGTGGTTCGATTTACGATTTTAGCCCAAACCGAATCGAATCGAACCACGTACGCCCCTACTATGAGGGATGCCAATGTCTTAACCTATTAAGATTCATAGATGCAATCTATATATATATATATATATATATATATATATATATATATATATATATATATATATATATATATATATATATATATAGTTGGTGAGGAAGCATTACATTGTGCCACCTCCCCACCTTTTGATAAATATTCATTTCAAAACATTAATGTAGAGGTTTTAATAACTCTTTGTTTTCTAGCCATTAACTAATAATAAAATATATTAATAGTCAATATGATAAGGGGTATTAATATTAGTATATATAATTCATCACGCCAAAAATGTGGTGATCTTATCGTGTGGTGTCCGGGGTGCCGAAAGTGGCGTCGTGTTAGTGTCGTCGGCGTCGTGTTCGACGGTCGTCGTTTGGTGGGATATCTGGCATGTTTTTATCTGCAAAATAAAGCACTGTGAGTGGGTGGGGGTGTCCCCCAAAACCCTTCGGTGTGATAATCAGTATCGGTTGTGTCTCTCATAGATGATAAATAAAAATGGAATGTGTATATGTGTCTGTATAAACCAGCCGCCGAGAGAGACGAAGGAGAGTTGTTCATTTTGTGGAGGGAAAATAGTGACTGGCTATTCGTGTAGTATTTAGGATGTCGATCTCACAGGGACTTTGAATCAAGTACCGAATAACTCACAATTAAAATTATCTAGACTAATTGATTTCAAGATTTTTGGTTCGATGAGAAAATTAAATTAACAAGACTAAATTAACTAAATTAAAATGCAAAATTAGATTTTGGATTAAAAACAATAATTAAAAATCTTCTAGGATTTCGGTTCACCACAACAATAAATTTATAAATTTCGTAACAATCTTTCCGTTCGTGATGAATGTCAAATTTTGAAGGCGAATTGCATAAAAATAGTTAATTGCATTCTTTCAAACTAAACTCAACCGTGTCTAGATTAATTCAAATCTGATGTCTCGCTCAATGAATTAAACTAAACTCATTATGTCCTACAATTCTATAAGCCTCTAGAAATTTAATCAACTCTCGTTCTCATGAATTTCTAGTTCAATATTAGAGTTCCGTTACTTACGCTTCACCTTTCGGTCCTCCACTTCAGTAACTAAGATTATTGTATAAATGTAGTAGTTTCACTTTTCGGTCCCTCGCTACTACAATTTTATACAATTATTATTAATAAAACTAAAATTGAATCAAAACGGGTGACATTCAAGTAAACGGAAAGATAAAAACTTTATTTATAAATCCATTACGGGCTACACCTAATCCTAGAATTAGAAAACTACTCACACATAATTAAAGTGACTAAAATAAATATGTTAAAAATAATCATCCTTCCCAATTTCAACTTTTTGAACAAATGGGTCAAAGTTTGACTCTAGCAAGTGTACAAATGCAACAACATCATCTGAATTCTCATTGAACTTAGGCTCATCTTTTACCCAAAAACTATCCATTGGATCATGGAAGAGATGTTGTTCACGTTTCTTTCTCATTGCACATTCCACCGAATAAATCCTGCTACAATCATTCTCGACAGAAAAACATTTAGTAGCATTTGACAATTCAAATTCAACTTTCTCATTTCCAATATTCAAGGAGAACTTTCCACTTTTCACATCTATCACCGCTCCCGCAGTAGCTAGGAAAGGTCTACCAAGAATTATTGGGATATGAGAATCCTCGTTCATTTCTAGAACAAAGAAGTCAACTAGTATAAAAAACTTACCCACTTTAATTGGAACATCTTCCAATATACCTACCGGATATTTGATGGAACGATCCGCCAATTGCAATGAAGTCTTAGTGGGCCTCAATTCACCAAAATCAATTTTCTTGAAGATAGACAATGGCATCAAACTTACACTTGCACCAAGATCACACAAAGCATGATTGATTTTAAGACTTCCAATCACACAAGGAATTGAAAAACTACCGGGGTCTTTAAGTTTAGGAGGTAGTTTATTTTGAATAATTGCACTACACTCCTCGGTTAAAGCCACAGTTTCATAATCTTCCAATTTCCTTTCTTTAGATAAAATATCTTTCAAAAACTTTGCATAAGAAGACATTTGTGAAAGTGCATCAATGAACGGAACATTAATGTAAAGCTTCTTCAAAACTTCCAAAAATTTCCCAAACTGCTTATCAAGCTTAGCCTTAGCCAATCTTTGTGGAAATGGTATATGCGGCTTATAAGGAGGTGGGGGAACATATTCGGGTTCTTGTTCAACTTCTTCTTTTTCTTGTGAAACTTCAACCATTGGTTCATTATCATCACTTTTCTCAACCTCACCATTTTTACTCTTATCATTCCCAACCTTAGGGTCCTCAAGTTGTTTCCCACTCCTTAAAGTCACGGCCATACAATGCTCCCTAGGATTTGGTTCAGGCTTACCCGGAAACATTCCAGGCATTGTTGAGGACGAAGAAGCTTGTTGTGCAATTTGGGTCTCTAACATCTTATTGTGTATAGCCAAATTGTCTACTTTAGACGTTAAATTCTTAATTGCATCGTTAACATTCCTAATTGCATCGTTAACCATTTCATTTTGCTTTTGTTGGGTAACCACAAAATTTTCTAACAAGCTTTCAAGATTGGACTTTTGAGGGGGTGGATTGAAAGGTCTAGGTTGAAAACCGGGGGCTTGGTTGAAATTTCCTTAAGGTGCTTGGTTGGAATTGTTCTTGTATGAAAAATTTGGGTGATTCCTCCAACCTGGGTTGTAAGTGTTTGAAAAAGGATCATTTTGGGGTCTTTGATTGAAATTATTCAAAGCATTGACTTGTTCTTGAGACCCAAATTGGGGAAATGATTTTCCCACTTGACAATCAATCGCTAAGTGACCCAAAACACCACAAATTTCACATGGAAAACCATTGTTACTCATGACTGCACTCGCATTCAATTTATCAATTTTTGAACTCAAAGAATCAAATTTAGCAGTTAACAAATCAAGAGCATCAACCTCATACTTACCTGGAACTCCTCTTGATTGGTTGGTGCCTCTTTCTGTTGTCCATTGAGAGTGATTGTTGGTCATGTCTTCAATCAACTTGTATGCATCATCAACATTCTTATTCATGAGAGCTCCACCTGCTGCGGCATCAATGGAAATTCTCTCATTATAAGTGAGTCCATTGTAGAATGTATGGATTATGAGCCACTTCTCCAATCCATAGTGGGGACATAGCCTAAGCATCTCTCCGAACCTTTCCCATGCCTCGTATATTGATTCATTCGGCTTTTGTGAGAAATTTGTAATTTGATTTCTCATCATTGCGGTCTTGCTAGGAGGGAAATATTGTGCCAAGAATGCTTGCGAGAGTTGATTCCATGTGGTTATGGAACCGGCGGGCAATGAATGTAGCCAATCCCTTGCTTTGTCTCTCAAAGAGAATAGGAACAACCGTAGTCTTATGGCGTCATTGGATGCTCCATTCACCTTCAAAGTGTCACAATATTCAAGGAAGATCTTCAAATGCAAATTTGGATCTTCGGTGGGCGATCCTCCAAATTGGGTTTGTTGTACCATGGAGATCAATGAAGGCTTCAATTCGAAGTTGTTAGCCTCAACATTCGGCCTTGTGACTCCCGGTAACAGCCCTTGAGCATTGGGTGCAGCAAAATCTCTTAATGTCCTAGTGTCTTCTTGAGCCGCCATCTTGGGTTCAAATAGCTTTGAACCGGATTGTGCTTCCTTTTGAAAGAGTCTTCTTCTCCTATGAAAATTTCTCTCGATTTCTGGATCTGCCTCAAGCAAAATGTCAGCAATACGAGTTTTTTCGCATACGAGGGAATTAATAACTAATAAAAGTAAACAAATTAACAAAATAAAACGAAAATAAAAAATGTCTAGTCTAATCAAATTGTAAATTGGCTCGATATTGATTACCGAAGTCCCCGGCAACGGCGCTAGAAAACTTGTTGAGTGATTTTCAATTGATCACTAAATCCTATCGCAAGCGCACGGCTATTCGTGTAGTATTTAGGATGTCGATCCCACAAGGACTTTGAATCAAGTACCGAATAACTCACAATTAAAATTATCTAGACTAATTGATTTCAAGATTTTTGGTGCGATGAGTAAATTAAATTAACAAGACTAAATTAACTAAATTAAAATGCAAAATTAGATTTTGGATTAAAAACAATAATTAAAAAGCTTCTAGGATTTCGGTTCACCACAACAATGAATTTATAAATTTCGTAACAATCTTTCCGTTCGTGATGAATGTCAAATTTTGAAGGCGAATTGCATAAAAATAGTTAATTGCATTCTTTCAAACTACTCTCAACCGTGCCTAGATTAATTCAAATCCGATGTCTCGCTCAATGAATTAAACTAAACTCATTATGTCCTACAATTCTATAAGCCTCTAGAAATTTAATCAACTCTCGTTCTCATGAATTTCTAGTTCAATATTAGAGTTCCGTTACTTACGCTTCACCTTTCGGTCCTTCACTTCAGTAACTAAGATTATTGTATAAATGTAGTAGTTTCACCTTTCGGTCTCTCGCTACTACAATTTTATACAATTATTAATAAAACTAAAATTGAATCAAAACGGGTGACATTCAAGTAAACGGAAAGATAAAAACTTTATTTATAAATCAATTACGGACTACACATAATCCTAGAATTATAAAACTACTCACACATTATTAAAGTGACTAAAATAAATATGTTAAGAATAATCATAAAATAAAAACAAAGAGAAGGGAAGAAGAAGAACTTGCAATAATAAAATGCTTCCAAACGAATTCACAAACTCTAGTCTTCAAACATAAAACTACTTAGAATGCCTATCTAACTATTTGAGAGGAGAGTATGGAAGTAAAATTCTATATCTCTAAGGAGGGGAGGAAGGAGCTATATATAGGGAAAAACTAAGCCTTTCCTTTCCCCTTGTCAACCAAAATAAAATGACAATAAATGAGAAATAAAGGAGAGATAAATGAGAGGTTAAATTAAAGCTCTCCATCCCCCTTTAGATGACATTTAGTCTAGATACATAAAAAGGGGTCAAACTGGAAAATATTGAAAGTGATTCTTGAGCTGCCCCGATTGAAGGTTGCGAAAGATTTCGCACCTATGGTGCGATTGCTGCTGGAAATCTTTAATTTAATTCTTGACATTAGTTTTCCATCCCACGAAAAGTAACCGCTGCCCACGAAAAATGCTGGAATTCAATTTGCCTTTACTTCATCATTAAAACTTGACTTTAATGCATAAAATTTGCAAAACTGTCAAATTAAGACAAATAAAGGTAAATGAGTCAAAACAATTAAATTAGCAATGATAAATACAATATTGACTAGGAAAATAAGCTTAAAGTATCAAAAAATATAGACAATATGCACATTTATCACTGCCTTTTCCTAGGAAGTTTTCCTACTATTTATAGAAGTGTGATCTTTCCATACTGGGCTCTAGTATGTGATTGGGCTTGGGCCCTTCTTCCGGGTACGGGCTTAGCCCAATCTTCTAAGTATAATTTCGGAGTACACTTTTGGGTTACCTGTTCGGACCTGATATTTTGATGCATTTCAATAATATTTTCTATTATGAATAGTAGAAGTCTATATTTAAAATCTTTTACATCAAACATTAAATCTAACAAATGTGAGATCAAACTCTTCTATTATTAATAATAAAAAGTGGGAGTGAGATACAATTTTTCTATTGATAATAAAATGTGATGTTTTTAATCTAATGACTTTTAAAACTAACATCAATTTCTAATCAATGTAAGAAACATGTCTTCTAATGGTATGATATAAAATAAGTGACCGAGTCGTATTTGAGCAAGACGTTAAGGAAGAGTTCGAAGTTCAGGGGGTCCAACGACAATTTCTGAAAGTTAGTTTGGCGGAAAGTTTTCATAGTTTTCTGTTAGTTTCCGTTATGCACTAGTAGAAATCATTTAACGGTCGGCTAAACTTTAACGGAGAAAATTTTTTGCGTTCGGATAAATTACGAGGCCCGCCACATATCAAATTGAAGCTCTCGGTGAGATCTACAAGACCCATGAGTTGTAACCTATGACAAATTTGCCTTAAGCCCAAAAAACATTATTTAAGTAATGTTACGGACATTGGAAGTTTTCAGGCTTTTTCGTTTATTTTTATTTATTTTTTTCCATTTAGGGTTTGGTTTGTTTAGAGCATATAAATATCCTCTCAAACGTTTATTTCTTTAGTTATGATAATAAATCGAGTTTTCTTACTTTGTGCTTGAAAACACTAATTGCCGTCATAAGCTTGTTTGTTAGGAATTTCTTGTGGAAATAGTTCTTGTTAATTATTCCGCTGCGTCATGATAATATATATATATATATATATATATATTAGAATTAAGAGTGTCATTTTTTAGTATTAAGAGTGTCACTTTTGACCTTAAAATATGTCACTTTTGTCTTTTAAAAGTGTCAATTAGTATTTCCTCAAAGTCCGTTAGGGTCCGTCAAGCATCCCAAGGTAAATGAGACTAACAGAGAGCTAACAAAGCTGATAAAGAATTAAACTGCAAAGCTTGAGAAATATAAGAAATTTAACGATAAACCTTGAAAGTGTAGGGGTACCGAAGTAAAAAATAAGAGACTTCTCATTAATGCGATGACTAGCTTAGCTGACACGTGGCAAGCCACACTTAATAAAAATAAATTCTACTAGGCCACACTTAATAAAAATAAATTCTATTGTGCGAGAGATTCAAATCCAATATCTCCACCAAATTTATAAAAATATCGTTTTCTTAAAAATTAAAACATAAAAATATCATTTTGTTATTAAGAAGCTATTAAAAATATCGTTTTCTTAAAAAATTTGATTTTCAAATGGTGACTTTTAGTCTAGAAAGAAGGAGTGGCATTTAGAGGTATTTAATCTTCTTTTACTTAAATTTGAGTTATTAAAAGAGAATAGTTTGAAGATAACTTCACGAAAAAATCTTTATTATTTCATCTCTTCATTCTTTATAAATTCAGTTTATTTGTGTTGATCAATGTGCTTCCAATCAATTTTCCATATATTCTACTCCATATTGTTTGTTAAATGATACTCCCTCAGTTCCAGGTAGATCTGTCAAAACGGATTTGCGGGGCAGAAAAGCCCGCGGGCCGAAAAAGCCCATTGTGAAACGAGGGGGGGTGGGAAAGCCCGCGAATGTGACGGTCCTAAAAACTACTAGCCCAACCCGCCCCGTGTAGGACCGCGGGCAAAACGAGCTAGCTCGCAAAAATTGGGTTTGTTTAATTTTTTATTTATTTATTATCAGTATTTAAAATTATCTGGAAAAACAAATTTCCCAAGTGCAATCGTAGCTTCTGTGGCTACGTCACCATTCCTGTGCTCCAGCATGGCAACCAAAGGACCAATTATTCGAAAAAACAAAATTACAGTAAAATCACTTTAAAAAATAAAAATTTTAGCTGGTGGAATTAACCTCCATGACATGAGGGTTAACAGAAAAGCCTGGCATATTCCAGGTCCAGAAAAAAAAACTTGACATGTTCAAAGTCCTCTTTGTCAAATAGGTCTTCAATTAGGGGTGGCAATTTGAGGCACGACACGATTGACCGACATGAACACGACATGAAATTATAAGGTTTGGGCTGGGGCTTATCGGGTTCGGGCCGTTATAGGACCAACACGATAAAGCACGATAAAAAATGGGTTGTTATCGGGCTGGCTTGATAAGCACGGTAAGGCACGATAAGACACGATAACTAAAATATATATGTTTTAAAAATATATTTTTGAAAATTTACTAGGGGTTATTCACTTCTTTCGAACTATTTTCATGATTATTTTATAGTTTTATCATTTTAAAATTTATGACTTTTAAACTACTTGACTATTTATATTGATAAAATTTCAAAATATGTATTAAAAAATCAAAATTATATATTTTATAATGTTTATTGGGCTTAACGGGTCTGACTAAATAAATCGTGTTTTTTTTGCTTATCGTGTCGTGTCGTGCTTTTCGTGTTTTTATCGTGTCGTGTTCGGGTTTTAATATTAGGCACGATAAGCTTATCGTGCCGTATCCGTGTTCATGCTTATCGTGTCGTACTATTATCGTGTCGGCCCGATAACAGCCCAGCACGACCGATTTGCCACCCCTATCTTCAATAGACACGATTGGATAAGTGGATTTTGGCGAAAATTGTAAAACCATAATATTTGGGCATTAATGGAAAGAACCCAGAAGAAAAGAGAGAGCGATTTGGGGACGGATGGATCAGATGACGATGTCGGCACAGAGGACGAGATCTAGTGTGAGCTCGGTGAGATTGGAGAAGGATGGGTAGGGGAGCTGGTGAGGTTTGGGGAGTTGGAGAGGCCGGTGCCGAGCGTGAGGGAGGTAGATGAGAGATTTGCAGATCCATTGTTAGTTTGTTACGAAGGGGAGAGAGAGACTGAACACTGAACATATGAAAGAGACGGAGTGAGAGAGTGAGTCTAACCTAAACCTAACCCTTGAGAGAGTACGTTACAGGCCTGGGCCGCTTATAACAATTAACAATACAAGTCCCGAAGTCCATAATACACGGGTTGCCCGCGGCCCGCACAGGCAAAGCCCGAAAAGCCCACATCCTAACGGGTATTGAATACATCAGCCCAACCCGTCCTTAATAGGTGGCGGGGCGGGCATGCCCGCGGGCTTTTGCCCTATTTGACATCTCTAGTTTCAGGTAAAAAGTCTCCGTTTGAAAGTTAATTTTTTTAAAAAAAATGATATTTTTAGTAGCTTATTAGTAATAAAATGATACTTTTATACCTTAATTTTTGAAAGTAGATTATTTAAGTGAAACATTAAAAAATGAAATAGTGGAATCTTTGCCTGAAACGAAGAGAGTAATTAGTTAATCATTTTAAACATTTTTAATCCGAATTTTTTGATAAGTTGAAATGTAATATTCTCTTCATTTCGGATAAATAGTTTCCGTTTGAAAGTCAATTTTTTTTAAGAAATTGACTCTTTTAATAGCTGATTAGTAATAAAATTATACTTTTACGCCTTAATTTTTTAAAGTAAATTCTTTAAGTTAAATATCTCAAAATAAAATAGATTTTTTACCCAAAATAAAGGGAGTAATAAAATTGACGAAAGTAAACTGACCTTAATAAAACAAAGTACGGTGATTAAATTAATATTTAAGCCTATATAATATAGAAATATTTGCACCGTAACAATTATAAGTCGTAACTCATACTCCCCTCTTCCTAAAGAAGATTTATTAACTTTTTTTGGGTCTTATATTTTCTTTATTAGTACCAAGTTTACTATTTTACCCTTACCTTACTTGTTACTTTAACTATCGTGTACCTTTGTGACGTGAGCAACTTGCATCAAATTCTTATATTTAATTAAATACATTATGAGTAAAATGTATCTTTAGTTAAATATTGGATTAAATAATTATTTGGTCCATGAATTATCCACAAATTATGTGTTTGGTCCTACGACTTTTTTTGGAATGTGTTTGATCCTTAAACTCGATTTTTGCTAAGAGATTCCCCCTTCGTGGGGTTACCGTCAATTTTTCCGTTAGAATTTATTTAAAATCCCAATTTTTCCCTTACCTTGACTTCTCGCTATCTGAATCAAAATTGATTGGCTTGGATCTCTAATGGCTTCCGCCGGTGGAAATGAATGTAACGACGGTGAACCATCACCATTATCGCAAAGAAAAAAACTCTGCTTCTGACAATTAATGGATCGAAGAAACTAGAGAAGAAGTCGGAGCTGGAAAGAGGTGGAGGATCGGAAGCTATGGCAGATTAAAAAGAAGAAGTCGGAATCTATGACATATTAAAGAGAAGAAGTCGGAATCTATGGCGTTAGCCTTTCCTGCTCTGATACCCTGGTCAACCCAACCATTTCACTTTACCGTGAGTTTTTTTTGTCAAAATTTATGTTATTTGAAGGCTAAAATTCAACGGAACAAAGTAGACACACTATAAACATGAATTGAAAACAAATCAACAAATTCAACACATTAGGCTCACGAATCACCGTACCAGTAACGAACAAACTACAAATCTGATCACCGACACTTACAACCACCACCACCAAGATTAGGTACGAAAACCCTAGATCCCTTCCAACTACGACCCCGATTCCGGCAAAGTAGCTTTCAAGCCTCGCTGTCTTTAATTTTTTTTTCTTTTTCCACCTAAGGGGGGCATAGGAAGGGATCGAACCTGAAACCTCGCCGTCTTTATTGCCTCAGTTCAGCCTCTCTCTTTTCTTAGATTCACCCTCTCTCCGGTCTCATTCCTGCCTCGATCTTCATCTCTCACAGCTCCGACCAAACTTCCATTATCAGAATTTGGGTGAGGAGAGATGGGACGTCACCACCTTCGAGTTTCCGTTCTGTGCCCCTCCGTTCAAAGCCTCTTCCGCCATTGCTACCGGTTGAAGAAAGAGAAAATGAGAGCGATAATTACATATATTGGAGCAGAAGAAAGAGAAGGTGGGAAGCAATGGATAAATGAGACGGTAACTGGGCAGGTAGGGAGGATCATTCACAAATTGGGGGGCATTTTCAACCATTAAGGGCAATTTCAGGATTTTAATTAAATTTTGATGGCAAAACTTACGGTAATCTCGTGAGGGAGGAATCTCTCAGCAAAAATTGAGTTTAAGGACCAAACATATTTCAAAAAAAATCACAGGACCAAACACATAATTTGTGAATAGTTTAGGGACCAAATAATTATTTAATCCTTAAATATTATTATTTCTTTAAGAATGGAGGGAATATTAAATTTTGGTGACAGAAAATCTGGCCTATTACAACACAATTTTTTTTTAATAAACCTACCAAGCGGGTAGCAGCCGTTGAAAAGGTCAGCGCCCAAAGGGCTGCTACATTTGCAAAGTACTAGAATACCCAAATGTATATACTCCCTCCGTCCTTAATTTATTGTCCTGCTTGACCCGGCGCACAGATTAAGAAAAAACAATTGACTTGATTATTTATATTGATTTAATGTGTATTTTTCTTTAAAGCCCATGTGTATATGACCCATAATTAAAGTAAGGTGAAAAAGTAAGGATAAAGTGGTAAAAGTGATATTCTAAAAAGGTAAGTTTCAAAGTGGACAATTATTTTGGGACGGACGAAAAAGGAAAGGAGGACGATAATTTAGGGACGGAGGGAGTAATATATATCCTCAAAAATAAAATAAAAAATGGAAAAATTAATAGGAAGTGAAATTTTTATTTTCGTATAATTTTTTTATTCAAATCTATGCGACAGAATATGTAAATCACCGAATGTCTTCAAACAATTTGATGTTGTCCTTAGAAATAAAAATAAATAAAATTTTATTTGCTTCAATGATATTCGGCCATCGAACAATCTGACTTGTAACTTGTAAAATAAAGAGTTTTAATGACTAAAATATTTTTTTTTCATTTTTCACGCAACAAAATTTATTTAATAACCAAAGCATTTAATGGCATCCATCTTACAAACCACTTACGAAACAAAAATGTCGTACATAAACCAACTACGTACAGAGTCTGAATACAAGAATTATTGACAAAAAAAAAAAATACAAAAAAAAAAACAAAGTACACGGTAACATCATCCCACAAAATTACAGACAAAAAATAATATTAACTAGTTTTACATTCGTGCGTTAAATGTCATATATATCTCTTTTAATTAAATTATATTAGAATAAAAGAAAGATTATAAACAAAATTAAAAAATAAAGAAAAAACATGATAAGAGGAACGGATTATATCCGTATAATTGATATCATTTAATCTATTATTTTATGAATTGTTTAAATCATTTTCTCGTTCATAATTTTCTAGAGTTTAATAATTGATATTTTTTGTTAATAAAATTTAGGATCTTAAGTAGTATAAATAGTAATTTAAATGTATATTATTCTCTATATAACATATAGATTTATTAAATATTTATAATTTGTGGTTGTTATCTAATATTATAATTTAATCGTATATATTCTTATAATTTACCAATAAGTTATAATTAAATGTGGTTATTTACAAAAATAAATTTTGTTTTGATATTATAATTTCAAATACGATGAAAGAGACACAAAAGTTTCAAATACAGACAAATCATGTATGAAGATTTCCATAGCAGACTTTTTATAATTAATTGTGGTTATATTATATTTTGTAATCACATGTATTCAATGAACATGTTTTTTATATTCTCTCTGTCCCAAAATTATCGTCTGGGTGGACTTGACGCACGGTCTAAGAAAATACATTTGATTGAATTATTAATATTAATTTGATGTATAGTTTATTTTAAAACTCATGTGTATGTGGCTCAAATTAAAATATGATGAAAAAGTAAAAGTTAAGTTGTAAAAGTATTGTCCTACAAAAGAAAGTTTCAAACAAGACAATTATTTTGGGACGAATGAAAAAGAAAAGCAAAACAATAATTTAGGGATGGAGGGAGTAACACATTTGTTCTTATTCCAATGTTATTTGCTCATTTTAATTAATCAGTAAATTAAGTATGCACCAAAAGAGATTTATATTTACAGATTTTCAATTGGTGGCTACTCCTATTAAATACTACTACATAAAATTGGTATTTTTTTACCACATCTGCATGTTTGCACATTTTCAATAAATCTTGAGAATTATGTAATCAATTAATGAGATTTGTGTTCTCAATACATGCTAACTACTATATAATAATATTAAAAAATGACTTTCATTTTTTAGAAAATACATTTTGGCATGATTTAACCTCTTTTAGATACCTAGATTATATATATATATATATATATATATATATATATATATATATATATATATATATATATATATATATATATATATATATATATATATATATATATATATATATATTTCCTGTAAGATCATATTAGTATTACGGATCTTAATTTGTAAGACGAAGTCACACTCTTTTATAACTTACTCCATCAACATATAATAAAAAGATCACATAAATCTATTTTTTTATAAAATACACCTAAAACTATTATTCCTAAATTTATACATTTATACAGTCATTGCTCATACGAAATTTGGTTTTCTTTCTCAATCGTCTTGACTTGACTTGTCACGTTGCATACTTATCCCTACATCATCTTACTTGTAATATCGTACCAACTATATAAACTATTCCAACTACTCTCTCACGCCTATAATGACTAGAACGTATGTACCAAAGAAAAATATAATGACTAGAAAAGTCAAATAAAGACCAATTGATCATCGTGAAATGTACAACTTACCCACTAGAATACTTTAATAGCCTATATAAACCCATCTTATTCTCAGAAAAAAATCAGTCACAAGAAAATATTTCCTTAGCAGATTTCTTCTTAGATTTGAGCAATATGTCTTCCATTTGTCCAGGTTTGAACATTATTCTTTTTCTGTTTATTTTCACCATTTGACTCCATTAAGGTTTGATCCTCCCCGTGATCGGACCGTCGGATCCGGATCCTTCGCGGGTGTTGTCGGTCCGGTCGTGTGAATTTATTTTTTATGAGATATTGATGTATACAATTTTTATTGTGCAGTTGTTGGTAAGAGTTCGTGGCCAGAGTATCGTGGGTGGATCGGAGACACAGTCAAGTGCTTAATCGAAGATGAGAATCCTTCACTTGATGTGGTGTTGGTGTTCGAAGGCTCAATCGTTACTCAAGATGTTCGGTGTGACAGGGTTCGTGTTTGGATTAATGTAGCCCATATTGTTACTAGGGTTCCAGTTATTGGTTAATGTTTTCGTGATTTTAATTTGGGTGTTAGTATTATGATCTTTTTTTGATTGTTTTGTCAAATAAGACCATGAAATGCCAAGTGCATATGTATGTTTTGGAGTGTACGACCACCTTAAATAAGACTACTGTAGTTAATAAAAAAACATTGTCCGTTCTTGTATAAACCTCTTCTCTTGATTACACAAATGTTTTCGTTTGTTTGTTTTTAGGAAAATGATTTTTTGATGCAGCGGAAATAACAATATAAATTATTTTCACGAGAAATTCATCAACAAACGTATGTCATTTTAGGGTTTCACATAAAAACGTATGAAGGAAGAAATTATGTATTAATTATCAAAAATTGTCTAATAATACATTTAAGAAAGTATTTTTATGCCCTAAAATAATTTAAACCCTAAAAGAAATAAATAAATTAAAATAACGAAAAACTCAAAAAACTTTCAAAGTCAGCAACAGTGCTTAAACAACGTTTTTTGAGCTTAAAACAAACTCGTCACGGGATATATTCAGCATTTCTTGTAAATCTCGTCGAGAGTTTCGATTTGATATACGGCGGATCCAGTAATTTATTCAGGATCAAAAGTTATGGCCAATTAATGGACGACTCCTTAATATCTTGTAGGGGTGTAAGTGGTTCGGTTTGGTTTGGTTTATACCAAAAACTCGAACCGAACCGCCTCCCAGTGTAAACCGAACCGAACCGAGTAAGACTTAACCACTCGGTTTGGTTTGGTTTGGTTCGGTTTTGTGGTTTATATAAATTATTTTTAATGAAATTAACTAACATTAAAAATAACAATAAAAATAAGATTTTAATTTGGAATTAACATCAAAATTAGGAAATAACCTACTAACAACAAATTATCATAAATAAAATAATATAAATTCTAAAATAAACACAAACAATATAAGAAATAATAGTTCTCCAACAATCAATATTTTGTTTGGTTTATTATCCGTGTGTATATATATATATATATAATGAATAAATCAAAGGTTCAAAATAGTTAATAAATGTAATATAATCTATATTATATAATCAATAAATAAAAATATATATGGTGGTTTGGTTCGATACCAAAAACCGTGTACCGAACCGAACCGTGTGGTTTTTCCAATTTTTGAAACCGAAACCGAACCGTCTTCGACCAAAATCGAACCAAACCGACTGGTTTGGTTTGGTTCGATTCGGTTTTGTGGTTCGGTGGTTCCGATTTACACCCTTAAATTATCTTGATTTCTACTATTTCTTTTTTGGTCAAAAATTACAACTCATACCCTTAAACTTTTTATTTTCCCCAAAGCCTTTAAAACCCTCAAACTTTGTTAGAAATGTGTCCGCTACTACATATTTCACATCATTTTGGCCGAGTGTTTTGAACCTAAACACAATTAATCCGTTTCAATGCAACGTTTGAGTAGCATGTGTTATAAAAAACTATACGTTTTCGCCGCTATAAATTAGAGTTTTGTTTAAAAAAGATTATCATGTACTAAAAACTATGGTTTAAAAATTATGTATTTGAAAACGACTGCGTTTTAAAAAAAGGGTACCAAACCAATATTATTTTCAAGTTTTATATCAACCATCACTACAGGAGCTTGAATCTGTACAAGTTTATCCCCACGTTGTGCTTGATTTGATTAATGTCTTCCCCACGTTATCATCAAATTATTAAATGGAGGCTGCCGAAAATGATGCTTTCTTGACAACAATAATGTTATACGGAGTATATTAAATGGAGTAGATATATGTGTAATTGTGTGTTGCCAATGTCAGAGATGACTATTTTGCGACGACTTATATTTGATGGCAATGATGAAAATGAAATATTTGTTGGATGTTTAATTGACTTAGAAATAAAGGCGGCTGTTGGGAGTCTTCTTCGTGGATATAGAAAATACTGTCTCGGTTCAGGTAAACTGTCCCGATTTAAAAATTAATTTTTTTTAAAAAAAATAATATTTTTAGTAGTTTATTAATAATAAATTAATATTTTTATGTGTTAAATTTTAAAAGTTAATTTTTTAAATGAAATATCTGAAATGAAAAAAATAAACTCTTTATCCGAAATGAAAGGAGTAATAAATATAAATAATTTCTTATAAGAAAGCGACGAAAAAATAATGTTGTACAGTACAATACAGAGCACCTTAAAGTTGAATATTTGTATAAATATGTTTCAAATTAACATATATCATTTTAGAATATTTATTAGGATAAATTACTAATAATTTGAGATTTGGTGTATGAAATTAAAAACAATATGATATATTATGATATTGTATGTCTAAATGACATATTTAAAAGAGTATTTATAGGTTACACAGTAAAGATTCAAAAAGAAAAGGAAAACATGAACCATAATCATGTTAGAAGAAAGATAATAAAATTAACTAATTAACTTAACTAATTTTATATTAAGGTTTACATGAGCAAATATGTAAAATCAACAACAAGCTATTGCATTCTCAGTACTCCCCCTCAACTCGTATACTAAATCTTGTGTGAAGTGGTCGTGTTGGAGACCAATGAAATGCTAAATTTTTGTAGTAAAGACTGCTACCCAAATTGTGGTAGAAACTGCAACCTCGTAAATATGGAGAAACCCAAATATGAGTCAATTCCCGGAAACCTTCTTAATAGTTGGCAAATTGAAGATAAAAGAAAGGTTGAACATTTCGTAAAACTCTTACTTGGTACAAAGAATAGATCGGATACCGTCCACAAAGTGATATTTGAACCAAGTCATTATTTGACTTCGATATCAGGTTATTGAAGCAAGATAACGAAAGAATAGAACCGATTTGGCTTTCATACCATGATAATTTGAGATTTGGTGTATGTAATTGAAGGTAGTATGATATATTATGATTGTGAGTCTAAACAAAAGATTTAAGAGAATATATATATGTTACAAAGTGAATATTCAGTTAGAAGAATGATAAGAGAATTAACTAATTAACTTAACTAATTTTATATTAAGACTTATATAAACAAATATGTAAAATCAACAACAAATTATTGCATTCTCAACAACTATCATTATCTTTCTCAATTATGCCGAGTTCAAAATTTTAACCCCCACCCCTAACTACTACTTGTAACAACACACTCCATTTAACTTAATAGAGTTTTGATTTACTCCTTGTGGTGAAAGTAACTTGTTAAACGGAAGAGAAACAAGCCATGTGTTGGTTACATGACAGATTTTTACTGTTAAATATCAATTTTATACAGTGTGCCGGTTGAATTAAAACAACAACCCCCTAACCAGACTCTATCAGATTTCCCCTTGCGCAGAGTCCAATACATACCAACCATGTGCCCACATGGTCGAGCTACTAGCTTCTTGCCCATGATGAGCAAATATTGTGTTGAAATAATTTTACGTATGAACAGTGGTGAATCTAAAAAAAATTGGAAGTAGATTCATAATTATAATTATTACATAAAAACCTTAAAAATTAAAATTGTCATCTACGTGTTTTCATACTATGAAAACATTTAATTATATCATCATTTGTAATACTATTAAACAACTCAATTTCAATATAATATACAAGAGAGTCACTTACAAATTGATCACACTTTGCACCAAAGTAAATATGTAAATAAAAAAAATCATTAAACCAAACAAATCCCTAAGGCCCAAACAACAAATTCACAATTTGCACCCAAGTAAATATGTGAATAAAAAAAGCTCTAATTTTGAATATAACATCAAGCCCTAATTCAAAGTTTTCAATCAAACTAAAAAAAAAAAAAACCCTTAATTTTAGACATCAAACATTCGAATATTAAATGATTCAAAGTTTCAAACCAATATTTTTTTTATAAATACTATTAAAATAATAGATAAATTAAAATTAAAAACTATATATATATATATAAAGTTGGTGAGGAGTACTATGGTTGTGCCACCTCACCCACTTTAGATAAATATTGATTCTTAGGCATCTATGTAAAACTTTTTATCTTCCAACCATTACCTATTGATAATACCTATTAATATTCAATATGATAAGTGATATTATCATATAGCTATATATAACAATAGATATAACTTCTTCTATTGTCAATAGTAGAAAACTTATATTTAAAAAAAAATACAACTAACATTACTTCTAACCAATGTGGGATAAATCTCTTCAAGGTGAGATATTACTTCTAATGACTCACTTTTAACACCATACTTTAACATTTGATATCTTATTCATCCAAAACTTGATTTGGACAAATAGATATATTATTTCGATATTTTTGCCGAGCAGAACAAATTTGCACAATTATTTTTGTCAACAAACAAATGACACTTAAAGAAATTTGTGCCTCAAGTTGCACAATTTCTTTCACTAAAACACTAATTTTTTTTAATAAGTATTATACTTTAACTCTTGATATTTTATTCATCCAAAACTCGATTTTGACAAATAAATATATCAATTCGATGCTCTCACCGAGTAGAACACATTTTCGCAATTACCTTCGCCAACAAGCAAATGACAAATAAAGAAATTTGTGCCTCAAGTTACACAATTTTTCTCACTAAAACACTAATTTTTTTTAACAAATATTACTTTAAATCTTGATATTGTATTATCCAAAACTCGATTTGGACAAATAAATATATCATTTTGATGATCTCACCGAGTAGAACGCATTTGCGTAATTATCTTCGTCAACAAACAAATGACACATAAAGAAATTCGTACCTCAAGTTGCACAATTTCTTTCACTAAAAACACTAATTTTTCAACAATAGAATAGATGTATCCCACATTGGTTAGAAATTGATGTTGGTTTAAAAAATTCTATTATTAAGTACCAATAGAAGAAATGCAACATACATTGGTTGGAAAGTGATGTTGATTTTCAAAGTCACTAGAAAATCAAAAGTTTTTAAAGCTTCCACATGGATGCTTTAGAATGAAGATTTATTCAAAGGTGGTGAGGTGGCACAACTATAGTGCTCTTTACCAACTTTATATATATATATATATATATATATATATATATATATATATATATATAATGATATTGATTTTAAATTATTTTATATTATTACCAATAAAAGATATGTATAACACATTGTTTAAAAAGAAAATGGTAGATTTTAAAGTCTTTAGAATAAAGACTTTCACTTTTACAAGAGAAGAGATGTATTAAACATTGGTTATAAATTGATGTCTGTATTAAAAATACTATTATTTAATTACTAATTGAAAAGATGTATCATACATTTGTTATAAAGTGATGTTGCTTTTCAAAGTTTTTTTGATAAAAGACTTCTATAATTATTACCGATAGAAGATGTATATCTTACATTGGTTAAAAAATGATATTAATTTTTAATTATTTTAGATTATATAAAATACTTACTATTATTAGCAATAGAAGATATATATATTTTTGATTTTCTAGCCATTAGCTAATAATGATACATAATAATAATCAATATGATAAGGGGTATTAGTATTAGTATATATAACTTCTTCTATTGTCAATAGTAGAAAACGTATATTTAAAAACTTTTACAACTAACATTACTTCTAATCAATGTGGGATAAAACTCTTTAAGGTTAGATATTACTTCCAATGACTCACTTTTAACATCATAATTTAAGCTTTGATATCTCATTCATCCAAAACTTGATTTGGACAAATAAATATATCATTTTGATGTTTTTTTCGAGTAAAACAAATTTGCACAATCACTTTTGTCAACAAACAAATGACACGTAAAGAAATTTGTGCCTCAAGTTGCACAATTTCTTTCACCAAAAACAATAATTTTTAAATAAGTATTATACTTTAATTTTTGATATCTTATTCATCCAAAACTCGATTTGGGCAAATAAATATATCATTTTGATGTTCACACTGAGTAGAACGCATTTGCGCAATTACCTTCGTTAACAAACAAATGACATGTAAAGAAATTTGTGCCTCAAGTTGCACAATTTCTTTCACTAAAAACACTAATTTTTTCAACAATAGAAGAGGTGTATCCCACATTTCTTAGAAATTGATGTTGGTTTTAAAAATTCTATTATTAAGTACCAATAGAAGAAATGCATCATACATTGGTTGGAAAGTGATGTTGATTTTCAAAATCACTAGAAAACCAAAAGTTTTTAAAGTTTCTACATGGATACTTTAGAATGAAGATTTATTCAAATGTGGTGATATGACATAACCATAGTGCTCCTCACCAACTTTATATATATATATGATAAAATATTTTTACCATGATTACCAATAGAAGATGTATATCTCACATTGACAAGAAAATGATGTTGAGTTTAAATTATTTTATATTATTACCAATAAAAGAGATGTATAACACATTGTTTAAAAAGAAAATGTTAGATTTTAATATCTTTAGACTAAAGACTTTCACTTTTACAAGAGATATATATCTCACATGGTTATAAAAGATTCTACTATTATTACCAATAGAATAGATGTATTAAACATTGGCTATAAATTGATGTCTGTATTAAAAATACTATTATTTAATTACTAATTGAAAAGATGTATCATACATTTGTTATAAAGTGATGTTGCTTTTCAAAGTTTTTTTGATAAAAGACTTCTATAATTATTACCGATAGAAGATGTATATCGCACATTGGTTAAAAAATGATATTGATTTTTAATTATTTTAGATTATATAAAAGAATTACTATTATTAACAATATAAGATATATATACTTTTGGTTTTCTAGCCATTAGCTAATAATAATACATAATAATAATCAATATGATAAAGGGTATTAGTATTAGTATATATAACTTCTTCAATTGTCAATAGTAGAAGACTTATATTTAAAATTTTTTACAATTAACATTACTTCTAACCAATGTGGGATAAAACTTTTCAAGGTTAGATATTATTTCTAATGACTCACTTTTAACATCATACTTTAAGCTTTGATATCTTATTCATCCAAAACTTGATTTGGACAAATAGATATATTATTTCGATTTTTTTGTCGAGTAGAACAAATTTGCACAATTATTTTTGTCAACAAACAAATGACACGTAAAGAAATTTGTGCCTCAAGTTGCACAATTTCTTTCACTAAAAACACTAATTTTTCAACAATAGAAGAAATGTATCCCACATTGGTTAGAAATTGATGTTGGTTTAAAAAATTCTATTATTAAGTACCAATAGAAGAAATGCATCATACATTGGTTGGAAAGTGATGTTGATTTTAATTTTAGAATATGTATCCACATTGTTTAGAAATGAATGTTGGTTAAAAAGTCTTTTATCTACTACTATTATTACTAATAGAAAATATATATACCACATGGTTAGAATGTGGTGTTGGTTTTAAAGTTTATAGATAAAAGACTTAAACTTTCATTACCAATTAAAAAAAATAATTATCTCACATTGTTTAAAAATGAATTATGATTTTAAAAGTTTTTAATAAAATGACTTCTAATATTATTATCAAGTTAAATGTTAATTTTAAAAGTCTTTAGATAAAAAAAACTACTATTATTATTAATATAAAATATGTATCTCACGTTAGCTAGAAACTTATATTAATTTTAAAAGTATTTAGGTAAAAAAATTGTTTAATATTAGTAACAATAAAAAAAAAATTATAACCATGGAAGAGATTAACAATCTAATTATAATGTCTAAAAGTTATATTATTATTACAAAAAAATATATATCTCACATTGTACCCGTGCATAGCACGGGCTAAATAACTAGTTAAATAGATTAAAAACACACTTACTATTTGATTAAGTGAACTGTTAAGTCTTAGTCAAAACTAAAGTCTAAAAGTGTTTTGTACATTTGCGATTTGTGATTGTGAAAGATTGAAGACAACTTGGAAAAGTTGGAAGACCTCTCCGGTCTAAGGTTGTGAGGCAGTCTCCACTCCAGCTCAGTAGCTCTCTTTCGATCTTTACTCGGCTCCTCTTCCTCTCACTCTCTCTGTTTTACTGTTTTCCTTTCCCAAACCCCCAATTCCTAGTTTTTCCTCCCCCGATCAGTCAACTCCTCCCTCAGACTCAGTCCCACAGTTCGACTCCAACGGCGATCGAAGGCAGCAAGCACGACAAGTCGGCAACAGCACCAGATCTGAGAGATCTCTGACTCTCAATCCTCTCTTTCCCTCCCCCAGAACAATGCACGCATGGTTGAGGTCTCCCGTTCGTCTCCCTCTTTTTTTTTTTTTTTTTTGACAAAGTTAAGCTTGTGATAGTGATAGGTGGGACACGTTGATAGTGATAGGTGGGTCACCTTGTAAAACAACGTCATTTTACAAGGTGAAAATTAAAAAAAAAATATTAATTAAACTGGGTTCACTTGCTACCAGTTTGGCAAGCGTGCGTCCGCAACTGCATATGAGTGATTGTGAGTGCCCAAACTTTTATTTTTAAAAACCCTTTTAAGGTGCGTGGAATACGTTCAGCTTCATTGTGGACTCAAAATGTTAAAACAAAGTCGCCATCTTTATTTTAAGGAAAAACAAAGAAAAACCAAATGTAACCAGATTTTGTAAAAGAGTTCAGAGACTAAGTTACGAGGTGGGAAGGTGTTAAGCACCCAACTCACCCTGCAGTTTCAAAATAGTTTTTTTTTTGCTAAAATAAGCTTTTTATTTGTATTTAACAGATGAAATAAAACATTATATATATATATATATATATATATATATATATATATATATATATATATATATATATATATATATATATGTACATATATTATTACAAGACTTGCCATAGCCTCCTTTCGGGAGTTACAAATATATTTATAAATATTTGGTTATAATAATGACTCTTTTTAGTGTTATTTTCTATAGAACTTCGGGCAGCATAACTGTTTATTTTACATACATTTCACTAGTCTAAATAGCACTTTTTATATAATAGGATTTTAAATGACCTACCTCTTGAAGCGTGTGAGTTTTATCTCGTACCAACTAGCTTCTGGCAGGCTCTAGGGTACGCTCGCTCTGTCCTTCAGGGAGAGGGAATCTTATTTTGCTTATTTGATGTTGCGAGGATTTGGGCAAAGTGACTACTTCCGAAAGTTACTTTCAGGCCTCGAGAACCCAAGGCCCCAGCTGTGTTTTTTTGCTATTGTTTGCTCGGCCGACGGCGGAAATAGGCGAGCAACAGCGCTTGCTTTTGCTGATTTTGGCGCTCTGATTCGAACGAGCAAGCTGCTTTTTGGGTTTTTTGGACCGGAGGAATAAGGCGGAATCCTAGCAGGGCGACTAGGTTTCACTTTGGCCGACTGGTTTTATTGTTTGGGGGAGATTTGACAGAGCTTTGGAGTTAGAGGAAAATTTCTCTCGGCGTTCTCTCGGGAAAGTTTCACAAACTGCACAGTGAAAGATTATGAATTTCTGAAGCCGGATACCTTTATTTATAGGCAGAAATCATGACTTCCTTCGTTGTTAAGTTTCATTCACTAAGCTTTATCGGCTTTTATCGCACGCTGGGAGAATTGTATCGAAGACAAACGGCTACAGTGCAGGGGGAACTATTGGGCGCTGCCCATAAGGGTAGTGGGCGCGGCGCCAGAAGGCAATGGGGACGGCGCCAGGCTCCTTTTTTCTTCACTTTTCGGCACTTTGGCCCCCTGCAATTTACTATTTACGCATCCTTTTATTTCTTTTGCATTTTAAATCCTTTAACTTGACATTTGTTATCTTTTTAACAAGTCTTGATATTTCATGTCATGTTACATACCAAGGGTACGAAATTGGAGTGTCTACAGTGATATTGTTAGTTGGGTTTTGTGCTTAATTATTGAGTAAATATTACATTTTCAGTTGTTTTCTGCTTGTTTGATGATTGTAGGTATGAATGGAGCAAGCTAAAGGAAATGAAGCAAAAGAGATGTGTTGAAAGCAAAATGAAGTCAGTGATGTCGTGTGGGCATGTGGTAGCTGAAGTAAGGAATGTTTCAGCTGATAATAAAATGTCATGTGGGCACGTGTTAATTGATATCCAAGATCAAAGTTGATTTTCAACTTACTGAAGGATTGTCCAATATTAGATATCATGGGGAATTTAATTAGGGAATTGTTTATGTTTCTAATCTAAACCACTTTCTTCTTTATTCATTTTTCCCCTTTGTTTTGCAAAGAAAATACTGGAGTAGTTATGAGATAGTTTTTAGAAATTAAGGGCAGTTTCTTTAGTTAAAAACTACTTGAGTAGTGGACAGAGTGGGGAAAATAGGATCAAAAAGAGGGCTGGGAATTATCGAGAAAGGGCTGTACCGCAAAGAGTTGAAAGATAGCACATTCTGTATATAGAAAAAGTTGTAGCTTTCTTTGAGAAATCAACAACACTGCTGGATAATTTACTTTTTGTATTTGTAAGTTAATTTAACTATGTTTAGTATAGCTAATTACTTTCCTCCAGTGAATGAACAATTAAGTCTAAAACATTCTTATCACTGTGAGATCTAATAGAATTAATTCTTGTCTGGTTGCGAATAGATTATAATGTTTAATTGATGTTTGTGGCCAGAATATGTGTTGTCCATAATATTGATTAATATAATAGTTTATTGCTAGTTAGAATTGTTGATCTTTTATTGTCCTCAGTTTTAACGAAGTGGCAGGTAACACCCCTTTTAGGCATCAAAAGCATAATCGAACCGTGTTACGGGAACGAATAATCCAAGTTAAATGATATTGCTTCAATATGCACTGTTTAGAATCGGATCTCTCTTCGTAATACCATCGAAATTACTAAATCTTACTGTGAGAACCCGAACCCATTGCATGTTTGTCATCATTATAACATGTTTATAATATGTCTTGACATATTTGAGACTTCATTTCATTCATGTCTTGTTGGCATTGAGTTGGTTGAGATCATAATAGAGTAATGGTCTTCCATGCGTTGCATGCTTGTTGTTGTTGTTGTTTCGGGTGTTCGTATTAACGTGTTATCACCTTATTAAGTCTCATGAGAATCTTAGTACTTTGCATCTAAGGTTAATTATGTTCATCTTAGTTGTTGTGTTCTTGGTTGGGAGTTTAGAAGCTTCGTTGCCGTTTGTGTTTTACTGGTTTTACTCATTGCTTGTATTGCCTTCATTTCGTCTCGAGAGAAGTTCGGTTGAGTTCTAGGCCTTGAATACAAGCTATAACCATGATTAAACAAGCCTAATACATGTTCATTCTATCCTAGATTAAGTTGGGATTGACTCGTGTTTGATTCGTTGGCCGTTTGTGGAGTGGTTCTAACCATGTTCTAACATGTTTCGGATGTGTTTCGGGTGATGTTCGGCCTGTTCGATTGTGTTTTGAGTGTTGGTTTACCCCCTTGAATTTCTTGGGTTGTTTGGGGTTGATTCTAGGCCAAATTTGAAGGCTTTTCAACTGAGACCTTGCTATCGCAAGGTGGTTTGGTCTTGCCCCCGCATAGAGGCAAAGAACTTGGGGAAGCAAAGTTACGAGACCTTGCGAGGCAAGGTGGAGATGACCTGCGACCGCAAGGTCATCGATCTCACTTACGGGATTTTTGTTTAAGTTTTGGTTGAAGACCACCTAGCCCTTGCCCCTTGGCCGCCCTTGGAGACTTAAGCCCTCATTGTTGACTTAGTCCAAGCCTCCTAAACCCTTGGATGAGATCTATCAATGGCTAGCAAGCCATTTAACCCCCTTCACTTGGATTGAGGTTTAGTTTGAGGTATATAAGCCTTTGTTCAGCCATTGTTGATCACAAAACTCCATTGTTGGCTGAACATAGCTCCATTTTCGTCCTTGGGAAGAAGCTCAACTTGAGAGACCATTTCCCGGAGATCCGGTGGTCCGATTGACGAACCGAGACCGCCAAATCGAAGAGCTTGATCTTCTCTACTACAATCCTCTCTTTAATCAACCTTTCATCCATTAATCATAGGACTAAGGTGAGTGACAATTCCCTGAGATTTTCATGTTAAATAAAATAACATGACCCCTTCATTATAGTTGTTCTATTAGTGATTGTGAACATCTTTTGTGAAGACAAAACCTTCCATTCAACATATAAAATATGTGTATGATTTTATGAAATCTCTATGAAGTTATGATTTTGACATTTATTAAAGCATGAATGTTGTTTGTGTTAAGCTTGGGAATAACTCTTGTGAAAGAATTCGGTTCAATTCAAGATTTAGCAAAATCGCCGAAACTAAGGTTTGAAACTCGAGATTGTGCTTAAAGCTAGTTTAAGAATATGAACGGCTTAGCTATCAATTTCTAAATGATCGGAGAACTTAGAAAAGGGCAATGTGATACATATAGTATCAATACGCTTCTTGGTTGAATTGTAGCAAAACTCACCGGAGTTGAAATTAGGGAGTTATGAACAATAACGACTCCACAATCAATCCCTACGATGAATGTAGTTCGTTAGACTAATGAATTAGCTTACGATACTTTGAGATGGATTGATGAGTATGCCTTGATGTATGTGTGCTTGTAAGACTCAATTGAGTTCTTAGGCGGTTTATGTGATCGTGTGAAGTAAATGCATGATTGAGAGCATGTTGTAGAATAATGTATCTATTTGACATGTTGAATTCGCTCTTGTCGAATTCTTGTGTGATTCCTTAAATGAGTAAACAACTACTTGTTGAATAAGTTCGCTCTTGTCGAACTTGTTCCTTATTTGAGATTTTATGACGAGTAAACATCTACTTGGCATTGCATGAGTCCAGCTGGCATATTTGATTGAGTCGTTGGTGTGACAATGCATCGCCGTCACGAGTTATGGGACTCGTGATAGTGATGGGTTGTTATACCGGGTTTTTATCACACACGCCTCCACTGTTGGCCACAGTGGGGATGTAGCCCCTTGTAACCAAGAGAGCACATTGGCAAGTCTAGTAACCGAGTAGAGGCTTCGTAGCAGAGTAGAGAACTCGGTACTTTGATACACTCATCACGGTATCATTGGCAACGAAATGTTAACGCCTGCCAGGGAGCTACGTAGCGGCACCGGTTCCATAACATATCCTCCTATTATGTGGTTTACCTTTATAGCACTTATGTGAAACAATGTGCTACCATGGATATGTGATTTAAGTGTTTATTAAATGAACGCTTTGATTGACTTGATATTAAAATGATATCTTGATATGTATCTGCATGATGCCATGACATGCATAATTGTTAACTCACAAAGTCTTTATGACTTACCCCTCCCTTTTTTGCTTTAGATCAGCCGCTTCGGTGCTGTACCGCTCGTTGAAGTTGTAGCAGATTCTCGCTTGTCCGTGATCGCACGCGACGAGGTTGTGGTTTTGAGATGTCCTTGTTTTGTTCTCTTTGTAAGGACGTTGGGTTTAGCAAGTCATTTAGACTTTGCTTGGGAATTTGATTTATTTGGATTTATGTCTATACTTGTAGTTCATGTATCCTATTTTTGAGTGCCGGCGCATGTACGCCGAGCCTTGTATAGTATTATGGTTCATCTGCTTTTAAAAACTTCAGCGGGCATTACTTTAGCTCTTATTTAATTATGTTGTTCTCCGTGTTATAGCCGCCGAGGTATATTGCATGAACTGTGTAGTAGTGTTGGGTTCCGTAGTAAAGTCACCGATGAATTGATATACTTGTCTTAAATTGCTATATCGTGTTTAAAAGTTTTAAAAATTTCGCCTGGTGCCGAGTCGCTTCATTCGAAATGTTGCATAGCCACGCCGCTTACAATTGAGACTTTGCTTGTATTGTTGTCCTATTTGGACGATTTGACTTGTGATTCCATCTCGGGTCCGGCCGGGTCGTCACGCTTGGTATATGAGCTTTTAAGTTAGCATCGGCCAGATAGTTCCATGGCCTAAAGCGGGTTGGTTCTATGTGATTTCTAACGCCGAGTGATTTCTTATAGGTTCACAATGGCGGAGACTAGACACTAGAATGGTCAGAGGTACTGGTCCCAGCCGTGGAGGCGGTGTTGGTCGAGGTGACAGAGAGGATAGACAGGTGATAGACCTCCTCGCCAGAGCGTGTTGACTCTAACGCGCATATGCATACATGTATCGCCGATGCTTGCCTTTATGACCGAGATGGCCCAGTGGAGGTCACCAGGAGTTCACCACCACCACCGTAACTCGAGGTGAGGCACCGCCACTCGTGAATGATGTGCCCTGATCCTGAGGAGGAACAACGCTATTTTAGAGATTCTTCAAGATGAAACCTCCATCTGAGGGGAGTCCGATGCCGATTGCCGAAGCAGGCTTGAGGACTTAGAGAAGATTTTTGCAGCTCTCCGACTGCACCGAGGAAGAGAGGGTCGTGCTAGCGCTTATAAGCCGAGGGAGCCGCCAACCATCAGTGGAAAGTCTTGCTTGCTAGCCTGAATCAATGGGGTCCCTGTGAGTGTGGCCTAACTCGAGAGGAGTTCAGTGGCTTCATATGTCCCTACTGTAGTGAGGCGTGAGGAGAGAGAAGGAGTTCCAAGACTGAGCATGGTTTTATGACCGTAGCTCAAGATTCGCCTAAGTTCACCGAGTTCACGCAGATTGTGCGCATCTTGTACCGCATGAGCCTCGAGGGTTCTCAAGCCAAGCGGCTTCAAGACGAGCTTGGGAGGCGCCTGTCTCTTCATTTGATCGATTATCTGGGCGCGTAGATCGTGTGCCTCATGAGATAGAGAGATATTGAGGAGCACATGCCGAAGCTCTTCTGCTTCACAAAGAAGACGCCATCGCAGGGCCTCGCAAAGATTTTCGAGGCCGAGTTCGGTAATCGGCTCGATCGTAGGGCAACCGCCGCAACGCGCCGCGGCGCATGGCAGCCTGGGGACAGCCCGACACTGCCCGAGAGTCGGGATAGTCGTGCTCCATCTTCGTGGGCAAGAGGGATTTAAGAACAGCTTCAGCTTCATTGCCAAGACGGGCACGCAGCTGAGCAAGTTGTCGACTAAGATCGCTAAGTGTCACGGTGGGGGAGACGGTCATTTGAGGAGAGATTGTCCTAAGTCCGTGTGTAGCGCCAAGGTTCTGCCTAACGCCGTGGAACAAGAGGGATAGTGACGGGAGACGGGGCGCAGTGCACGTGTATTTGCGCTTGATCAACGTGGGGTTCCGAGTCTACTTCAGTGATTGGAGGTACACTCGCCGGGGTCATAGAGCTCGAAGTTCTTATAGATCCGGGTCTACTATTCATATGTCGTGATCTCATTTTATTGATCATTTATGCGTATTGTCCGCTTCAATTGCCTTACGTGTTTGAGGTGTCTACACCGCTGGGTGATTGTATGCTTGCATCGAGGTTTATGTGGGTCATATGTACTTGTTTGTGATCGGGTTTTGCATGCGATTTGGTAGTATTGCCTATCCGGATTTTGATGTGATATTGGGTATGGATTGGCTATGTGTTTACCATGCTTAAGTAGATTGCCGCCGCAAGAGGGTTACTTTTGCCATGCCCGAATCTCTGAGTTTGTGTTTATTGGCGATCATGCTATGAGAGGTATACATGTTATTTCGATTTGCGGGCTAGAAAACCGCTATCTCAAGGTGTACTGGTATATTGCTTGTGTGCTTGATACTAGCATGTCTAATGTTAGTATAGGACGTGGCCGTAGTTAATGAATTTCCCGATGTCTTTTCGACGATTACGCATTACCTCCCGACCGAGTTAGAGTTTTTCATCAGTTATTGCTCGGTACTTCACCTATCTCTAGAGCACCTTATAGATGGCTCCAAACTGAGCTGAGAGAGTTGAAGGAGCAGCCATGTGAACCGGCCGGATGAGAGTTTATTAAACCGAGTGTGTCTCCGCTGGGTGCACCGGTTTTGTTTCAAGAAGAAGGATGGTAGTTTGGCGGTCAGGCATTGACTATCGCCACTGAACCACAGTTACTATAAAGAATAAGTATCCATTACCTCACATTGATGATCTTTGATCGCCTGGGGTCTCAAGTATTCCAAGTTAGACTCGAGGAGCGGGGTTACCACTACCAGGGTTCGCGCGAGATGTTCAAGACAACCTTTCGACGCCAAGTACGCCATTACGAGTTTGTAGGATGCCGCTTGGGTTGACAAACGCGCCGCTTTTCATGGACTTGATGAATGTGGTGTTTCATGTACCTTGATTGCTTTAGTGGTGTTCATTGATGATATTCTTTGTACTCGAAGTCACGAGAGGAGCACAGCATCCAGAGAGGTTCTTATCGTGTCATGTAAGAAGAAACAACTAAATTTAGCAAGCGTGCATTCGCTAGAACAAGTTGCTTTTCTCGGGCATGTCAGGTTTATCGATGGTATCGCCATGATCCATCGAAAGTCGGTGCGCTATCAAGTGGAAGACTCCTAGTACGGTGACCGAAGTCCGTAGTTTCTTGGGCTTGGCGGGTTATTACCGTAGGTTCTACTGAGGGATTTCTAAGATTGCCACCCTATGACCAATCTTACCTCGAAGAAGTCCGCTTGCTTGAGACAGTGTGAGACTAGCTTTCAGAGTTGAAGAGGAGGTTGACTACCGCTCCCTCGCTTTTAGCTTCACGAGTGGTTTGAGAACTCGTGGTTTATTGGACGCTTCCTGGAAGGCTTGGGTCAGCGTTCTACGCAGTAACGGAAGGTTATTGCAGATGCTTTAGAAGTTGTCACCGTATGAGCGTAATTATCCGACTCATGATCTTGAGTTGGCTTATTATCTTTGCGCTTCACAAAGTGGAAACACTATCTTTACATGGAGCTAAGCTTGAGGTGTATACATGATCATAGTCTAAATACCTTTCTCTCGTAAGGAGTTGAATACGAGATGCAGGCGTTGGATGGAGGTTTAAGGATCACGATTGTACTATCTTGTACCATCCGGAAAGCGAATGTTGCCATGATGCGCTGAGTAGGAGATCCTACATGTCTCATGTTTGATGATGAGAGAATGGAAGATGCTCGAGGATGTCCGTGAATGGAGTCCCGTCAGTGAGTGAGCATAGTGTCTTTGCTAGTGTTCGTGCTACACCAAGATTGTTTGGGTTGATCAAGGAAGCTCAAAGTTACCGATCCGCATTTGAGGAAGATTATCGACGGATTGGGTGAGAATAATACACCCGAAGTTCGCGATAAACAAAGGATGGGATCTTGACATTTCGAGTAGGATTTATGCTCCTTCTTCCGATGAAGTGAAACGTATGGTTCTTGATGAGGCTCACAAGGCCAAGTATACGATACATCCGGTAGTACTAAGATGTACCGTGACTTGAAGAGGCGCTTTGGTGGAATGGGATGAAGAGGGAGATAGCCGAAATGTTTCGAGATGTTTGACGTGTTGCCAGTTAAGGCCGAGCACCGTGAGACCCGCTTGCTTTTGCTTCCACCTGAGATTCCTGAGTGGAAGTGAGCATATTACCATGGATTTTGTTACAGGGTTGCCACGCACTGCAGAGGCTTGATGCAATTGGGTTATCGTTGATAGGTTGACTAAGTCTTCTCATTTTATCCCTATTGCGATTTCCTACAGCTGAGTCAAGCATTGGCATTCGTGAGATTGTGAGATTACATGGTGTACCAGTTAGCATTGTGTCGATAGAGACCCCTGATTTACTTCGAGGTTCCGCATTCTTTGGTGTGAGGCTTGGGTACGAAGTCGAATTTCAAGATCGCTTCATCCACACCGATGGTCACTGAGCGATTGATGCATTTTGGAGGATATGTTACGTGCATGTGCTATGGATTTCAAGGGTAGTTGGGATTCACATCTACCATTATCGAAGTTCGCGATAATAACAGCCTATCAATGAAAGATTGAGATGGCGCCATACGAGGCTCAGATGGGCGTAAGTGTCGATCACCGATTTGTCGGGATGAGGTTGGCGAGGCTAAGTTATGGGTTCTGAGATGGTATTACAAATACAAGAGTGAAGTCGATTAGACCGATTGCTTACAAACCGTAGTAGACGAAAGCTACGACAACCTGAGACGTGATCTTGAGTTTCGTGTTGGACTTTGTGTTTCAGGTATTGCCCTGGCTGTACTAAGCGGTTTGGGAAGAAAGGAAACTTTCTCCTAGGTTTATTGGTCCGCTCGAGATCTTAGAGCGGATTGGTTCTTTGGCTTATAGACTTGCGTTACCACCGCCTATATCGGGTGTCATGATGTGTTTCATGTTTCGATGTTTCTAGGTACTGGCTGACGAGTCACACGCCCTTACTTACGAGGAGATTACCTGAGCCCGATCTTTCCTACGTTTGAGAAACCGTGAGGATTCTTGATACCAAGGAGCAAGTCTTGAGGACCAAGCGATTCCTTTAGTGAAGGTCTTGTGGAAGAATCATGATATCGAGGAAGCCACATGAGACCGAGCTGAGATGGGAGAAATACCCTTTCTTGTTCGAGATTTCGTATGAATTTAGGGACTAAATTCTTTAAGTGTGGGGAGGATGTGAGAACCCGAACCCATTGCATGTTTGTCATCATTATAACATGTTTATATTATGTCTTGACATATTTGAGACTTCATTTCATTCATGTCTTGTTGGCATTGAGTTGGTTGAGATCATAATAGAGTAATGGTCTTCCATGCTGCATGCCTTGTTGTTGTTGTTGTTTCGGTGTTCAGATTAACGTGTTATCACCTTAATAAGTCTCATGAGAGTCTTAGTACTTTGCATCTAAGGTTAATTATGTTCATCTTAGTTGTTGGTTCTGGTTGGGAGTTTGAAGCTTCAAGCTTCGCTTTGTGTTTTACGGTTTTACTTCATTGCTCAGTATTGCCTTCATTTCGCCTCGAGAGAAGTCCGGTTGAGTTCTAGGCCTTGAATACAAGCTATAACCATGATTAAACGCCTAATACATGTTCATTCTATCCTAGATTAAGTTGGGATTGATTCGTGTTTGATTGTTGGCCGCTTGTGGAGTGGTTCTACATGTTCTAACGTGTTTCGGTGATGTTCGAGCCCTGTTCCGATTGTGTTTGAGTGTTGGTTTACCCCCTTGAATTTATAGGGTTGTTTGGGGTTGATTTAGGCCAAATTTGCTTTTTCACCTGGAGAGACTTGCTGCGAAGGTGGTTTGTCTTCGCCCCGCATAGAGGCAAAGAATCAGTTGTTCTCTGAGACCTTATGACGAGGTGGAGATGACCTTGCGATCGCAAGGTCATCGCATTTCACTTACGGATTTTTGTTTAAGTTTTGGCTACACCACTTAGCCCTTGCCCTCTGGCCGCCTTTTAGAGACTCAAGCCCTCTTGTTGACTTAGTCCAAGCCTCCTAAACCCTTGATGAGATCTATCAATGGCTAGCAAGCCATTTAACCCCCTTCACTTGGATTGAGGTTTAGTTTGAGGTATATAAGCCTTTGTTCAGCCATTGTTGATCACAAAAACTCCATTGTTGGCTGAACATAGCTCCATTTTCGTCCTCGGGAAGAAGCTCAACTTGAGAGACCATTTCCTGAGATCCGTGGTCCGATTGACTAACCGAGACCGCCAAA
>CM028384.1:33646080-33679853 GCA_013146195.2 Codonopsis lanceolata | reverse complement strand
AGGAGATCTACATGTCATGTTTGATGATGAGAGAATGGAAGATGCTCGAGGATGTCAAGAGTGAGGTGGAGTCTGTTGTGGAGTGAGCATAGTGTTCTCTTTGCTAGTGTTAGGTGCTACACCGGTATTGTTTGGGTTGATCAAGGAAGCTCGAGGCCTACGATCCGGATTTGAGGAAGATTATCGATGGATTGGGTGAGAATAATACACGAGTTCGCGATAAGCGATGATGGGATCTTGACATTTGGGTAGGATTTGGTTCCTTCTTAGAAGGAAGTAAGCGTATGGTTCTTGATGAGGCTCACAAGGCCAAGTATACGATACATCAGGTAGTACTAAGATGTCCGTGACTTGAAGAGGCGGTTTTGGTGGAATGGGATGAAGGGAGATGGCCGAGTATGTTTCGAGATGTCTTACGTGCTGGCGGGTTAAGTGAGCACCGAGACACTAGGTTTGCTTGACCACTTGAGATACCTGAGTGGAAGTGGGAGCATATCACCATGGATTTTGTTATGGGGTTGCCACGTACTCGTAGAGGCTTGGGATGCGAGTTTGGGTTATCGTTGATAGGTTGACTAAATCTTCTCATTTTATCCCTATTGCGATTTCCTACACGGTTGAGAGTCGGCCATAGCGGCGTTGTACATTCGGAGATTGTGAGATTACATGGTGTACCGGTTAGCATTGTGTCGGATAGAGACCCCGGATTTACTTGAGGTTCGGCATTCTTTGCGGGAGGCTTTGGAGTACAAAGCTGAATTTCGATCTGCTAGCGTTTCATCCACAGTCGATGGTCGATCGAGGCGATTGATCAGATTTTGGAGGATATGTTACGTGCGTGTGCTATGGATTTCAAAGGTAGTTGATTCTCATCTACCATTGGCGAGTTCGCGTATAATAACAGCTATCGATCGAGCGAAAGATTGAGATGGCGCCACGAGGCTTTGTATGGGCGTAAGTGTCGATCACCGATTTGCCGGACGAGGTTGGCGAGGCTAAGTTATGGGGTTCGAGATGGTATTACAAATACCGAGAGTGTGAAGCCGATTAGAGACCCGATTGCTTATAGCACGTAGTAGAATAAAAGCTACGCAGACAACCCGAGACGTGATCTTGAGTTTCGGTTGGTGACTTTTGTTCTTGAAGGTATCCGGCGGTACTAATTGCGGTTTGGGAAGAAAGGGAAACTTTCTCCTAGGTTTATTGGTCCGCTCGAGATCTTAGAGCGGATTGGTTCTTTGGCTTTAGACTTGCGTTACCACCGCCTATATCGGTGTCCATGATGTGTTTCATGTTTCGATGTTTCAGAAGTACTTGAAGGACGAGTCACACGGCCCTTACTTATGAGGAGATTACCTTGAGCCCGATCTTTCCTACGTTGAGAAACCGTGAGGATTCTTGATACCAAGGAGCAAGTCTTGAGGACCAAGCGGATTCCTTTAGTGAAGGTCTTGTGGAAGAATCATGATATTGAGGAAGCCACATGGGACCGAGCTTGAGATGAGAGAGAAATACCCTTTCTTGTTCGAGATTTTCGGTATGAATTTAGGACTAAATTCCTTTAAGTGGGGAGGATGTGAGAACCCGAACCCATTGCATGTTTGTCATCATTATAACATGTTTATAATATGTCTTGACATATTTGAGACTTCATTTCATTCATGTCTTGTTGGCATTGAGTTGGTTGAGATCATAATAGAGTAATGGTCTTCCATGTGTTGCATGCCTTGTTGTTGTTGTTGTTTCGGTGTTCAGTATTAACGTGTTATCACCTTAATAAGTCTCATGAGAATCTTAGTACTTTGCATCTAAGGTTAATTATGTTCATCTTAGTTGTTGTGTTCTTGGTTGGGAGTTTAGAAGCTTCGTTGCTTCGCTTGTGTTTTACGGTTTTACTTCATTGCTTGTATTGCCTTCATTTCGTCTCGAGAGAAGTTCGGTTGAGTTCTAGGCCTTGAATACAAGCTATAACCATGATTAAACAAGCCTAATACATGTTCATTCTATCCTAGATTAAGTTGGGATTGACTCGTGTTTGATTCGCTGGCGCTTTGTGGAGTGGTTCTAACCATGTTCTAACTTGTTTCGATGTGTTTCGGTGATGTTCGGCCTGTTCCGATTGTGTTTTGAGTGTTGGTTTACCCCCTTGAATTTCTTGGGTTGTTTGGGGTTGATTCTAGGCCAAATTTGAAGGCTTTTCAACTCCGAGACCTTGCTATCGCAAGGTGGTTTGGTCTTGCCCTCGCATAGAGGCAAAGAACTTGGGAAGCAAAGTTCGAGACTCATGGGAGGGGTGGAGATGACCTTGCGATCCGCAAGGTCATCAAGATCTCACTTACGGGATTTTTGTTTAAGTTTTGGTTGAAGACCACCTAGCCCTTGCCCTCGCCTCTTGGAGACTTAAGCCCTCATTGTTGACTTAGTCCAAGCCTCCTAAACCCTCGATGAGATCTATCAATGGCTAGCAAGCCATTTAACCCCCTTCACTTGGATTGAGGTTTAGTTTGAGGTATATAAGCCTTTGTTCAGCCATTGTTGATCACAAAACTCCATTGTTGGCTGAACATAGCTCCATTTTCGTCCTTGGGAAGAAGCTCAACTTGAGAGACCATTTCCCGGAGATCCGGTGGTCCGATTGACGAACCGAGACCGCCAAATCGAAGAGCTTGATCTTCTCTACTACAATCCTCTCTTTAATCAACCTTTCATCCATTAATCATAGGACTAAGGTGAGTGACAATTCCCTGAGATTTTCATGTTAAATAAAATAGCATGACCCCTTCATTATAGTTGTTCTATTAGTGATTGTGAACATCTTTTGTGAAGACAAAACCTTCCATTCAACATATAAAATATGTGTATGATTTTATGAAATCTCTATGAAGTTATGATTTTGACATTTATTAAAGCATGAATGTTGTTTGTATTAAGCTTGGGAATAACTCTTGTGAAAGAATTCGGTTCAATTCAAGATTTAGCAAAATCGCCGAAACTAGGGTTTGAAACTCGAGATTGTGCTTAAAGCTAGTTTAAGAATATGAACGGCTTAGCTATCAATTTCTAAATGATCGGAGAACTTAGAAAAGGGCAATGTGATACATATAGTATCAATACGCTTCTTGGTTGAATTGTAGCAAAACTCACCGGAGTTGAAATTAGGGAGTTATGAACAATAACGACTCCACAATCAATCCCTACGATGAATGTAGTTCGTTAGACTAATGAATTAGCTTACGATACTTTGAGATGGATTGATGAGTATGCCTTGATGTATGTGTGCTTGTAAGACTCAATTGAGTTCTTAGGCGGTTTATGTGATCGTGTGAAGTAAATGCATGATTGAGAGCATGTTGTAGAATAATGTATCTATTTGACATGTTGAATTCGCTCTTGTCGAATTCTTGTGTGATTCCTTAAATGAGTAAACAACTACTTGTTGAATAAGTTCGCTCTTGTCGAACTTGTTCCTTATTTGAGATTTTATGACGAGTAAACATCTACTTGGCATTGCATGAGTCCAGCTGGCATATTTGATTGAGTCGTTGGTGTGACAATGCATCGCCGTCACGAGTTATGGGACTCGTGATAGTGATGGGTTGTTATACCGGGTTTTTATCACACACGCCTCCACTGTTGGCCACAGTGGGGAAGTAGCCCCTTTGCTGTAACCAAGAGAGCACATTGGCAAGTCTAGTAACCGAGTAGAGAGCTCGGTACCCGAGTAGAGAACTCGGTACTTTGATACACTCATCACGGGTATCATTGGCACGAAATGTTAACGCTGTGTATTGCAGGAGCTACGTAGCGGCACCGGTTCCATAACATATCCTCCTATTATGTGGTTTACCTTTATAGCACTTATGTGAAACAATGTGCTACCATGGATATGTGATTTAAGTGTTTATTAAATGAACGCTTTGATTGACTTGATATTAAAAATGATATCTTGATATGTATGCTGCATGATGCCATGACATGCATAATTGTTAACTCACAAAGTCTTTATGACTTACCCCCTCCCTTTTACTGCTTTAGATCCGAGCCGTTCAGGTACCGCTCGTTGAAGTGTAGCAGGATTCTCGCTTGTCCGTGACCGCACGCGACGAGGTTGTGGTTTTGAGATGTCCTTGTTTTGTTCTCTTTTGTAAGGACGTTGGGTTTAGCAAGTCATTTAGACTTTGCTTGGGAATTTGGTTTATTTGGATTTATGTCTATACTTGTAGTTCATGTATCCTATTTTTGAGCGCCGGCGCATGTACGTCGAGCCTTGTATAGCTGTATTATGGTTCATCTGCTTTTAAAAACTTCCGCTGGGCATTACTTTAGCTCTTATTTAATTATGTTGTTCTCCGGCGTGTTATAGCCGTCGAGGTATTATTGCATGAACTGTGTAGTGTTGGGTTCCGGTAGTAAAGTCGCCGATGAATTGATATACTTGTCTTAAATTGCTATATCAGGTTTAAAAAGTTTTAAAAATTTCCGGCCTTTTGGTGCCGAGTCGCGCTTCATCTGAAATGTTGCGTCACGTCGTTTTCTACAATTGAGACTTTGCTTGTATTGTTGTCCTATTTGGACGACTTGACTTGTGATTCCATCTCGGGGTCCGGGTCGGGTCGTCACACTTACGGGCAAGATTACTCGGTCGTATCAAGTAATAAAATTCGTAAGTACGAGTCGATCCTACGAGGATAGAGTTAGAAATAAATCCTAAGTACTAAAATTGGGTACACCTAATTTTATCTAAACCAACGGAAATTAGATTTAAAATAAAAATAAAATAAACAAAATAAAAGTAAGAAAATAAACTAAATTAACGCGATGATGAAATGACGGCAACATCAAATCAATGTTAAAAAGTAGGATTGTGATATTTCTAGTCTAGCTAATGTTTAATCTAACTCTCTATATTTTTCTTAACTCAAATTTTTGGTAGTCGGGTGCACACTAATATTTGCTACGGGCTTTCGCTACATATAGCAAACCTAGCTATCACTCATCCTTGCTACGGGCTCATATCATTGCAACACATAATATAGGAAAGAAAATAACCGCGTGGTAGATCAAGTACTCAATAACTATCTACGGCTTTCGACAATCGGTATGCTTTAGAGACGTAAACAATTATCAATATTTTCAAAATAATAGGAAGGACTTTCGCTTCATATTCTATCACTCTACGGTTCATTTAATGATTCAAAACTTCATTAAAAGAATTAAGTAGACAATGATAATGACCAAAAATATATGAGTAATACTTCATATAGAGATAAATTAAATTAAAATATCACATTCAACATATATAATAATCACAATAAAAAAATATATCTATCTTATCATCAAGATATCAAGATAAATGCAAAGTTTCTCCAAAAATTACAACAATAAAATAAATAACGAAGTGGAGGAATTAAACCAATTGAAGTTGCAATTTTTGGTTGACTTAACTTAATCTTGTTCCCTTGACCCTTGATTTGATGCTCCAAGTCTTCAAAATGGATGCATTTTAAATTGGGTGGAAAGATGAAGAAATGAATTTTGGGGAGAGTTTTAGGGCTAGAGCCCTAAAAAATAGAGACTGGTTCTCCCAAAATGGCCGGCTGGATTGGATAAAAACAAAGGCAACAAGAGTTGGAGCAGCTATGGGTAAAATGGGAAGAACAAGGGAGATTTAGGGGTAAATTAGAGAAGAAAAGGAGGGCTGGGTCACGACCAGGACGTGGGTCTACCAGGTGAGGGACACGCGGGTTACCCAGGGGGAAACATGGCGCGGTTGTGTGGGAGATAGGGTGAGAAGACGGGCAGGTGGCCTGGAAGATGGGCCGGGTGGACTGGATCTAGGAAGCTGGACGTAGGTCGTTGGGCTAGTGGAGGCGGTGATGTGGCTAGCTGGATAGTTGACAACACAAAAGCTAAAAGGGGTAGGGATTCATGATTAGCACCGGCCTCCCCTCATGATTTGATATGCTTCTCTGGTGCCCCTGGATTTATGAGTTTGGCTGGTGAAGTCCTTCCCCCTCCATGCTTTGCAGATAAGTCCGTCGTTAGCCCAGTTAGCGTCCGTTAGGCCTACTTTGCCTTGGAATATTTGGCGGACCTTAACGGCAAGTATCTAAACTCAATATTGAAGCCCAGAATTGCCTCGAATTGCACGTATTAAGCCATAAACCCTCGAATATCTTTGAGATACCTACATGAAGCAGAAAATACATAAAAATAGGATCTTAAATGCAATTAATCATTAACCAAAGCTCAAAATAATCAATAAAATTCCGAAAAATAATGAAAATAAAAGGAAAAGTATAAGCTTATCAGTATTTCGGTTAGACGATAGTTAACGAGCTTCTCTTAATTATCATCATGGTAAGTTGAGATTTGGTGTTAGGCGTTTGTCGACACTTATAGCTGGTTTATTTGTAACTAAGTAAGACATTTTTGTATCAATGATCGGTAGTAAAATGCGAGATGAGAATTAGTTCAATGACTAGACTCTTTTTTACTGATTTGTATCAAGTATAAATCTGTTTAGTTTCATTAAGTCTTTAATTTTCAGCTTTAATTAATTTGCTAGTTAGCTCTTAGTTTAGTTAAAAACCTCAAACCAAATTCTTATTGAGTAAGTAAAATTCTAAAAGAAATAAGTACAAATAGGGAAGTATGCGAATTAATTTTGACGATTTCATACACGTCATACTCCCACCTAAAGAATCAAGTAGCAAATATTGGATTCATATACATGCTTCAAAAGAAAACATAGCAAAAATGAATGTCTATTAGCTTGAAAATAATTGAAAGGTGTAATTTGATTTTGAACAAAGTTATGCCTAGAAGTTCTTGTATCTCATAGGTCTACTCCTCTGAAAATATTTTATGAGAGTGATGCATTTCTATTCTATCTGAACCCATTAAGTAATAGGTTTAATGTTCATATATTTGGCTTAGTGATTGCGGTTAGTTGATTCTCCCTCTTCTTCATCATGTGGAAATGGAGTTGTTAGGGCTATTTGATAGTCCAGGGTGCAATTCAAACTTAGTTCATAGATGAGGGGTACTGAAGTAGTTTACTTTATTTAATAGATATACATATAGGGAGGGGCTATTTAGACCCCCAAAAGTTCTGAGTACACCCCAAAAAAAAAACCCAAACTACCTATTTTATCCATATCCCATCTAACTATACCCCGTCTTCCAATCTTGCATATGTTCTCTCTCCTCGGCATCGCTCGAGTACTGTCGGCCAAAACATGGTATCCACTACCAGCCACCTTCATTCACTCTCCCCTTTGCTTTCTAAACTAATCTCCCCCCATTCTTCCTCTGTTCAACCCATCCCCCTCCCTTCTTCCCCGTCTTTTCCTTTATTTTTATTCAACTCAAAGGTAGTTCGATCATGGTCGACCGAGCAACCCTGTGGCTGAAGATCTAAGGTTGTTCGGTCGACCATGGCCAAACAACCCTTTGAATCGAAAAAAAAGGAGGAGTAGGAGATGGGGAAGAAGAGAGGTAGGGCGATCGGTATTGGGTTGGTGTTTAATTTTGTGTGCATGTGATGGGGAGAAAGATAGGGAGTATTAGTGATGATGGAAGGTAAAAAGAAAACCAAAAAAAAAAGGAAAGATAAGAGTTATGGGAGGGAGGGACTCATGGGAGGAGGTTGTTGATGAAGAAAGAGAAGAGGGAGGGAGAGAGGAAGGAGACGGTGATGGAGATGGTTGATGATGAAGAGAGAAGAAGGACGGAGAACGTAATGTGGGGGAGAGGGGGAAGGGAGGACGCAACGGGAGAGAGGGGGGAGGGAGGAGGCGATGAGGGGGGCTTGTGTTTGGATTGAGAAGGATAAAATAGGAAGTTAATATTTGTATGGGTATACTTGTAGGTTTGAGGAGTCTAAATAGGCCCACTCATAAATATATAATTACTCAAGTATTGACAATTGAAATTCAAAATGTGAGGGAGGCGACCGGAGTTAACAGACAACATTATTGCAATATTTATTACCCCGTATTACATTGAATGAATTACATTTAAAAAACATTATATTAAATTCTTTTTAGTAAACTAAGCTAACATCTATGATGTGTGGTGTCATTTAGTTGACTAGACATTTTAAAATTGCAGAGGAGTTCGAAAGATGTCAAATAAAATGTAAATATTTGTGTAAAACGATTTTGTGAAATTTTTTATAAGACGGATCTTTTTTACTCGATCTAATGTGTGTTAATGGAATGAACTGTGAAAGAGTGGAGTTCCGTCTTATGAATTAAAATTTGTGAGACGGTTTTACAGGAGACCTACTCTAAATAAAATTACTCAAAAATTATCACATCAATTTGTATACAAAATTAATTATTTATTAATTCTGGTTATTCTAATATTATTCGCTAACCTACTACGAAAAAAATCAATATTACATCGCAATCCTAACAAATAAAATTAGTTAGGTAGCAAACAACGGTTGTTAACACGAAACCTTTTCAAACCAATGGATGATAATATATGTTCCTATGAATGACGTTTATGCTTTATCTAGAATTGCCTCTCTTTTTTTTTTTTTTTTTAAATAAAATGTCTTATTTGATTTTGATACGGATACAGATCAAGAAAAAAATATTTATAATAAATAATAAAATAGAGTATTTTTCTAATAATAACTTTGTGAGACCATCAATCAAGGTGTGAATTAATTTGTGAGACTTTTTTGAGTTAAAGTTAATGTTTTTAATGAAAATTTGACATTTTTTTTGATACTACAAATGACGTGTTTTAATGATTTTGTTTAATATATATATATATATATATATATATATATATATATATATATATATATATATATATACCCCAAAATATTCATATGTAAAACAATCATTTTGACTAAAAAAAATCAAACTAGTCTATAATTTGGTAACGAAATGCATATTATTCAAATTAAAAAAAAGTAAAGGTTGTTTACTTGAGCGTAGAGGTAACAACCTTCAAATAAAGTTTATATTTAAAAACCTTTGATAGCTACTTTGTAGTTTGAACACAACTCTTAACGAATATTTGCGTTAGATTCATATTCATTAGGTAAAGAGTTAAAAGGGTAAATTTCTTATGAGACCGTCTTATGGATTGTAGTTTGTAAAACGAAGCTCTACATTTTTACAATTCAAATCATCAACACATAGTGAATCGGGTTTAAATGATTCATTTTACGTGAAATACTCATAATAAAACCATATTACCTAAGTTTGTATCAATATTTAAAAGACTAAAATCGATTGTCTTCGGTTACCTCATTCACCGCCGGAAACTTCTACTAACGGCCAAGGGATGCTTTTGATGGGAATCCAGATCTCATGTACCACTTGTATGTACCATTTTTCATCTCAATCATTGGTTAAGATACAATGATTGCGATGCAATAGTTAAGATGAAAAGTGGTATACCAGTAATACACACAAGTGATACAGGAGATCTGGACTCTTTTGTGATGGCTACGGAGACTTCGACCATATTGAGCTGTATTTTGTTAAACTTGATTTTAAAATTGTCAAGTAGGAAGTATCGTTCGTGTTCAAGTATTGAGTCAACCGAAGTTGCTTGGAAATATTTTATACACGGGATTAGTTGCATTTTTTTTATTCGTGATTTTGAGGTGTCGATTTGTGCGCAAATTGTTGCAATTTAATTTTAAAATTCAAAAAATTTAATAACTATTGTGATTATTTTTTAAAAAATAGTCGTTCGAGATTTCACAAACTTTCGTTTGATGGTCTTATTCGATTTAGGATATGTCCCGACCCTTTGAAATTTTGAATACACTAATAACATATTTTCTGCGTTTTGAGCAAATAGTTTACTATTTTATTTTAAAATGTTTCATGTAAAGAGTCCGTTTTCAAAAATTAAGGTATAAAAGTGATATTTTATTATTAAAAATGTCTTTTTTTTTAGAAAAAATTAACTTTTCAAATAAGGACTCTTTGACCGGAACAGAAAGAGTTCAACATAAGAAAAATATCTTTTGGATAGTTATTAAACAAGATACTATATCAGCTCCAAAAAACAAAATGTACATTTTGTAGTCTTTTCCTTACGAAATTATATTTATCATTTTACTTGTGTTGTTTAACTTACTACTTTTATTGTGGAGTACTTTCATAAGACGTATCTATTCAGGTTAAATGAGAAAAAATTCAGAAATGTCAATGCAACCCTTTAGTTTTTGAAAATTACAGCACCACCCCTCATGGTTATATATGCAGAGTGTCACTTTTTATTATTAACAGTGTCATTTTATAGTATAAAATATGTCAATTTTGACTTTATAAGTGTTACTTTTCATTTTTAACGAAAATTATAATTTTTTTCCTAAAAAAATATTACTTTTGGGGCTTAAATGTGTCACTTTTAGTCATATGTTACTTTTGATCGTACAAGGGTCATTTTGCTTTATAAATAAAAATCGTCGTTATTGATCTTAAACGTGTCACTTTTTAGCATTGAAAATATCACATTTTAGTATTAAATGTATTACTTTTGGCAATCAACGTTAGTTTTAAAATGACACTTTTTAGTATTAAATAAATGTGTCACTTTGTATTTTATTGTATTAAGAGTGTCACTTTGTATTTTAATGAGAAACATAAGAATTTCGGCGGCAAACCTTGAAAGTGCAGGGGCATCGGAGCAAAATGACACATCTCGTCAATAAAACTTAAAAACATCGCTAAGGGGTTTCAAACAATAAACCAACACGCTAATTTTGAAACCTAAACTTTTTCCCTGGGAACCATCTCGACTAATCCATTTTTGTTATTTTTTATAACATATTATTTATTTATTATGACCCACGAATTTCTAAATGAGACTATGTCTTATAGATTTAGGATCCGTAAGACCGTCATAAACAAGTCTTTGTCATATATTAATATTTATAGGATAAATTACATATAACCCCCCATTAATTATGAGTTGGATTTGAATTACCCCTTCAACTACCAATTGAAACAACAAACCACCCTCAACTATAGCATATTTTTAATCACAACTTCTATTTAGACATTACCATTTGCATTAACGTAAAATATGCACGTGAGACTCGTGTAACCATCTATAGACTTTTTTTTTACAATAATTCCATTTTGGTGTTTCAATTGATTATTTTACAAACCTCTTTCGATCTAAAACTGAACAATATAAATAATTGATTATATTTATTTTAAATATTATGGTAAAAATAATATGTAAACATGGTCATGCAAGTTAAGGGGCGGATCCATGCTTCGGACTTAGGGGGCAAGTTCCCCGCAAAAGTACTTTTAAAAAATATATATTACAAAACGTCACCGTTTTAATTTTTTAAAATTTTTTTATGTAATACTTTCAATTTGTGACACCGCTGAAATTTATCTATAAATCTGTCACTGTGAGTGTTAGTTGGTAAAATTCTGTCAATTATAATGGAATGCTTAAACATAAGGTGCAATTTAAGAAACTCTTATAGCCACGGGAAGTACATTGATTCTATTGTTAGTTTGGAGGTGGGGGGGGGGAATTCAAATTTGATCGCTAGTTGAGGGGGGTTATTTTTAATTTATCCATATTTATAATAATGTCATTAAATATTCTTAATTTGTATGTCAAGTCGAACATGAAACTATTTTTAGGAATGTAGGTAATAAAACATTATGTACGTAATACATACTTTTATTCCACAAAGATCAAACTTGTTTTGATAAAGATATACTTCCTCATTCTTTCGTTTCGGACAAAGAGTCCACTATTTCATTTTGAGATATTTTATTTAAAGATTTTATTTTCAAAATTGAAGATATAAAAATGTTATTTTATTACAAATGAGCTGCTAAAAATGTTATTTTTTCTTTAAAAAATTAACTTTCAAAATTAAAGATAATACAAAATAAAATATCTCAACTACCAACCTAACTGCCAACCTTCCACCCCAATACTTTTTTCATCTGAAGCGGCGGTCAAAAATATTTGGAGTCCTTCTTTTCCCCATCCTTTCCCCACGGTGATAGCAATGATTCAAAACTTTTTCAAAAAATTGACTGTCACCGACGTGTTAGATTTGGTTAAAAAATTGACTGTTACGCAATGCACGTGTCCATATACTTTTGCTTATAATGAGTACGCAATTTAAGCTCTTGTTTACCAGTCTTTGTTGTTGATTTAGTTTTCAAGATGACATCTCCCGGTACGACACAGTATATCCTTTTTAAATAAATTTAATTAAATACGGAGTAAGAATTATGAGTCATCAATGGATCATAAATCATAATGTCTCGTGACTTTAGGAAGGGTACACTACCTCTATTACAATACTGCATGGTTTTTCTTACGTTGAAAAAAGTTAACTACCGTACATTAGGTAGTATTTGTTTCATTTCGAATAAATAATTTATTATTTTATTTTGAAATGTTTAATTTAAAAAGTTTGTTTTTTAAAATTAAAGGATAAAAATATCATTTTATTACTAATAAATTACTAAAAGTATCATTTTCTTAAAAAAATTGACGTTCAAACAAGAATTCTTTAAACAAAACGAAAGAAGTATAAAAGATCTCAACTCACTAAGCACCATCATAAATTCTAGCTAGCACCTTCAAATTTTTCAAAACATATGATAGATAAAAGAAGGTGGATTTTACGGCCGTTCCCATCGCCTCATAAAAGAAGGCGAGACTGAGAAAGTGAAGGGAGGCCATGAAGAGGTTGAAGCTTCCATGCTCACTTTGTATTAACAATGGCGACCGGTGAACGCTTCTATTTGAAGATTCTACAAGTTTTCTGATTAATTTCTTGATGATCATTTATATTAAATCTCATTCTACAATTATATTATTAACTTGGGTTCTTAAATCTTAATTAAACCACATTTGGATGGAACCCAAGTTGCATGTAGGCTTAATCTAAAAGTGGATTCACTCATCTTTTTCGCGTGTAGGCTTAATCTAAAAGTGGGTTCACTCATCCTTTTCGTCGTTCCAATGTCAGCATTTCCTCCGGTAAGTAGGTAGGCTTACTCTTTTCCTTCTCATCCCTTCCATTTCCTTCACTCAAAACACTTGCATATACACACGCAAATAGATACATATTGATTGGGATTTTCGTCCCTCGGGGCATAACCGAGTGGTAAAAGGAGGGGGACATAAGATTCTAGAGGCATGCAGCGTGGGTTCGATACTTGGTGGAAGCAATTTGCTTTCTTCTGAGGTTGGACCTTGTATGTGTTATTAGTTGACATGTTCTCAAACCCTGTATCATTCGGGCACATCCCACGATTTCCCTGGTAGTAGCAATGTGATAAACGCAGCCCATGGATTGAGTGATTTCTTGAAGAGATTTAGATGATCAAGAAAGTGGTTATTTTATATTTTATTAATCTTGTATATACTCGTCTATTTTCAGATCAATCTATCCCCTAATATATATACAAACTGATATAGGGATTAGGTAGAACAAACTTATCAGATCATTAACTAACATAACAGCCTATTAGTCACAGTTTACACTCGCTACCCCTCAGGTATCTATTAATTGCACACGCTACCCTCCAAGTCCCATTACAGTTTCTGAACTTTGCATTTGGATCCCTTGAGTTTTGGTTCGACTGGATTGTTGATCAGTCTCTTTTGTGTTCTGAATAATGACATTGTTAACATCCCCCCTCAAGTTGGAAGTCTGAACAAATATGTTGAGAACTGGCAACTTGTGCAGAAGATGTGAAAAATGAGGAGAGGGTAGAGCCTTTGTGAATAGGTCTGCAGGTTGTTCAGTAGAGGCAATGTATTTAGTGGCAATCAATCCTTTTTGACTCATTTCTCTGACCAGATGGCAGTCTATGTCAATGTGTTTGGTTCTTTCATGGAACACTGGATTGGCAGAGATATGAATAGCAGATTGATTGTCACAATGCAGAGGGACTTGCAGGTTGGGGGTGATGTTGAAGTCCTTGAGGAGTGAAGTGAGCCATTTGATCTCACAGCACGTGTCATCCATACTTCTTTATTCAGCCTCAGCTGAAGATCTGCTAACAGTTGGTTGCTTTTTGCATTTCCAGGATACAAGTGACTTGCCTAGATAGATGCAGTAGCCTGATAGAGATTTTCTGGTAATTGGACAAGCAGCCCAGTCTGAGTCACAGTAGGCTGTTAGGTTTGTTGATGAATGTGCTGGAAATAGGAGACCCTGACCAAGAGTGCCTTTGATGTACTTAATCAGTCTCAAAGCAGCATGCCACTGATGGTCCATGGGATTGGCCATAAATTGGCTTAAAACTTGAACACTGTAGGTGATGTCTGGTCTGGTGACTGAGAGATAGATCAGTCTACCAATGAGTCTTCTGTAAGATGCAGGATCTGCTAGAGAAGTAGAGGAGATAGTGGCTAGCCTGTGGTCTTTCTCAATTGGAGTGAGAGCAAGCTTGGCATTAGTGAGGCCACTGTCAGTAATAATTTCCATAGCATACTTTTTCTGATGTAGACATATTCCAGATTTATTTCTTGCCACTTCAAGACCAAGGAAGTATCTTAGGGGACCAAGGTCTTTTACAGGGAATACAGATTTTAGGTGATCCTTGACATGAGTGATCAGATTTGAGCTTGAGCCTGTAATAAGAAGATCATCTACATAGACATGGAGAGCTATGAACTGAGAGTTAGTGTTAAGATAGAAGAGAGTATGATCATTTTGTGATTGTTTAAATCCAAAATTGATGAGAGTGGTGGATAGTTTTGCAAACCATTGTCTTGGTGCCTGTTTTAGTCCATATAGGGATTTGGACAGCTTGCAAACAACAGAAGATGACTCTTGGTTTTGGGTAGGAAGGTATCCAGGAGGAAGATCCATATACACTTCCTCATGAAGGTCTCCATGAAGGAATGCATTGGATACATCAAGCTGAGATATGGGCCATTGTTTGGCTGCTGCAACAGCCAGAAGCACTTTGACAGAGGTCAGTTTAGCTACTGGAGAGAATGTTTCAAAGTAGTCTGTCCCCTCAATTTGAGTGTAGCCTTTGGCTACAAGTCTGGCCTTGTACTTGTTTATAGTGCCATCAACATTGTATTTAATTCTGAAGGTCCATTTGCAGCCTACAGTTTTCTTGTTGGCTGGGAGGGCTTGAAGAGTCCATGTATTGTTGTTTTCTAGGGCTTGGAGTTCCTCAGTTATGGCTTGGCACCATAGGGGGTCTTTAATAGCCTGTTGGTAAGTTTTTGGTTCATGGAGAGTGGAAATGTTACAAGAGAACTTTCTGTAGGGTGTAGAGACATTGGCATAATTGCAGAATCTAGTGATAGGATAAGGTGTTGTGTAGTTGGCTGAGGGTTGAGTTAGGTTGGGGGGAAGATTGGTATAATCTTTGAATTTAACAGGGATGGTTTTATGCCTTTGAGGCCTGTGGTGTATAGGTGATAAGATATTGTTAGGGTCATTGGTAATAGGAGAGTGACCTTCAGTTTGGTTGTCCTCAGTCTGGATGTCAGTGTCAGGAGCATTGTTAGGGTTGTTAACTTCTGTGGTATTTAAGTTTTCCTCTTCAAGGATTGGGTTAGAGTTGTGTGCAGGAAAGATATTATTTTGAGGAGATTGTGTGAGACTTTCTTGAAATGGAAATATTGATTCATAGAACACCACATCTCTACTATAAAAAACCTGGTGAGTACTGATGTTGTAGACCTTGTAGGCTTTCCTGTTGCTAGGGTATCCAATGAAGATGCACTTTTGAGCTCTGAGGGATAGTTTGTCCCTATTATGAGATGGGGTTGAAACATAGCAAAGACACCCTAGGGTTTTTAAGTGATTGTAGGAAGGTGGGGTTCCAAACAAGGCTTCAAAAGGTGTTTTGAACTTAAGAACAGAACTGGGAAGTATGTTTATTAGGTAGGTAGCAGTGACAAGGCAGTCACCCCAGAATCTTTTGGGAAGGTTAGCCTGAAATCTCAGGGGCCTAGCAAGTTCAAGAAGGTGTCTGTGTTTCCTCTCAGCTCTTCCATTTTGCTGAGGGGTGTCAACACAGATGCATTCATGTAGGAGACCTTGAGAGGCCAAGAGGCTGCCAACACTATCATTGAGAAACTCAGTACCATTGTCAGTTCTTAGGTGTTTGACATTGGTTTTAAATTGGTTTTTGACCATGTTAAAGAAGAACTGGAGGGTTTGATGAACTTGGGATTTGGCTTTTAGGAGGAAGGTCCAAGTTACTCTAGAATGATCATCAACAATGGTAAGAAAAGATGTACAGCCATCATAGGTAGCTTTCCTATAGGGTCCCCACACGTCACAGTGAATGAGGTCAAAAGGATTAGAGCTGTGGGATTCACTTAGAGGAAAGGGCTGCCTAGTCTGTCTGGATAGATGACAGATTTCACAATGCACATTGGGAATGGAATCAAGCTGCATATTAATAGAACTAATATATTTCATAGATTGAACAGGAGCATGCCCTAGTCTAGTGTGCCACAGATAGAGTTTATTAATAGGTTTTGTAATAGAGAAAGTATTGCTGAGTTTGTACAGATTAGGATTAAAGAATTTCTTGCACTAAGAGTATGCAGTTTGCCTCAGATTACCGGAGTCTGTTGAGGACAACTTGTACAGGCCACCATCAAGTCTACCAATCTTCTTGAATGTCTTTTGAGTAGGGTCCTGGAGGTAACAATGTGAAGCAGAAAAGATCAGGCTGATATTGCTGTCCCTGATGAGCTTACTTCCAGATATAAGGTTGCATTGAAATTCAGGGGCAAGGTAAACATCTTTTAGGACAATGTTGCCTGTTAGGGTAACAGTGCCCTTATGTGTTATGGAGGAAGATTTTCCATTAGGTAAGTGTATCATAGTTGTTGATTCTTATGTTAAATTTATATCTGATCAGTACATTACATTAGTTTTATACTTCAGTGGCTAATCGGGCTGCGTATCGATTAGCGTGACAACTGTGTATAGAACTTTGCCTTGTATAGTTCTTGTAGGACTTTTCGGAAACATCGGAAGACCACTTCTCGGCTTCACCGGAAGACTGCTCAAAGCTTAAGATCGGTAGACCTCGTGTCAGTGATTGCGCTTCTACGTGTCCTCTCCGGTAGAAACGGTGGATTAATTCAAACTTATTTTCATATATTATTTGAATTAATCCAAGTCATTCCCCGACATGTCAAGCCGCCGAAAGCAACTTTCAGCGGGGAAGACCTTTTCGCCTGAGCGATGTAAGCGGTAAAGCGGTGTGCCCCTACTTTCTGCTTCATCTCTCGGATCGACACCAAATCGCCCACCTTTTGAAGATCTCGTAAATGATTATACGCTCTAGATATCGTGAAGACGAAATTCCTTGATCGATTGACCCCATGCATTTAATGCATTTATGAATAAATTGTTGAAGTCTTCGCCCTCTCCAACGGATTCTTTTGAAATGCACTCGCTTTAAATCGCCATTGAAGATCGGAACAAAAGACAAGCGTATGCAGAATCAATCGAACACTTAAAGAATTGCTCGAATCTACACAACTCCAAGTCTTTCATTTCGGTGCATTCAATAGATCCTCAACGGATCTAGAAGTCCTCGTCAACAACAAGAAAGCCGCTCTTCAACAATTATTGTTTATTCTTCTTGTTGTTTACTTCCATTAACTATATTACGCACGAATTAAATATCTTGTATTTACAGTATATTTAATTCCCTAGACCCAAACACAAGTCAATATTTTGTACACGATCCATTAGGGATATTTCTTTGTAATTGATTTAAGTGGAAAACATAGTGCACAATTTAAATCCAAGGTTGATTGCCTTGGTGGTGGGCGTAGCACTCATTATAGTGTGAACCATCCCAAAATACTTGTGTTATTTCCTCTGTTTGTCTATTTATTGAACGCTTAGTTTCATTGTTTATATTATCCATTTCAAAGCATAACTTAAGTAATGTAAAAGGTCTAGGTAGTCCTTATCGGACACTGAACAATTTTCTTGAAGGTCTTCCGCTACTTGATTCTTTTCATAGATTGCAAGTAACTTTCAAGGAACTTACTTAAAAGTTTTAAAGTGTTAATAAGCTATTCAACCCCCTCTAGCTTATTATTGTGCTCATTGGGACCCACAATTGGTATCGAGCCTTACTCTTGAAAACAAGTTTTTCTAAGATTAAACTCTTGAGAGATACGACATAATGGCACAAACACACTATATCTTTGCCTACATCTAATGCTAACCACGTCCCAATATTGGACGAAGGTCATTTTGATGTATGGAAGGATAAAGTAATGAGATTCATGAACTCTATTGACAACAGATTATGGAAATGTGTCCTTTGAGGTCAACATGTACCAATGAAGGCAAATCTTCTAGCCTCCATCGCAGGAACCCTGAAGTTCCTAAAGAAGAATCGGAATGGACGGAGGGCGATAGAAAGGCTGGTTGAACTTGCAACAAAGCAATCAACATAATCACCGGCTCTCTAGACACAAGCACATACCGACCAAGTGATTCGATGTACAAGCTGCTAAAGAGATGTGGGAAGCTCTTGTAGAATACTTGGAAGGAGACCAAGACACAAGAGACAACGAGAAAATATACATACATCCAGCCGGTTTGATTCTTTCAAGAAGGATCCTAAGGAAACCTTGAGACAAGCATACGATCGATTCAGTGAGGTAATAAATAGTTGCTTTTCTCTTGGTAAAACGTATGACAAAAAGGAAATGAACATGAGGTTTCTAGGCTCTCTAGGTAGCTTATGGCATGTGAAGACCACGGCTATGAAAGAATCTAAGAACTTAAACGAGATGACTCTTCGTAGTCTCTACGCAAGTTTAAAGGTTTATGAACTTGAAGTTAATCAAGCTCTAGAGAAAGACAAACAGTTCATAACTATGTCTTTGCCAGCCATGGTCCAAGAAGAAATCATTGTTGAAAACAAACCCCCTACTTCTTCCTGTGAAAATGATTTTTTATCTGATGAACAATTTGCTATGTTTGTTAAACGATTTCAAAAGTTCGCAAAATATGGAAGGAAGAACACTCACCAACAACCTTTCAGGAAGATTGGTGAAAGCTCATCTAAGGAAGAGCTTGTGTGTTATAACTGTAGGAAACCTGGTCATTTTGCCTCAAAATGTCCTAAGCCAAAATTTGAAGCATACCGAAAACCCTCGTTTAGAAAATTTCAAAAACAAAAAGGTATGTTGGCTGAAGACATAGAAGACACTACAAGAAAAAGGGCCTATGGCGACACTAAACAAGTGTCGGAAACAAATGAAAAAGTGTCGCAAATTAAGTTACCGACACTTGTTTGACACTTGCACTAAGTGTCGCCATAGCCTTAGTTGCAAATTTACGACACTTAATTAAGTGTCGGTTAATTCCGACACAACAAAGAACTGTCGAAAATTAAGTTCCCGACACTTCATGCGACATTTTGTTTACGTCATAGCTTCGCAACATAAAATTGTAAATTGTTGTAAGTTTACAACACTTAGATAAGTGTCGGTAACTTCCAACACATTAGAAAAGTGTCAGAAATTAAATTCTCGACACTTTTACCAATACTTGGAAATGTCGGGTTACAATAGGATATTTACTAAATTAACATTTCATTTTCCAACTCTTATTTGTAAGTGTCAATCATTTCCGATATCTATTATTCATTGCTAATCTAGCAATGAATTATTTTTAATTGTTAAATATCAAAAACTTTTACATTTCATCTTATATAGAAGGGTCGTTAAGTTTGAAACATATCTATAGAGTACAATATGAATCAATACAACCATCACATCATACAAAAATTGAGCTACTATTTGTTAAAGACTGATTTATAAAAGAGAAATGATGTTACAACTATCAATACATATAATATATCTCACAATCTTCCCATAAACATAATTATGAAAAAACAGAGTATAACAATGAGTAGCTCAACTTTACTGGTCCCTATTAGTGAGATCAAAATGAAGAAAGATAAAAACATTACAGCTTCAACTCTATTGTTCAAACGAGCCTTGCTAAATCCCCGGTCTACAATGATGTCATAACTACCACAATCGCCATCAGCATGAGAACAATAGCTAATCAACTCAACCAACTTCCCATCAGTTTTAGATTGAATCAAACAGAGTACATAGTTGTCTCCAAGATAATCCCATACACTGTTTCCAATTCAAGAGAGTAATGGTATTGTGTTTCCTTCCAGTGTTGTATGCCATCCCCTTCTTTATACCTACACCAAATTAACCTTAAATATTAAGGAATACAATGATGGTTGCAATTATATACTTATATACAATGTATTGCTGACATTGCTGCCGAAAGAAATAACATATCCTAATCGAAACACCTTACCTCCACAACAAACAAAGCCACAAATAACACAAATCCAAACATTCTCAAGTTTAACAAATAAAACAATTGGGCTTTTCGGGCTGTTGTTGAGAGTATCAACATATCTAAAAATATGAAAGCTAAGCAATCACCATTGGTGATTGGAAGAGATGCTTATATTGTAAGGAATTTTAGATCTAAACTTCACATGGTGGGTTATAAACTTATTTTGTATCTAACTACCATAAATGCTAATAACATTAGTTCTAAAATTTTCGATAGTATAAGCTCAAATCACAAGTTCCATTGACAACTATGTAATTTTACAATCTAGAAGCAGGTTTATCAATTCAATGTCCCATGACGAAAGGTCTAAAATGAAATTGAGGTAACAAGAATGAGTAGCATATCATCAAATAACTGATAGAAAAAGTAGGAGCTAGGGAATACTTACGGACAAGAAGAATCAATCCATTTAGATATATATGAGAAATGGAAAGAATGACTTTAGATGGTTGTGAGAATCCCGCGGTATCTTGATCCAATCTCTCTAGAAAATGTAGAAACAAATAAAAATTGAATACAAATAGCACGAAAACACCTTAGTTAGTAACTCAAAATTGTAAGTAGCTTTTCTAAATAACAAGCAAATTGTGAGACTCTAATGTCAAGGGTAAAACAAGGTCATTCGATCGCATCAAGAAATAATTTTGCGATGTCTTAATCTCTTTATTCAATCCAAAAGCTCTCTAGGATCCATATACAAGGTACTCATTAGAATAAGTGCAATTGAGATCTTCGTATGATATACATACCTAACTATTTCAACCCCATAAGCCAATAGCTATTTTTCAAAAATAAAATAAAAACAACAATCTTGTTCCAGGTTCAAACCAAGCATGCATTTCAGTGCTATACATTTAAAACCATTTGATTATTAGTTAAGTCCACTAAAGGATAAGTCAGATGAACAAATCAGAAATGTGTTGAAGGGACTAATAGAGAGAAACACTATTTGACTTGCACCAATTGTCAAGTAGACTTAATTCAATGCATGTCCATTTTACTTGGAAAGTGAAACATGGTACTCAAATGAAGATTCAGTCCAAATCCTTTACACTGCTTGAACATCCGTAGAATTGAATTTTTTTTGAAACTTTTGAGGTGCAATTTCTTGTTTTTGCTCAAAGGTCCATTGATCTCAAGGTGTAACTTTTATTCATTTTGATATTTTCTTCTAGTCAATGTCAAAGACAAGGCCAGAACAACAACTCCAATCGCACATATACGCCAAAACTAACAATAACACGTCACATTTTTGCCCACACATGGAATGCATTGTTGATTTACAATTTATAGTATAACTTATCAAAAATGAGGATTGATAGTATCAAGATGATAGAGTGAAAATAGATAGATGAGCAAAGAAATCATAAGTAATAACATGTAGCTCCGGTGTTGAAAGCTTGACTACCTACATTAGGAGAAAGCCAAGGCATAAATTAATTATCAATTGACATGATATAAGCAATTATGTCACAAGTAAATTCTTCATGGGATCATCTATAGTACTAGCTCAGAAAATCACTAGAATCTCAACTAGTCATAGTTTCTTCATCTGCACCAACTGTAAGAACAGAATCAATCATTTTCCTCTCTTTCTCTCTCTCTCTCTCTCTCTCTCTCTCTCTCCCTCTCTCTAAGGGGCCAATAGTATTTTTTCGATAGATGAATAATCATATCACTATTAAATCAGAAAAAAAAATCAGAGGAGAAGGAAACTAAATAGTTCTACTTCTACATATAAAGATTTTCATGATTATGGATTTTAGAGGAAACAATATTATGTAAGTGAGTGTGTGAAAGCAGTATTTTTAACGGTGGAACTTAAATTACCTATAGATCGGACACCCTTGAGAGATATGGGGCTAGATTAGTATCTATCCCCAAGTATTTATTACGGTACACCTTGTGCCAGCAAATCGAGAATGGCAATCGCAAGCTGTAGTCGGGGCGTTACATGGAACAAGTTCTAGTGAGAAATCGAGTGTTAGATATTGCAAACCCAGAATGATGATACCATAATAAGTCACCAGCTCCTCTAAGAGCTTAAGTTCTACAAATGAACCCAAGAATACATAACATAACTAGAGCAAATATAACTTTCAGAAAAATTAAAAGGAAAAACATTCTGGCAAGTTTGTCACCTACAACACTTCCCTGGTCATACTCGTCCAGCCCTCCAAGCTGTCTAGCCGATGCCTTGGATATTGGTTCTACTACTATATTTTCAATATCGTGATCGTTATCAAAGTCAATTTCGATCAAATATGCATCGACAGATAGACATTAGGTGTACAATGTACAAATATGAATGTTACCACTAAATGAAAAAATTAATCAAGCAATTAAAAAGCCTAATCAAAGACAAAACATGTACTCCTATAAGAATGTTGCATCGGTCGGGGACCGTCTCGCGGAACCAATAAATAAACTGTCAAAACCACTTGAAACGTAGTAAAAACTAGTAATGTCCGAAGTCTTAATGAAAAAAAAATGAAAATAGACCCCCTTCAAATATGCATTTTGAGTTTTTTTAAATCTTTTCAGTGACAGAACTAGCTGCTTTGTCCATAAGACTAAAGAAAAGGGAATAAAGTGATCGCCTAAGTCCATATAAACAAAAGACTTCTTGTTTATGAACTTCCTCGACGAATCGAAATACTTCTTAATAACACCATAAGTTGCCCAAAAATACCTCGAGTGTTGCCAAGTAGGAAATAAAGCACCACAAGTGCCCAAAAATAATGAAATCATAGCAAACAGACTTAACCCCAAAATACAATTCATAATTAAAAAAAAGGATGTGATAATTGCCTCAAAAAAAAAAACAATTACACGTCTAATTAGGATTTTATGAGCAAATTAATTTTTAAACGCTTAATTTGCAGGGTGAAACGATACAGAAAGGTTGCCTCCCTCGGTGTTTACGAGAATTTTGTGGATAGTGAGTTAGTGTTGGAGACGCACATGAACTACTGATAAATCAGCAGCAAAATCACCATGATTACAACTTTGAATAAGGATGCTACAACTACAAGATAGTCAAAAAAAAAACATGAAAAGATCTAATAGAAGAGATTAGGGCACAAACAAAAAGAGATTTTCAATTTGGGGAAATCAATGAATGGTTAGGGCATAGTTACATAAGTGATATTAGGGCATGAATTAAGGAAGGAGATGGAGATTCTTACCAGATGAACTCCAACCGATCACCGATGATGATACCAGATGAACTCTAAGAGAGAAACTTTTGGCAGAACAAGAAAGAGACGGGAAACTGGGAGTAACTTCTTGGCAAAACATACGTATTGAATGATAGGGAATTAAGGAGGGAAACGAAAAGTTTGAGGGAAACGAAAAGTTTGGGGGAAATTTTTTGGATTTAGATGGTATTTTCTTAATTTACAATTGGAACTAGAATGTGTGAAATAATGTCAACATTCTAAATACGGAGTATTTAGGACGAATAAATACTTAATGCTCTTAGAATACTCTAATTATTTCAAAATTTGCGATCTACTTATTTATTTTAATAGTTATATGAAAAATTAAGGTATAGCTAGTTAAGTGAACTCGAGATATAATTTAGAGCTTTGACATTTGTGATTCGTGAGTGTATGATCCAAACTCGAACTCATGATTGACCTCTTTTAGGCAAATGACCTTTAACTCTAAACGTAAAAGCCGAAGTGAGATCTCACGAGCTAGACTAGACAATAGACAAATTCCTTGTTTTTCAAAAGAGTTTTGTGTGTGTGTATATAAACATCTTTAAGACTTGTAATTTTTTAGGAAAAAATCTACATTATTTCAGAAAAGAAAGGAACAAAGAAAGAAAATAAAAGTAAAAAAAAATAACTATGTTATTAAGATAATTAACTTAATCTTATATTTGTGGTTTTACCCTTAAGCTCGAGCTAACTAGTGAACAAGCTCAAAGCTTGAGGTTGAATTCAATGAATATTACGAGCCTATCTCAAATACTTCTCTCAAGGTCAAAAATAAAGAACAGTCGAAGCTCGAGCTGCTAGGCTAGGCTAGCTAGTCTCAGTTAGGTTTATTACGCCCCTAGCCCATGTTTACGATTTTTTTTTTGTCAATCAAAGATTGATTTTCATTATTCGTATCAAACCCTAAAGTAGTCGAATTGACCAATTTCATGACGAATATAAATGTTTGTATATATGCAATCGTATGGAAGATTATTTTAATACATCCTTTTAGGTCTCAAATAAGTATGTGTCATATTAATTTAGCCTTTTTATGTGATGTCTATTAAGGCGTCCAATTAGCCTTTATCATAACACGACCCCAAGAGTTAGATATCCTATAAGGCATTATGGTAAAAGGATCCTATACAAAGACATCATATTAATCGCATCCCTAATAAGTCCCAATAGGTGAATGGGATGCCTACTTTAAAGGCATCCTAGTAGGCGGACTGGTAATAGGACCCCAATCTATAAGGCATTATGGTAATAGGACCCTGTAGAAATGCATCTTATTAATCATATCCCCAATAGGTCCCAATGGGTTAGAATCCTTTTAACCCTTTTTATGCGACCACAGTGAAAGGGCATACAATTAGTTTTTATAATATTAAGACACCAAGGGTGAAACATCTTGATAGATCGTACAATAATAGGACACAATGAGTTAGAGATCCTAATAGGAATTTTATTGGATGCCTACTTAATAGCGTTTTGTGTAGGGTGTCCTAAGAATCCTTTTTGTTGTAGTGTTACGTGACTTCGAACTTGCTATTGAGCTTGGGATGACCTAGGTGTTTGGCTCAAAGATTTTTGTTACTAAGCATAAGCATAGATGTAATTTGTTTGATTTGGTTCTTGCTTGATTTTGTTGTTAGTTTTTTAGTTAATTAATGTTTATAGAGATTGTTAATTTTTGTCGGCTAGATATGTCGCAGTAGTCAGACGGACTACATAAGTTAGGTTTATGACTTTTCTTTACAAAATGTCAAAATTAGTTAGGGTGCATATTTAGTTGGTGTTTTTAGGATTGTTAGTTAGTTGAATAGATTTTTTACATTTGTTACGTCAAAGTACTTTCCAACATTTCTTTATAAAATGTTGTTAAATTTTCCAACTTTAGTTTACAAATGTCGTTAAAATTTTACGACACTTAATTACGTGTTGGAAACTTCCAACCTTTCTTAATAAAATGTCGTTAAATTTTACGACGCTAAACTAAGTGATGGAAACTTCCGACGTTTAGTAAGAATTGTCGCATATTTACCGACATATGTACTATATGTTGGGTATTTACCGATTTTGATGAAAAAACGTCGGAAAGTTTTTCCAACACTTCCGTAAGGCGTTGTAAAGTTCTGACATTTATAAAAAAATTGTCGCCAAATTGCCGACACTTATATTAATTGTTGTTGATTTGCGACACATATACAAAAGTGTGGGCAATTGGCGACACTTATTTGAAGTGTCGAGAAAAAAGTGTCGTCATAGGTCTTTTTTCTTGTAGTGAGATAAACAGGTTGCTACATGGTTTGAAACTGATTCAGAAGAGGAGGAAGAGGATTGTGAGCAAGCTAACATATGCTTAATAGCTCATGATTCATGTCCTACCTATGACTCTGAAAATGAAGTTGTAGTTTCACCAAGTCCTTTGGACAAAAATGAAACCAAAGAGTGATAGCTTCAGAAGGAAGAACTTCTCAAGGATAATCGGGATATGCTTGAAGAATTTAATTCCTTTAGAGTAGCCTATGTTAAGCGGCCAAGAAGCGTGAAACTCACAACAGGTGAGAAATCTTTGATGGCGGTGAGATTCAAACTCTCAATAACTGTCAACAAGAGAGTATCAAATCGAAGGAAGAAAACAAATTTCTCCATGACAAAATTGTTGTCGATTGAGCACATCAAAGGACTTGACCTAGAGAAAATTGCCTTGCAAAGACAATTGACTCTGGAATAGCTCCAAGGATGCATTTGAAGAAATCCTTACAAGCCAAAAATCTAGCAATGATAAAGCAGGGCATAGGATATTCGGATGTGTCTCTTCCAGACAATCTCTTACGTCAAAGAGAAAGGAGAATCGTCAGCGCAAACGATATATCTTTCTCTAAACGGACATTTGGAAATATAGGGAAACAAGGCCTTGGTTACTCAAGTGTCCCTTATGTTTACCCTAAAGCTCGAAAGGAAAAGCCAAAATGAATGATTCAAATGAGAAACTGAGAAGATAACGGTAGAAAGTGAAGTCTACCGGCAACGACTATGCCAAGGCAAAGTCTGCTGACGGTAGACCTACTCAACCTCTACCGGTAACTATCAAGTTTGTCAATGAAACAGGCAAGGCTCCTTTACCTGTTGAAGGTAAATTTAAAGGTATTCTACCGAATCCTCTGAAAAGGTATTCAACGAAAAGCTAAAGCTAAGTGCGTTGATAACCTACCTAGGAAGAATCGAAAGAAACCAATTAAGTCTACAGCCAACAAGCAATTGAACCAAAAATGAATGTCAAGAAAAGGAATGATCATAAGCACTCTTCGGTTGAAGACTCTAACGACGCTTCTCTATGGTCTTTCCATTTATGTCATTCTTGCCATTGCTTAGGCCATCTCGGCACCGTAATGCTGCTAAGGTTCACTCAAGATCCGAGAGACCTAGTTCTCTTAAGGTCAAGCATGTATGGGTTGCAAAAGGTTGCTAATCCTTAGGACCCAAATAAAGGGTACCTTGTTTTGCTTTAACTCTTTTACGTGAATGCTTCATGGCTATAGAATCGAGAAAATAAAGACATCCGGTACCTAGACAAGGGTGTTCAAGACACATGACCGGGAATGTAAGTCTTCTTACGTATATAGCTGAAGCAAAAGGACCCACGATTATTTTCGGAGACAATGCAAGAGGAAAGACAATTGGATATGGCTCAATTACTAGAAGAAGTCTCTCCATCAACAAAGTTTCTCTAGTAAGTGGTTTAAAGCACAATCTTCGAGCATATCACATTTGCGACAAAGGACTTCTATGCCAATTCAATTCCAACCGGTGCCTCATTAAAGACGGTGAATCGTGCTCTACAATACCGACTTGCAATAGACAAGGAAACGCCTATGTCGTGGACTTAAATCTTCTAGGGAGATTCTCAAACGTGTCTAGTAGCCAACAATGTTCGTGACAACAGGCTATGGCACAAGCGTCTCGCCCACCTCAACTTCAAGCACCTCTCCAAGCTCTCCATAAATGGGCTTGTCAAAGGTCTACGGTGTGCCGATCATGACAGAAGTTGTAAAGCTTGTCAACTAGAAAACTTTCCAAGTCTTCCTTCAAAAGAAAGCTGTTTATCAACAAACCGACCTCTTCAACTTAGCATATAGATCTCTTTGGACCTATTACAACGGCCGATGTTTCGGGAGACAAGTACACACTTGTAGTAGTTGATGACTACTCTAGATTCACTTGGATTGAAACTATGACATCTAAAGATGAAACATATGATCTAGTCACTGCACTTTTTAGAAGACTTCAAACTCAAAAGCTTGAAGACATTTGTGACATAAGATCGGACAACGACAATTCAAAAACAATGGTGTAGAAAATGCTTGCGATACCGCGATGACCATGGGATCGGCCACAACTTCTCCGCAGCGGTACTCCTCAACAAAATGGTGTAGGTGAGCGGAAGAAACGAACAACGATTGAAGTGGCTAGAACAATCTTTGGCGGAAGCTAAACTTCAGTATTTCAGGCGAGCCAATCGCTTGCTTTACCAAATAGATCCACACGGTAAACAAGTTTCATAATAAAACTCCATATGAAATATGGAGGAAGATCCCAAACATTGGATTTCTTAAAATCTTCATTGTAAATGTTTTATTCTTTATAATGGAAAAGAATATAGAGGAAAATTTGATGCAAAATCGGACGAAGGAATTTTTAAGGATATTCCAAACATTCAAAAGCATTTCGCATATTCGATGAAATCTAACTTAAAAATCTTAGAATCACGTGCATATTTCTTTTGATGAATGTGACTTGTTAGAGCCTAGAATGGCTCGAGCGTTGCTAATGATTCGATAATGATGAGACAGATACAAATACATCATCAACTTCTACTCCTTATCGAAAACGGCAAGCGGCGAACCCATATTTACCGATAACCCTTCACCTACCGGTAGAAGAGACCTCTACCGATACCGATACCAACTCATCTGTTGACCACTCGAACCCATCTCTTACGTTTTACCCCAAGCACCTTTAGGATCTCTCATCCTTCTTGTTCACCGAAAAGCGAAAGTTTTGAAGAATCTATTTTTCTCGAACCATATTTTGGTGAATCTCCTTCTCAACCAACTCCGAGAATTCTTAAGGAAGAATCCACCGAAGTGATCTTCTCCCAACCGTTATTGAAGCAAGAGATCATCCCATTTCTCAAATAATTGGTGATCTAAACTCAGGAGTCCGTACGAGAAATAAGGTTCGAGAAGAAACTTTGTTTGCCTATGCATTTGTATCGGAACTCGAACCAAAGAAGATTGATGAAGCTATCGAAGATCATAAGCTGGATTGAAGCTATGCAAGAAGAGTCGAACCGGTTTGAAAGATGTAAGGTGTGGAGTTTAGTTCAAAGACCGATCGATCATCCGATCATCGGCACCAAATGGGTATTCAGAAATAAAAGAGATGAAGATGGAAATGTCACGTAAACAAAGCTAGATTGGTTGCTCGGGGCTACCGACGGGAAGCGAGAATTGACTTTGATGAAACTTTTGCTCCCCTGTTGCTAGACTAGAAGCAATCGAGAATCTTTCTAGCTTATGCCTCGTTCATGAACTTCAAAGTGTATCGGATGGATGTTAAGAGTGCCTTTCTGAATGGTGATCTTCAAGAAACCAGATATCGTGGAACGACCTCCGAGATTTGTCAACTCGGACAAACCTGGACCACGCTCTACCGACTCAAGAAAGCTCTCTACGGCTCGAAGCAAGCTCCTAGAGCTTGGTATGAAACTCTATCCAAGTTCTTAATTGAACAAGGATTCGTGAGAGGAAGAATCGACACTACTTTATTCATCCTCAAGCACAAAGGCCATTATCTTACGGTACAAATCTATGTGGACGACATCATCTTTGGATCAACTAACCAAAGTTGTGCAAAGATTCGAGAAGGCGATGCAAAGCAAGTTCGAGATGAGCATGATGGGTGAACTTACCTATTTTCTAGGACTGCAGATACAATGGACTTGACGGAATCTTCATCACCAAACCAAATACGCAAAGGAACTAATCAAGAAGTTTGGTCTTGATTCAGAAAAGATTTGAAACTCCAATGTCTACCGCGCCATCTTGACAAAGATGAAAAGGGAAAAGCAAGAGAACATGACCAAGTATCGAGGAATCATAGGTTCACTTCTTTACCCGCTACTTGCTAGTAGACATGACATTATGTTTGCCGCTTTGTTTGTGTTTGTGCTAGATTTCAAGAGATCCGAAAGTCACATTCATTTGCTTCTTGCCAAACGTATCATCGATATGTTTCAAAAACAACAAATCTAGGCATCCGGTATTCAAAATCCAACAACTTCAATCTAGTTGGATACTCGGATGCGATTATGCGACTGCAAAGTGAGCGTAGAAGCACCAAATGGGACTTGTCAATTTCTTGGAAAGCAGACTCGTCTCATGGTCTTGTAAGAAACAAGGATCGGGGCAAACTCAACCACGTAAGGTAATATATTGTCGCAAGCAATTGTTGCTCTCAAGCGCTATGGATGAAGCAACAACTAGTGGACTACAACATCAAGGAAATCCGCCCAATTATGTGTGACAACACATACGCTATCTCGCCTCCAAAAATCCAAAGAATGCATTCAAAGACAAAGCACATTGATATTCGTTATCATTTTCTCAAAGATCATGTGGAAAAGGTAACATCGCCCGAATATGTTCCAACCGAGCATCAATTGGTGACATTCTCACAAAACCACCGGATGCCACCAAAGTTTGCTTATTTAAGGAGAAATCTTGGTATGATTGATCCTACCGCTAATTTCAATATTTTGTTAATGTTTCTCTCTTACCCAGAGACCCAAGTATTAGTCTAATCGAAGACGTAAGTTCTCCTTTACCCAGAAGACTTAAAGGTTAGTACTCTTACTTAGTCTATTTACGCTAAAGAGGTTTCTAAAGCAATTAAAGGGGTCAAGGACAAATTTGGTACTTAAGAAAATATCTTAAGTTCCGCTTTTCAAAACTCGATATTTTCTCGCCTTTAAATAGTCCTCGAACCGTCATTTCCAAACTTTACGAAATCATTTGAACAGAAACTTTTTTTTCTCTCTCTCTCTCTCTCTCTCTCTCTGAGTAACTACTACGCAAATTCAAGTTCATCATCTTGTTTCTTTCTCATCTTCAACAATGGTATCGTTTATCTACTCTACTCGAAATTTTCTATATGCGCTTTGTTCGCATTTCGGTATCAACTTAAAATCCTTTGGAATTCAAGCGGTCATTTTCGTTTAGTTTATGCTGATTCGCCATTGTTGTTGTTATAATCTGAATACTAACAATCGTTTTGGCTCATTCATTGTTCATTCTTATGAAAACTTACGTTATGTTTTTCTCGGTATGGTTTCTCTAAACATTCTAGGGTTTCAAGTTTTTGCTTGAAAATTTCAATTTATTTTGGAAAACTCTGAAATTCCTACTTGTTTAGATGTCTTGATGAAAAGCCCTAATTTTTATTTCGCTTTTCTTTCGGGCAAGAACTTCTAAATCAAAGCGACAAATGGGAAGGCTTATGACACGAAAATGTCATTCCTCCCGTTCAATATTAATCTTCGGGGATATCCCATCTATCCCGCTCATGACATCATTGTCGCTTTGGACCCAAAGCTATACATTCTGGCATGTGCATTGACCTTGATCCAATCAACTCCATAGGCTGCCGGCGTAAAGCTGCGAGGATATGGGCGCCTCACGGGATTCTACCCCTCTTACGCCTCAACGATAAAACCTACGGTATCTTCTGGCGAGAAGAATTTTATCATCGTAAGAGCTCATGAACGAATGGAGCTCTCACAACCGTGCTCTTCGTGGGTGGATTCGAGGCGTCCCATCTTGTCATGCCGCCAATCTATTTCCACCATAATTGGCGTGCATTGGAGGAGCTGAAATTTCGGCAACCAGTGAGGCTTTACATGCACAGGGAAGCCATGAGGGGAGTACACTCTCCGGGAGCCACAAGGGAAGATGCTCGAAACTTGTTCCCTCTTGACGTCTCACCGCACCAGCCACCTTCTTGACAAGGGACTCTATTCAAGAGTGGAGCACATGACATGTTCTTGGCAACAGATCAATCCCGACCGATCTTTGTATTTCTGACATACGTCTCAACTGGGGGCTCATCATCTTCGACGAGCTAAAGCAGTGGGTGGAGAAAGCGAAAGCAACCCCACTTGCAAACGCCTTCGTCAAGCGATCAATGCCGCTTTTAGGGATGATGCAGCCATCAACTCTTCTTTGAAAGAAGATGAGTTGTATCACGGTAGTTAAGGACAAACAACTCACGACCTCATTTTTCGGTAAATACACGTATTTATCGGAAACAAGCGCTGGATGCGAGAAGGTCTGCCTCTCTCTTGAAAAAGTGGCCAAGCACCCGGCACCTATCTTGGTCACCGCTTCAATATGGAAGCACATGTAGGCTATGAAGCAAGACCTTCAAAGGCCTCGCCAAGTTTGATGAACAAGTGGCCACGGACCTCCATCTAAAGGCCAAAAGGCCAAAGGTCTCGAGAGGAGCCGAGTAGCTAGCTGCTAAGGTCCAAAATAGCACCAAAGGCAAAGCCAAGAACAACAAGGCCGAAGTGGCACCTCAGCGTAAGAGAGTGAGCAAAGCCAAATGGATCGAGAAAAGGAGATGAAGGAAGGCGAGAAAAGGCACCGAGGCCAATCTAGCCATTCCTCTCCTCCATCTACCCAAGCCAAGCCTTCACCCCAATCCGGCCAACCACCTTCACCACCTCCACGCACACCCCAAACCAAAAGCGAAGGAAACTTCGTAAAACCTTTGAAGACCATGCCATGCGATCCTCCAACCTCCAGGATGAAAGCGGTGAGTCTCCTATTCAGTGCCGAGAAGAAAGGAGAGCTACGGTACCCCAACCTCTGCCGCCCAACCAACTACCTACCGGCGCCCAAACCTCAGCGTCAACCCTTCATCTATACCAACTACCGACACCCCCAACTACAGCCGTGACCCCCACGTCAACCCTTCATCTATTCCTCTGAGTCATCTACTCGGAGGAATTCACCACCTCGGAGGAGTCTATCCTCGGGAGGAGCCGACCAGACCTGACTCCTCCTCCTCCTTCACCCCTTTAACTACTCACCCCGACCCATCCACACCTTCCTCACCACCCCAATCCCAACCCAACTTCTTCAACCACACCACCACCACCCTTAGACCTCGGCTGCTTTGCGCCCAAGTTCCTTTTCGAACTTTTCGGTAGCAGCATCTATTCACCTCTTCTCATCAACCTCCTCAACCTTCTCAACCTCCTCAACCCTTCTCAACCTCTTCAACCATCCTTCAAAAACCAAAATTCCATTCTACCTCCTCCCCTTCTTTACTGGTTCTCTACCGAACCCATTCCCCAATCCTCCCATATCGGTGAAAATTCTCGACGATATGGAACCGCTGATTCCCCCACCAACTCACCTCCACCCTCCCTATAACCTATCCTCTTCCACCAAAACCATACCAACCCAAGACTCATCCTCTTCGCCTCCAGAACTCCCCATATCAACAGCCCATCGCCTGCAGACTCTGCCTCTGCCGACACCATTCACATTGGCCAAACTTCTTCTTCTTCCATCGCTAGCCAATGCTGAAGTTTTGTCCCGCTAGATGCCATCTACCCGGCTAGGCGAACTCACAACAGTTATATCTACCGCTACCGCTGAAGTACGCATGCTGCGGCCAAGGCCAACGATCGAACTGCCACTACTCTTCGACAATTTCAAGAGGATGTCTGGACTCGTTTTGGACAAATGCGGCACGACTTCACCGATGTCAAGATCAACATCGAGCTCAACGCGATGAAGGGCTGCTGTATCATAGGTTCCATTTTCTACGAGCTATTACATGCCATCACTCTCCATCTCAGCCACGGTCGTACTCCTATTATGGAACTCAACAACCTCGCTCGAAACTGCTCGCTCATGACAATGGCGAAATGCAGGGATCGTGATCGGCCATCACGGAGGAGAAACAAATGAGATCTATCAACGAGAATCTTGATGGGAAGAAACGGCCGAATCTTCGTGGCGGACTACTGGATTCTCGTTCCACGGACCTCAAGCGATGCGGATGCCGGGCACCAAAGAGAATGGAAGAGCTAGAGCGAGAAAAGA
>CM028384.1:33625146-33645980 GCA_013146195.2 Codonopsis lanceolata | reverse complement strand
AAACAAGTAGGAATTTCAAAGTTTTCTAAAATAATTGAAATTTTCAAGCAAAAACTTGAAACCCTAGAATGTTTAGAGAAACCACACTCGAGAAATGCATAATAAGTTTTCATAAGAATAAACATGAATATATAAAAAACATCGTTAGTATTCAAGTTTGTAAGAACAACAATGGCGAATCACCGTATAAACTCGAAATGACCGTTTGAATTCCAAACAATTTTAGGTTGAAATGAAATGCACAAAGACATAGAAAATTACGAGTAGAGTAGAGAGAAGCGTACCATTGTTGATGATGAGAAGAAGAAACAAGAAGAACTTGAATTTAAAGTAGTTACTCAGAGAGAGAGAGAGAGAGAAATATTGCTTCAAAGGGTTTCAGAAAGTTTGCAAATGACGGTTCAAGGACTATTTAAAGGCGAGAAAATATCGCTTTTGAAAAGCTGAACTTAAGATATTTTCTTAAGTACCAAATTTTATCCTTGACCCACTTTATTGCTTTAGAAACCTCTTTAGCAAAAAATAGACTAAGTAAGAGTACTAACCTTTAAGTCTTCCTAGGAAGGATAATTACTTCTCCGATTAGTCTAAAACAAGTCTACCCAGTATGAAAGAAACATTAACAAAATATTAACCTTAAGCAAGAGGATCAATCATACCAAGATTTCTCCTTAAATAAGCAAACCCGTGGCATCCGTGGTTTTGGAGAATGTCCGCTAATTGATGCTCGCTTGAACATATTCCAAATCGATGTTACCTTTTTCCACATGATCTTTGAGAAAGTGATAACGAATATCAATGTGCTTTGTCTTTGAATGCATCATCGATTTTTGGAGATCTATCGATGTGTTGTCACACATGATTGGGCGCTACCATGTTGTAGTCCACTAGTTGTTGCTTCATCCATAGCGCTTGAGAGCAACAATGCCAAAGAATGTATTCTCGCTCGTGGTTGAGTTTGCCATCGATCCTTGTTTTTGCAAGACCATGAGACAAGTCTGTTTCAAGAAATTGACAAGTCCCACCGGTGCTTTTCCGCCACTTTCAGAAGTCGCATAATCGCATCCGAGTATCCAACTAGATTGAAGTTGTTGGATTTTGAATACTGATGCCTAGATTTGTTGTTTTTGAAACATATCTCGATGATACGCTTGCAAGCAAATGTGACTCCTTTGATCTCGCCTCGAAATCTAGCACAAACACAAACAAAGAAACATAATGTCGTCTACTAGCAAGAAGGTGAAGTGAACCTATGATTCCTCTGCATTGGTCATGTTCTCTTGCTTTCCTTCTCATCTTTGTCAAGATGGCGCCGGTAGACATTGGAGTTTCAAATCCTTTGGCTGAATCAAGACCAAACTTCTTGATTAGTTCCTTTGCATATTTGGTTTGGCCGATGAAGATTCCTTCCCAAGTCTGTTGTATCTAGCCCTAGAAAATAGGTAAGTTCACCCATCATGCTCATCTCGAACTTGCTTTGCATCGCCTTCTCGAATCTTTTGCAATGTGCTTTGTTAGTTGATCCAAAGATGATGTCGCCCACATAGATTTGTACCAGAGAATGGCCTGTGGCTTGAGGATGAATAAAGTAGTGTCGATTCTTCCTCTCACGAATCCTTGTTCAATTAAGAACTTGGATAGAGTTTCATACCAAGCTCTAGGAGCTTGCTTCAGCCGTAGAGAGCTTTCTTGAGTCGGTAGACGTGATCCAGCTTTGTCCGAGATGACAAACTCGAGGTCGCTCCACGATACGCTTGAAGATCACCATTCGTAAAGGCACTCTTAACATCCATCCGATAAACTTTGAAGTCCATGAACGAAGCATAGCTAGAAAGATTCTCGATTGCTTCTAGTCTAGCAACAGAGCAAAAGTTTCATCAAAGTCAATTCCTTCTTCTCCCTGTCAGCCCCAGCAACCAATCTAGCTTTGTTTCGATGACATTTCCATCTTCATCTCTTTTATTTCTCGAAACCCACTTGTGCCGATGACGGATGATCGCCGGTCTTTGAACTAAGCTCCACCTTACATCTTTCAAATTGTTCAATTCTTCGCAGCTTCAAGCATGATCTTCTTCGATAGCTTCATCAATCTTCTTTGTTCGAGTTCCGATACAAATGCATAAGCAAACAAAGCTTCTTCTCGAACCTTATTTCTCGCATTTAACTCAGATTGAGATCACCAATGATTTGAGAAATGGGATGATCTCTCTGCTTCAATTGAGGAAGATCACTTCGTGGATTCTTCCCTTACCTTGAGTTGGTTGAGAAGGAGATTCACCAAAATCGTCTCGTAAGAAATAGAGTTCAAACTTTCATTTTCCGTGAACAAGAAGGATGAGAGATCCCAAAGGTGCTTGGGGTAAAACAGAGAGGTTCATCAACGATTTGTTGTTATCGGTATCTAGAGGTCTCATCTAACGGTGAAGGGTTACCGGTATTCATGGGTTCAATTGTCGCTCGATAAGGAGTAGAAGTAGATGTCTGTATTTGTACATGTCTCATCATTATCGTAATCATTAGCAACGCTCGAGCCATTCTAGGCTCTAACAAGTCATATTCATCAAAAGAAACATGCAATGCGCATTCTAAGATTTTTAAGTTAGATTTTATCGAAAATGCGAATGCTTTTGAATGTTTGGAATACCCTTTAAAATTCATTCGTCTGATTTGCATCAAATTTTCCTCTATATTCTTTTCCATTATAAAGAATAAAACATTTACGTACCGTTTAAGATTTTAAAAATCCAATGTTTGGGATCTTCCTCTCCATATTTCATATGGAGTTTTATTATGAAACTTGTTTACTGTGGATCTATTCTGGTAAACAAGCGATTGATCGCCGCCTGTAAATACTTCGAAGTTTAGCTTCGCCAAAGATTGTTCTAGCCGCTCAATCGTTGTTCTCGTTTCTTCCGCTCGCCTACACCATTTTGTTGAGGAGTACCTAAGCCAGAGAAGTTGTGGCCGATCCCATGGTCATCGCAAGACTTTTCTACACCATTGTTTTTGAATTCGGTCCATTGTCCGATCTTATGTCACAAATGTCTTCAAGCTTTTGAGTTTGAAGTCTTCTAAAAAGTGCAAGTGACTAGATCATACGTTTCATCTTTAGATGTCATAGTTTCAATCCAAGTGAATCTAGAGTAGTCATCAACTACTACAAGTGTGTACTTGTCTCCGAAATATCGCCGTTGTAATAGGTCCAAAGAGATCCATATGCAGAAGTTGAAGAGGTCTGCTTGTTGACAATACAGACTTTCTTTTGAAGGAAGACTTGGAAAGTTTTCCTAGTTGACAAGCTTTACAACTTCGTCATGATCGGCAGAACAATCGTAGGTAGACCTTTGACAAGCCCATTTTTGGAGAGCTTGAGAGGTGCTTGAAGTTGAGGTGATCGAGACGCTTGTGCCATAGCCAGTGTTGTCACGAACATTGTTGGCTACTAGACACGTGTTTGAGAATCTCCCTAGAAGATTTAAGTCCACGACATAGACGCTTCCTTGTCTATTGCCGGTCAGATTGTAGAGCAGATTCACCGCTTTGATGAGGCACCGGTTTGAATTGAATTGGCATAGAAGTCCTTTGTCGCATCTGTGATATGCTCGTAAGATTGTGCTTTAAACCACTTACTAGAGAAACTTTGTTGATGGAGAGACTTCCTCTAGTAATTGAGCCATATCCAATTGTCTTTCCTCTTGCATTGTCTCCGAAAATAACCGTGGGTCCTTTTGCTTCATATATTCAGAAGAAGACTCTCTCTGTTTCATGTGCCTTGAACAACCGCCTAGGTACCCGATGTCTTTGTTTTCGATTCTATAGCCATGAAGCATTCCCTCGAAAAGAAGTTAAAGCAAGCAAGGTACCCTTTATTTCTTTGGGTCCTAAGGATTAGCAACTTTGCAACCCATACCGTTGACCTTGAGAGAACTAGGTCTCTCGATCTTGGGGTGAACCTTAGCAGTATTCTCGGTGCCGATGGCCTAAGCAATGGCAAGAATGACATAAATGGAAAGTCCATGAGAACTGTTAGAGTCTTCAACCGAAGAGTGCTTATGATTATTCCTTTTCTTGACATCCATTTTGGTTCAAATTTGCTTGTTGATGGTAGACTTAATTGGTTTCTTTCGAATCTTCCTAGGTAGGTTACCAAATGCACTTAGCTTTAGCTTTTCTCGTTGAATACCTTTTCAGAGGATTCTGTAGAATACCTTAAGTTTACCTTCAACAGTAAAGGAGCTTTGCCTGCTTCATAGACAAACTTGATAGTTACTGTAGAGGTTTAGTAGGTCTACCGTCGCAGACTTTGCCTTGGCATAGTTGTTGCCTGTAGACTTCACTTTCACCGTTACCTTTTCGAGTTTCTCATTTGAGTCATTCATTTTGGCTTTTCCTTTTCGAACTTTAGGTAAACGTAAGGAACACTTGAGTAACCAAGGCCTTGTTTCCTATATTTCCAAATGTCTGCTTAGAGAAAGATATATCATTAGCGCTTTGAGGATTCACCTTTCTCTTTGACTCGAAGAGATTGTCTGAAGAGACACATCCGAATATCCTATGCCTGCTTTTATCATTGCTAGATTTTTGGCTTGTAAGGATTTCTTCAAATGCATCCTGGAGCTATTCCAGAGTCAATTGTCTTTTGCAAGGCAATTTCTCTAGGTCAAGTCCTTTGATGTGCTGCTCGACAAATCAATTTTGTCATGAAGAAATTTGTTTTCTTCCTTCGCTTTGATACTCTCTTGTTGACACTATTGAGAGTTTGAATCTCACCGCCATCAAAGATTTCTCACCGAAGTTTTCACGTTCTTGGCCGCTTAACATAGGCTACTCTAAAGGAATTAAATTCTTCAAGCATATCCCGATTATCCTTGAGAAGTTCTTCCTTGTTCAAGCTATCACCGTTGGTTTCATTTTTGTCCAAAGGACTTGGTGAAACTACAACTTCATTTTCAGAGTCATAGGTAGGACATGAATCATGAGCTATTAAGCATATGTTAGCTTGCTCACAATCCTCTTCCTCCTCTTCTGAATCAGTCTCAAACCATGAAGCAACCTGTTTGTCTTCTATGTCTTCAGCCAACATACCCTTTTGTTTTTGAAATTTTCTAAAAGTGGGTTTTCGGTATGCTTCAAATTTTGGCTTAGGACATTTTGAGGCAAAGTGACCAGGTTTTCTACAGTTATAACACACAAGCTCTTCCTTAGATGAGCTTTCACCATTTTTCTTGAAAGGTTGTTGGTGAGTGTTCTTCCTTCCATATTTTGCAAATTTTTGAAAACGTTTAACAAACATAGCAAATTGTTCATCAGATAAAAAATCATTTTCACTGGAAGAAGTAGAAGGTTTGTTTTCAACAATGATTTCTTCTTGGACCATGGTGGCAAAGACACGCTTCGAACTGTTTGTCTTTCTCTAGAGCTTGATTAACTTCAAGTTCATAAACCTTTAAACTTGCGTAGAGACTACGAAGAGTCATCTCGTTTAAGTTCTTAGATTCTTTCATAGCCGTGGTCTTCACATGCCATAAGCTACCTAGAGAGCCTAGAAACCTCATGTTCATTTCCTTTTTGTCATATCGCTTTTACCAAGAGAAAAGCAACTATTTATTACCTCACTGAATCGATCGTATGCTTGTCTCAAGGTTTCCTTAGGATCCTTTTTGAAAGAATCAAACTGTTGGATGTATGTATATTTTCTGTTGTCTCTTGTGTCTTGGTCTCCTTCCAAGTATTCTACAAGAGCTTCCCACATCTCTTTTCGCAGCTTGTACATCGAATCACTTGGTAGGTGCTTGTGTCTAGAGAGTCGGTGATTATATTGATTGCTTTGTGTCAAGTTCTACCAGCCTTTCTATCGCCCTCCGTCCATTCTCGATTCTTCTTTAGGAACTTCCGCAGGTTCCCCGATGGAGGCTAGAAGATTGGCCTTCATTGGTACATGTTGACCTGCGGTGACACATTTCCATAACCTCGTTGTCAATAGAGTTCATGAATCTCATTACTTTATCCTTCCATACATCAAAATGACCTTCGTCCAATATTGGGACGTGGTTAGCATTAGATGTAGGCAACATATAGTGTGTTTGTGCCATTATGTCGTATCTCTCAAGAGTTTAATCTTGGAAAAACTTGTTTTCAAGAGTAAGGCTCGATACCAATTGTGGGTCCCAATGAGCACAATAATAAGCTAGAAGGGGGTTGAATAGCTTATTAACACTTTAAAAACTTTTAAGTAAGTTCCTTGAAAGTTACTTGCAATCTATGAAAAGAATCAAGTAGCGAAGACCTTCAAGAAAATTGTTCCAGTCCGCCGATAAGGACTACCTAGACCTTTTACAGATTACTTAAGTTCTCATTGAAATGGATAATGTAAACAATGAAACTAAGCAGCTCAAGTAATAGACACAAGAGGAAATAACACAAGTATTTTGGGATGGTTCACACTATAATGAGTGCTACGCCCACCACCAAGCGATCAACCTTGATTTAAATTGTGCACTATGTTTTCCACTTAGATCAATTACAAAGAATATCCCTAATGGATCGTGTACAAAATATTGACTTGTGTTTGAGTCTAGGGAATTAAATATCTTTAAATACAAGATATTTAATTGTAAGTGTATATAGTTAATGGAAGTTAACAACAAGAAGAATAAAGCAATAAATGTTGATGAGCGACTTCTTGTTGTTGACGAGGACTTCTAGATCGTTAAGGATCTATTGAATGCACCTTGGAAATGAAAGACTTGGAGTTATGAAGTTTGAGCAATTCTTTAAGTGTTCGATTGATTCTGCAGCTTGTCTATTGTTCCATCTTCAATGGCGATTAATAGCAGTGCATTTCAAAAGAATCCGTTGGAGAGGACGAAGACTTCAACAAGCTCTATTCATAAATGCATTAAATGCATGGGGTCGATCAAGGATTTTCGCTCTTCCCGATTATCTAGAGCAGATAATCATTTCGAGATCTTCAAAAAGTGGGCGATTTGGTGTCGATCGAGAGATGTAGCGTAGTAGGGGATGCCGCTTTTTCGCCATCGCTCAGACGAAAAGTCTTCTCGCTTTTGAAAGTTGCTTTCGGCGGCTTGACATGTCGGAATGACTTGGATTAATTCAAATAATATATAGGAATAAGTTTGAATTAATCCAGCTTAGCTTTTTGTCGAGAGGACACGCTGAAGCGATCACTGGACACGAGGTCTACCGACCTTAAGCTTTGAGCGTGTCTTCCAAGTGAAGCCGAGAAGGGTCTTCCGCCGAACCCGAAAAGTCCTACAAAAATTATACAAGGCAAAGTTCTATACAGTTGCCACGCTAATCGATACGCAGCCCGATTAGCCACTGAAGTATAAAACTAATGTAATGTACTGATCAGATATAAATTTAACATAAGAATCAACACCTTTCAACCACTCTCATTAAAGTTATATAGAGAAGTGTGAGAGTTAGTATTGATTTCTAGATATCTATAGAGAAGTGTGAGAGTTAGTATTGATTTCTAGATATCTGGTAAAGTTTATTCTTTGGAAAACCAAAAGATTTTGAAAAGACAAATCAACTTTCTTGAAAGGATAAAACGTCTTTAAAAGGATAAACTAGTTTTTCAGATAGATTTGACAGAACACCTTTTTCAGAAGAGTGTTTTGGGAAATACATTTCCCATTTTTCAAAGTCTGTTTTGTTTTTATTGAGATTTTATGAAATTTGTCGTTAGCTTTTAAGAAATAGTCAATTTCAAAAGCTTTACCTCAACCCTTGTAGAAATTGCTAAAATAACCATGGAGTTTGCACATTGTCTACTAAGGTGGAAACTTCTATAAATCAGCATATAGAACTGAGCTTATGAAGTACAGAGCAACAGGAGAGTACTTCAAAGAAGATGAATTTTCTTTGAAAATGAGGCATCAAACCAGATGAGTAATTCATAGATCACACTTTAATGGAAAAGGAAAGAAGTAAAGTATGATAGGTAAAATTACTCGAGCTTTATATTTGCCAAAAAAAAACAGATAAAAGCAGAGCAAGCAAATATAAGGCTATGCAGAGATGATATATTCATGATCATGATTGGAATCATGGAAAATCACCATATATCATAATCCAGAAAGAAGAAGATTTGACTGAATCAAGTGAATAGGGTCCTGTACTTTCAGTCAAACAAAGCTTTTAATACAGGAAGAGAGATAATGACGTATTCTTGTTGATCTCGAGAGAATATGTATTCATGAATAAGAATCAAGAAGATCATTAACAAGATTTTATGAGCTTTAGGAAGCTCCAGAAAAATCTAGATACTGAAACAAGTATTTCAATAAGATCCGTGAGAAAAAGAAAGACTGGATCTTGAATTTCTCATTCTCCCTTGGTCTTTTTGTGCAAAAAAAATTTTAAGAAGGAGCACAAGACAAGGGATGTACCTTTTTGACAGTTATCTTTGGATCGAGGTAGATGTTCTTCAGAAGATGTCTTTTTGAATCTGAGCTGATAAGTCTGCAGTAGATGTTGCCTAAAGAGTAGATTTCCTTTGCAATCAACTTGTAAGGTATTTGATTCATATTTTCTTGGATTCAAACAATTCTTTGAAATATAGGCCTAGTTCCCAGAAACTTAATATCATATAATATAGGGATCAATCAATGTTTCATGATATAGAGTTTTTGACTCTTAACCTTTTTCAAGAGAATAGATAGGAATCATTTTAAAATTCTTTCACAGTAAAGTTTCAGAATTTAAAGAAAATTTTCTCTCGAGAAGGTGTTGGAATGATTTCAATCGTTAGCCTTGTGTCAAGAGAACTCGAATCAAAAATCCTTTTAATTGAAGCATCCATCTGAGTATTTTTCATCTGGGAATAGTTATTCATAGTGCCAATTGATATATATATATATATATATATATATATATATATATATATATATATATGTCATATGAATAATTATCTCACACTCATCATAGTAATTTTCTAACTCATGAAATTTTTGAAAACAAAATAATTTTCAAAATACGTACATTTTTCAAAAAATTTATCTCAAAATGAAATCCTTGTCAAAATTTTTAAAAGATAAAACAAATTTTCGTTCGACATGCATTTGTAGTGAGCATTCAAGGATCAAAACTCTCAGGAGGTTAGTCCTGGCATATAGCTTGAAGAGCCTTGCTCTGATACCAATTGTTGGTCCACAATTATGCTCAAGTAGGCTAGAGGGGGGGTGAATAGCCTATGATGCCATTTTAAAAACTTTTCTTTTGGATATATTTAAAACGTAGATTTAGTGGCATCTGTAGTTTAGCCTATTGAGCATGTCTGCCGGTAGAGGCTATCGGTAGACTTGCTCTCTGCATAAGTATCAACTCTGCCGGTAAACTGCCAGTTAAATCAAAAGTCAGTCGCAAAGAATCTAAGCAACGAAAAGTAAAGAGGCTTTAGATTTGTAGAAGTCTTAAGTGGCTATACACGAATATATGATCAGAAGAACAGCACGCTTAATACTTCTTTCAAATGTAGACTTAGGAAATCAATTGGAGAATAACTTTTCTAAAGATAGATTAATTTGTAAAAAGATCATAGACATATAAAGACCGAGGGATAAAGTATTTGTAAGAACATATGAATTTATTCAAAGATAAATTGCATATTACATCAACCTAAATATTCTATGTACAGTTTATGTTTTTATCCTCCCAAACCTTAATCCTTACTTAATTATCCATTCATGAATATTTAAGCAATTGAGGGCAATAGGAGACCAAAACGAGAAACGGTTATGAGAAGTGAATTTTCAAGGTCGTTCAGATAAAAGATATCAGAACGATTGAGTGCAGAGCACTCGGCCTTCCATGATGAATGATTATTGCACAATCAACAACATTTGTATTGCAATACAAATCTGAAGATATGAATGCAATATCTACAGAAAGCTCTTCATTTTCTTCAGAGATTATCTAACATCAATCTTCAGATCTTGATCTCTGTCTTATGAAGTTTCTGATCAATCTCTTTTCTTCTCCAAGCTTTTCTTCCTAGCAATCCACATAGAGTGTCTTGCTAAGATATGGATGGATTCACTGCAATCTTCTGTAGAGATCTGAGATGCGTTGGTGAAGACGATCTCGTTGTAGATCTCTTTATTTCTTTGAAGCCCTTGTGAGTCTTTGTGAGAAAGTCTCTGCTCTCTTAAGTCTCTGTGGGGAGGAGAAAGGATTTATATAGACTGGAGTCAATGTGATCGTTGAGAGATGAAGATTTGATGTATCTATCCGTTTAGAGATATAGTTCTTGAAGTCTATCGGATAGAGATCTTTGTCCATGAGATCTTTGACTATTTAGGGCAAAGATTTAGTCCTGTAGATCTTGGAACTTGTTGTCTGTCAAACTGTGTTGATAAGTCTCTGAAAAGTAGGTCTGATGTCTGATACACTGTCAGGTGGTCTGTTCAATAAAGTAGTTCCTTTTTGACTTTATGAACGGTACTTGTAGCTTTAACTATGTCGGGCTTTCGAGGCACTTGAACATATTTGTCTTGATTTGAACCGCTTTTCGAGTCTTTTCTCTGGAGCAGTAGCTTACAGTTCGGGAGAAGCTTGTGAGATGTTCGTGCGTGAAGTCTTTTGTAGCATGTCTGCCGAGTCTTCACGATGCTTAACTTGTATGTCTGCCGGTGGTGAGTCTTCTTGTAGCGATGCTGCGGTGGTGAGTCTTCACGAGTTGCATCGAAGTGCTTAGTAGCATCTGTTTGGTCATCATGTAGGAAGGTAGGACTTGATCAGGTCGCACCTAATCTATGACCTATGTGATGTCACACGAGCTGCCACGCGAACCAGTACGCAGACCTTTTAGCCACTCGTGATGACTCACTTGTAAGGGGGGCAAGTAAATCAACATATATAGAATATGCAAGGTGATAAGTAAATTATCAAGAAGCATATTCCAACACTCTAACACGCGCAACCTCGATATGGGGCTAGACCTTTTTATTGTTTTCTAGGCTCGCGACCCCCGATGTAGGGTTTGACCTTTCTTTCTGCCCCTGGTCATTCCCGCAACAGGTGTAAACCTGGGTTTTGGGATTTTTCCGCACACACATGTCATAGCATTTGAACTACGTTTGGTCTGATTCCTAGAGAATATGCAGGACACCTATTACGGTAGGCTCGACCATCATAATATGTTTTGCAGATGAACTATGATTCAGTTTGATTCCTTTAATAAGGATACGTAGGCAGTCTATTTCAATAGGTCTAATCGTCACTTCACAAAAAAAAATGTCGCATCATAAAATTGGTTTTCCATCAAGATTTGCATCAAAAAATGTTTTCAACCTAAAATTTTCCCAAGCTGTGCTTATCTCGAAATTGGGAGTCTATTCTTATCAATGACATTCATTTACTTGTAAACTTCATCGTTGAGGGGCTCTGTAGACACCCCAATTTCATACCTATATTGCAACATCCTAGAAAATATCATTTACAAATTAAATGAACTAACAAACGTCACTTTCGTTACATTTTTGGGGAGCCAGGACGTTAACGAAAACTTGCAAAAGGTACAAAAGATAACCAAAATGGGTGAAAGTGAAAGAAAAATGAAGGGGAAAAAAGTCAGGGCGTCGTTCCCTGGAAACCTGGGGCCGCGCTCTCCAGCTTGTTTTGGTAAGTTGTTTTGTCACTGTATACGTTCCGTTTTCGCACGAGGCTATTGCCCTCCATTATACCCTCTACCGGTTGCCCTTTGCTCCATAACACCTGGCTTGCATGCAAGGCCCCAAGGCCCTCCACTCTTCCTAAAAATAGGAGGCTTTTCCTCCTCATTTGACACACCAAAACAACACACGAGAGTTTTAGCAAAGTTACTATGCTGCTCTCTCATGCTCTCTCTCTCCCTTAGGCTTCCAGTCCTAAGCTCCCACAAATCCACACACAACCAACACATACAGCAAGCAAACACACACATATACATAGCACAACAACAACGCAATAAAAGACTTTCTCTCTCTTGGGAGGTGATCGATGTCTTATTTTAATTATTTCCTTGCAAGTGGACAAGACTATTGGAGAATAGTTTTGGAAGCAAGGGACGAACCCACAGAGACAAGAGATCACACATAGTGCAATTTATTGATAGAAAATTATTAATCTAAGGGGGTTTTTATATTTATTCTATTCTAAACTACTATTATTATTTAAGTGTTTAACTAATTAGCAACAATTACAGGTTATGAAGATCTTATGGTGGATGGCAATCTAGGATTAGGGTTTCACTTGTATCTCCTCTATATTTAATTCAAAATAATTATCATTCAATCTCTTGGGTTCGTTCACAAAATATAGATATAGTCTATTGAATTATTGGTTCAGCCTCCTGTAGACACCCCAATTTCGTACCCCTGGTATGTGACATGACATAAAATATCAAGACCTGTTAAAACATTAACAAATGTCAAGTTACAGGGTCAAAAATGCAAAAGGACAAAGCAGGATGCGCAAAATGACGAATTGCAGGGACCAAAGTGCTCAAAAAAGGCATAGTTTGGGAAATGGGTGTGGCCACCATTGAAATTGGGCATGGCTCCCAATTTTTTGGGCATGGAGCCCAAATTTCATGAGCTTGGCGCCCAAATCCTCCTTTACGGCAAATCTTCACCTTTCTACGATTGCAAAACACAACATTTCAGTAGCGGTGTACACTCATTCGATGCAATATTTGGAAAATGGGCATGGCTCTCATGATATTTGGGCATGGCGCCCAATTTGATAGGGGACGGCGCCCAAGTCTCCTTCTGTCTGCTACAGTGCTCAAACATTTGCCGTAATTCACAATTTCGCAGGTGTACCACCATCGATCTTGTGATGAAGGAATTTTAATTCCTCCGATGTCCCTGATTCAGCCTATAAATAGAGGTTTCAGTCGATCAATTTCAGCACTCCTTCATTCGTAAAGCTTCTCCGCGTTAACGTTACGCTGGAGAATTAGAGAGTGGTGTGAGATAGTGAGAGATCACCTCAAAAGCCTCGAAACTCTGCCAAACTTCCTCCAAACACAAAACCAACCGATAGAAGTGTACCTTAGCCCCCCAGCTAGGTATCCACCCTATTTCCCCGGTCCAAAAGTCGTGGAAAGAACAGTTGCTCTGCCCGATTTAAAAGGCCAAATCGCCAGAAATAAGCCGTTATTCTGCGATTTCGGCCTACCTCAAGCCAACAAACAACCAAACACAAGCATTACTGCGCCCCAAAACCCTAGGCCAAAAGTAACTTTCGAGCGATCCACTTGCCCAAATTCACACAACACACAACAAACAACACACAACAACAACAACAACAAAAGACTCTCTCTCTCAGGAGGACAGGCGAGCACACCCTAGCGTAAGTTTATTTTAAAGTCTTTCATTTTGTAAAAGTATTATTTCCAATCCGGCCCAATGTAGATATACAAGCAGTTGTGCTGCCCGGATTTAGTTAGGAAATAGTACTAAATATAGCCGTTATTATAGCCAAATATTTTCAGATATATTTATAATTATTTGCTTTATTTATTCATTAAAGTCTTTATTTGTAAAAATATTATTTCCAATCCGGTCCAATGTAAATATATAAGCAATTATGTTGCCCGGATTTAATTAGGAAATAATACTAAATGTAGCCGTTACTATGGCCAAATATTTTCAAGTATATTTGTGATTGTTTGTAAAAAGGCATTGCAAGTCCGTAAATAATATAGATGTAATGGATGTATTTGTAGGCAGTTAATGCTTTATTTATCTGTTAAATAAATATAACAAAAAGCATATTTTAGCCAAAAACCGTTTTGAGACCGAAAGGGCGAGTTGGGTGCCTAGCACCTTCCCAACTCGTAACTTAGCCTCGAACCCGTTTTCATTATCTACGGTTTTCTTTTTTGGTTTTGCTTTATTTATTCCTTAAAATAAAGATGGCGACTCTAAAAACATTTTGGATCGGTGGGGCCTCGCAACATCTTTCTTTGCACTTTCACGTTCTCCCAAAAAGGGAGAATGAGAATGGAAAGGTGATGTATTCCTATGTCCTGGTATCCCCTAAACAAGGGATAACTTGACGTAGAAAACCCAAAGCACCCATAGTGATCCGAGATAGGCCATAAGGTTATTTTCATAAAATCCATAGTGGGGGCGTCGCAATATCCTTTTTTGCACTTTTCCGTTTTCCCCTAAAAAAGGGAAAATGGGAATGAAAGGGTAATGCATTCCCATATCCTGGTATCCCCTAAAAAAGGGATAACTTGATGCGGGAAACCATAAGTTCCCATATTGGATCAAAATCCACTAAAGGCAACCGAGGCGCATTCCAATACGCTATTCTGACAGCACTCCTCTCGCACTTTTGATTTCGTCCTCCCCTAAAAAAGGGAGGGTGGAGCGAGAGCGTGGATGTCACGCATCCGCTGCGTCACGTGCACCCATCGAGGCGCGGCGCGGAAGCCCGTTCAGGAACCCACACCTCCATCCCCGAATAATTCATCCATTCTATATCCTAAGCACAAGAACATATGATCTATCTGTCACCTAGGTCATAAATGAACTTGGCCCTAACTTATCACTCTCGTGCATCGATAGGTCCAATTTATTGCGATGGTGAGCCACTGTACGACATATGCACATTGATCATGCAGTTATCCACACCTCTAGGCCTTTATTATTTGCGATTACATTCATTTGTTCAAAGTGAAATAATATAGGGATTGATAAACACCACAATCAACAAGAATTGAATGAACATAAATATGAATTAAAACATAAATTCGATACACGTTACCTCCCGCCTCCTAGATTAATGATGATTTAGTTCATCCTTGAAGATGAATAGCGCATGGAGATGATAGGAGACATGATTTGATCTTCAATAGTTGTAATTACAATAACTAAATATGTTATACAACCTAAAATCTATTCTAAAGCTATACAAAACTGTTTCCAGCCGTTTCTAGCCGTCCTAGGCTTTGGCAACCGATCTCTATTTATACCGAGGAGTTGTATTGCAATCGAATCTCTAGTGAAAACGTCAAAAATTGCATTCTGACTACCTTGCGGTCGCAAGGTCTGGGACACCTTGCGATCGCAAGGTCCTTTGAAATCCGGGGTCTTGAGAAGCTGACTTTCTGTCCACCTTGCGGAGGCAAGGTCTGGAACACCTTGCGACTGCAAGGTCTCCAGCGTGATTTTTCTTCTTTTCTTCTTAGATTTTTATTCTGGCCCCTTCTTGGAATTTGCATATAAAAGCCTTGTGATTTGCATATTTTCACTAGAAACCCTGAAACTCACAAAATCACTAGAAAACGCATATCAGTAGCCAAAAGCCTCGTGAAATAGCATAATTTAAGTTATAGAAGTATAGGAAATCGACGTATAAAATACATCGATCAAATACCCCCAAACTTAAACTTTGCTCGTCCACGAGTAAACAATACTTATAAATACAAAATCATCTAAACAAATAACAAAAATGAAAATCTTTTTGGAGGGTGACACTATTTACACTCCTCTATAAACCTACAAACTAAAGGAGACTCTTTCGAGTGACTCGACTATGCAGATAAATACAAAAAAAAACTGATAAATACAAAAGCATATAAAACTACACTAAAAATAAAACAAAAATCTTTTTGAATTCAACCTCAAGTTATAATAGCATGGCATAACAAAGCAGTCTCAGTTTGATGCTCACCACATATGTGCAGGCTTAATCACATAAAACCAACTGACTTTTTCTTAAAACTGCTACTACTCTTAATTTCTCCGTGTGTGTGTGTGATCACCAGTCTTAAAGAATATCTTAACTAAAACAGTGTTATTAAGCTAAACACCACATTCATATGAAAATCAGATTTAAATTAAAAACCATGCATTATGAAGTATGATATCTACCATCCAAACCCGGTCTTATTACAGAAAGAGAGGTCACCAAGGATTTCAAAGACTTATACATCCATCCCATGCACTTCTATGTATGTCATACAATGCTCTCCTATCCCAATTACTTGTAATAGCTAAGATTATGCTAACACAGTGAGCTTTTAGGCGAATCATATGAACATGAAGTGTTTGATCAATTCTATGTGACTCACTTAGCAAAGAAAACACGCATAAGCATTGGCAAGAAGATCATTAGGTCTTTATTAGCTTTTAATGTAAGGCCAAGGTGATGTGGGATTTGATGGAAAGGGATTGGAATTCAAAGTGAGAGAATAAGACTACCCTTTATCCCTCATACTTCCAAGCAAAAGGAATTTTTCCCTATTTAGGCTAGGACCTGCAAAGACTACAAGTAGGGGGGTGATTTCTGTTACTTTTCAGTTTTCTTCTTCCCCCCCCCCCCCAAAACTTGTTTTGGGCAATATATACTTCTAAAAACATCTCATCATTTTCTCAGCAATATTTTTCTAACATATTTTCTTGAAAGCTATGCCTTCATTTGAATCTTCTTGCACTCTTCTTTTTCTGTTTCATTTTTTGTCGATACATATTTTTCTTTTCTTTTCTTTTTCTATTTTCTTTCTTCTTCTTCTTCTTCTTTTTTTTCGACGACGGAAAGAAGAAGTCTTCAGAAAAAATAGCCTAACTGAAAAAAATGGTCCTCTATAATCAATTTCCTACCCACATCCTACTCTCTCAAAGGGTAGGCTAAAAGTGTATAGGCTTTTAGGGTTAAGTTAATGTGGGTAATAGAAATGATGTCGAATGGGGGTTTAATGTGTGCTTAGCACACTCCATTATTTTTAATTTGGCTCAAAAGGGATATTTTTAGTAAAGGTCAGGGAATATTTAGGCTCTAACGATCCAAAGATGGCCTAAGTCATTTCTTAATGCCAAATGCTTATGTAGTTTCTAAAGCAAGTAAGACACACAAAACATCATATCAACTATGGGAATTGTGGGGTTGAATGTTTAGCATCATTGGATTTCACATAAGCATTCGCTAAGACAGATGGTAGGGACAATTGAGACTAACATGTAAACACGGTTCGAAAGTGTGCTTGAGATATATAAATGAGAAAAATCCAAGGGATCTAACTATCATGCAATTGACCCTAAGTTACAATTTAATGCAATAATTGTGTTCAAATGGCTATGCATCATATTCTTGTGCATATCTTGTTATAATGAAGTAGGTGCTATAAACTTTATAAAACTATTCTAATCAATCCATAATTATGACTGGTGTGGGTGCATGAGGAATCTGGAGAAAAGTAAAAGTTTCGCAAAATTAAGTAAATTCCAGAAGGATCTACGGACTAGCTATGCGGTTCATTGCATTAACTCCTTATCGACTAGTATTACCACACCTGGACTTGAGGCTAAAATTTTTAAATTAAAATATTTTTATTTTATTTTTATTTTTTATTTTTTGTTTTTTTTTTATAAAGAAAATTGGAGATGTTGATGATACAATTGATGATGGGTCCCCATAGCAGGAATCCACAAGCATCCAAAATAAGTGTATTCTGGTCAAGGCAACACCTCTGAAAATAAGAAAAATTCAAAAGCAAGAAAGGCGGGTGAGGAGGAGACACGATAGAGGGAAAAGAAAATTTTCCCCACCCTAAAAACGTAGCCCAACTTCATTCCTCCTTAGGCTAGGACCTGCTAAGACTCTTGGCTTAGAATCCCCCCCCCCCCAAACTTATTTTCTATTTTGTCCCAAAAATTGAGGAACATATGAGAGGTTTGATGGGGAAGGACAAATATCAAAAGGACATAGCTTGAGCCCACCTAACGAAGAGGATGAAACTTGGGCCTCGACTCAAGGTGAGTCGGGTGGAAATAACGAGCGAGGGGCGAAGCTTCGGGGGATCGTACCGAGGCGACATCCATAGAGGTTGGAGACATTTCGTCCTACAGTGTTAAACCACCCAAACAGCTCTTCTTGGTTGTCACGCATAAGTGCCAACTGCTGAGTTGCCATTTGGGCTTCAAGGGCAACCTCTTCTAGCCTGTTGGAGATCCCCACTAGTGGGTCCTCCTCTTCCTCTTCGGGTTCCTCCATGTGAGGAACCCTCACTCTGGCCGGCCGCTGGTGCTCAAACAAAATGGCCCTAGTGATGGCCGGCCCAGCTCTAATCCTCTCCGCGTGTCGAGGCCATCTCCTCACGCCTCCTACAGTCCGGTAATCAAATGCGGGAGCAAATCCCGCATTTGTAGTACCTAATCGTGGTCTTAATTTGGCCATTGATCGGGCGGCCAACATCACTTAGACCCACCCGGTCATGATGGTGTAGATCGGATGCCTTAGCCCAAGTCACCGTGTGTTGGTGACTGGATGGCATGAGGCGGGAGCAGATGAATTTGAACACGGGCTTGGTCGCGTTCAAGAGGAAGGACTCCTCCACGGTGCGTGGGCCGTAGGGTGGATTACAGTTTTGGGTCCACACCACACCAGGGAGGGCGATGGTCGTATTGACCACCTCAACAGGAATAGGGGATGAAGGTGTGTGCTATAATCGTCGGCACCATCCGCGAAGTTGGAGGTGCCGTAATACATGTTAATACTTTGGGTCGAGAAGTTAACATCCTCGCCCCTAACAAAGACAGTCTCTACCACCCCCCCCATCTAAGCCAATGCGGCCATTGGCATAGAACTCGCGGACAATAGGCACGACTCCCTTGTCCGGAGAATCGATCAACAACCCCCACCTACGAGCCCTATAGTTATCCTGCAGGCCAAATTCTTCAGCCATGAATCCCCTCTCGGGAATCAATGACTTGGAGAGCTTGGCCGCGTATCTCTCCGAGGCTTCGAAAGAATTAAAACGGCGGTGGTCATAGTGTTGTTCTTCCTCCTGAACAGGGCGAGAGGAAGAGGCACCAGTATTTCTACGCTTGTGAGACATTATTGTTTGAGCAAATAAAAATTAAATATTTGACAATTAAAATATTATTATATATTTTAAAAAAATTTAAAATTAACAATTAAAAATAATTTCCTAAAGCATGCAAAAACTATCTCTACGTAAAGTTCTAACACCCTAACATGCAAAAAAAATAGAAATTTAAAATGGAAGAGGGTTAGAGTTACTTGGTTTGCAGCTTTACGGTTGCCGGAGTTCGAGCTTAGATGCTGGAAACAATGGAGTCCCCACCTTGCTTCACTCTTTAGATGGGGTGAAATGGAGGGTGAATAGAGGTAGAGAAGTTGAAGGGTTTGAAGAAGGGTGAAGGAATTCTTAAGTAATGGCCGGAATTTGGAAGGATTTTGGAGATGCTTACGGGATTTTTGGAGAGAGAGTCATTTCAGCGCCTTTACTTGAAGATGGGAATGATTCTGGTGATCTGCAATGAGGAACCCGAATGTTGCTTATATAAAGATACCTTGCGGTAGCAAGGTGGCTTTTACCTTGCATCCGCAAGGTCGGCAGCTCAGGCGTTTTACATTCTCAACTGATTCTCACGTCTGCATGTACCAGTTCACGATGTCCGCATTTATTGAGGACCTTGCGGTCGCAAGGCCCTGAGCACCTTGCGTTCGCAAGGTGGGTAGAATGTCTCCTTTTGTTTCTTTTCATCAGTTTCAGCATTTTAACAGTTAAGTCCCTTCGTTATATTCCGTTATGATTCGTTACTTTCCTGCATTATAAAAACTCTACAAAAACTCTAAACTAAAATTAGCAACATATAAATACAACATTAAGATGCTTTTCTCCCCCAAAATTGGATTTTGGCATATTTAATTTCACAATTAAATGTCCAAAAGTACATTTAACGGAGAATAACATATCTAAATTAACTATAAAAACAATAAAACTCATAATAGTGGGTTGCCTCCCACTTAGCGCCTTTGTTTAACGTCTTTGGCTCGACCCAACTGCAAACCTAGTCGTCGGGTGGTGCATTGTCAGCCAAACGAATTAATTCAATTATTCGCTCAACCGACATCGGTTCAAGGTACTCTGAGTCTGTCCATTAACTTTAAAGACTTCATTAGTTCTTGGATTCCTTATATCAATAGCTCCACGGGATAAATTGCACAATTGTAAAAGGCCGCACTCACTTAGATTTTAATTTTCCGTGAATAGCCTAAGTCTAGAGTTAAAAGTAAAACTTTCAACTCGGTCGAAACATCTTATTGGTTAACCCCCATTACGTATTTCTTGGTCTTCTCTTTATATGTTTTAGCATTCTCATACGAATTTAGCATGTGTTCTTCTAGTTCATTCAATTGAAACAATCTTTCCTCACCAGCCAAGGTTAAATCTAAATTTAAGTCTTTAACGGCCCAATAAGCTTTGTGTTCAATTTCAACTGGAAAATGGCATGCTTTGCCATTTACCATTCTATATGGACTCATTCCTATTGGGGTCTTCAAAGCGCTCGATATGCCCATAAAGCATCCTAAGTTTAGATTTCCAATCTTCTGATTAGGCCTAACGGTTTTTTCTAATCTTTGCTTTAATTTGTCTATTACTAACCTACTTGGCCGGATGCGAGGATGATAAGGTGTAGCTAACTTGTGAGTACACCATGTTTCTTAAGGACATTATTCAATAATTTATTTGTAAAATGAGTTCCTTGGTCACTTATTATGGCCTTGAGTACTCCGTATCTAGCAAAAAGATATTCTACAAATTTAACCACAGTTTTGCCATCATTTGTTTTAGTTGTTATGGCTTCGATCTATTTAGACACATAATCGACAGCTACCAAAATATATTCACAGTTATTAGATACTGAAAGGACCCATGAAGTCAATGCCCCAAACATCAAAGATTTCAACAACCATGTTAATATGCAAAGGCATTTCATTTCTTTTCCTATTCCACGAATCTTTGACATTTATCACGTTCTATAAAATAAATCACATTCTTGATA
>CM028384.1:33522352-33625046 GCA_013146195.2 Codonopsis lanceolata | reverse complement strand
TAGCAGATCCAGCTGACGGTCTTTGTATTCTCTGACTACGTCTCAATGAGGGAGCTCATCATTTTCGACGAGCTAAAGCGGTGGGTAGAGAAAGCTAAGAAAGCAACCCCCAACTGCAAGCCCGCTTCGTCGGTGATCAATGCCCTTTTGAGGGATGATGCTAACATCAACTCTTCTTTGAAAGAAGATGAGTTGTATGATGGCCAAGGACAAGCAACTCACGACCTCGTTTTTGAGTAAATACAGCGAATCTGAGAACAAGCGCCCGGATGCGAGAAAGGTCTGTTGGTCTCTCTTGACAAAGTGGCCAAACTGCTTTACCTCTTGGTCACCGACAATATGGGCGCGTAGCGGCACGGGACCTTCAAAAGGCCTCTGCTAAATTTGGCGATCAAGTGGCCACGGACCTCCATCTAAAGGCAGGCACAGGCGATGGCTGAGGCTGCTTTGCTAAGGTCGAGAATAGCGAGCCTGAGGCAAAGCCAAGAAGACAAGGCCGGAAGTGGCACCTCCAGCGAGGCGAGCCAAATGGATCGAGAAAGGAGATGAGGAAGGCCGGAGAAGAAGAAGGCACCGGGCCAATCTAGCCACTCCTCTCTCCATCTACCCAAGCCAAGCCATCTTCACCATCTCCGCCCCGTTCCCAAACCAAAGCGAAGGAAACTTCGTAAAACGCTGAAGACCAGCCACTGGCGATCCCTCCAACCTCTGCAGATGAGGCGGTGAGTCTCTATTCGGCGGAAGAAAGGAAAGGGGTACGGACCATCTGCCTTGACCAACCAACTACCTATACCGACGCCCAACACTCACTGTCAACCGCCCATCGGACTATACCTACGAGAAGCCCAACCAACTACAGACGCCCAAACCTTACGTCAACCCTTCATCTATACCTATCAACCCTTCATCTATTCCTTCCGAGTCATCTACTGGAGGAATTCACCACCTCCGAAGGAGTCTATCCTCGGAGGAGCCTCAAAATCGGGAGCCGGCAGAACCCCTTGACTCCTCCTCCTCCTTCACCCTTTAACTACTCACGACCCATCCACACCTTCCTCACCACCCCAATCCCAACCAACTTCTTCTTCCACTTGACGGCCCTTGGACCTGCTGCTGCCAAGTTTCTCTTGAACTTTTCGTCGGTGGGATCTCTTCACCCACTTATCATCAACCTCACCGGCCTCCATCAACCTCCTCAACCTTCTCTTCAAAACCAAAATCCTCTTCTACCCACCGCCCATTCTTTACGGTTCTCTACCGAACCCATTCCCCAATCCTCCACATCGGTGAAAATTCGACGATATGGGCTGGATTCCCCACCAACTCCACCTTCACCCTCCTCTATAACCCTATCCTCTTCCACGAAAACCATACCAACCCAAGACTCATCCTCTTACGCCTCCGAACTCCCCATCCCCAACTGACCCATCGGGCTGCGGACTACGCCTCTGCCGCACCATTCACATTGGCCAAGCATCTACTTCCCATCGCGACCAATCTTTGAAGTTTTGTCCCGACTAGATGCCATCTACGGCTAGCGAGCTTACAAGCATATCTACCTACTTGAGTAGCCTTCTAGCGGCGGCCAAGCCAACGGCCAGGGATCGCCACTACTCTTGACAATTTCAAGAGGATATGCGGACTCGTTTTGGACAGATCTTGACACGACTTCACCGATGTCAAGATCAACATCGGCTTCAGCGAGATGAAGGTTGCCGTATCATAGGCTCCATTTTCTACGAGTTATTTCACGCCATCACTCTCCATCTCGGCACGGTCGTACTCCTATTATGGAACTCAACAACCTCGCTCCAACTCTGCTCATGATATTATGAATGCCAAGTGATCGTGATCGGCCATCACGGAGGAGAAGCAAATGAGATCTATCAACGAGAATCTTGATGGAAGAGAATAGCGTCTTCGTGAAGAAGCGGACTACGTTCTCGTTCCACGGACCTCCGGCGATGGGATGGCGATTACCAACGAAGAATGGAAGAGCTAGAGCGAGAAAGAAGAGAAAGGAGGCTGAGACAAAGCGAGGGAAAAGACCTTGGTAGCTTTTGTATCTTTTCTTCCCTTTCCTTTGTATTTATCTTATTTTTGAAAACTCATTGTATGTAAACATCTTGTTTATAAATACAGATGATTACTTGCTTTTCAAAAATTATGTTGTTTAAATTCTTCTTTGCTTTATTGTTTATCTATATTATAATTTAAACATTCGGTTTAAATTTATTTAAAGCTAGCTTTGCTAATCTGAGTCTTTGTTCTTTGACTCTCTTATTCTTGTATGCACTTATATATTAGTCCCTTGCATCGAGGTGTTATTACGTTCAATAGAGGCATGTCTACCGACTACTTAATATATAAAAATTCTCGGACATGCTATTATCTATTAAATAGTTTGTTTTAAAACCCTCATTTGTAGTAATGATGACCCGGATATAAATAGGAGGAGATTGTTGATTCTTATGTTAAATTTATATCGTCGGTACATTACATTAGTTTTATACTTCGATTGGCTAATCGGTGCGTATCGATTAGCGTGGCAATAATATAGAACTTTGCCTTGTATAGTTTTTGTAGGACCTTTTTCGGGAACAACGGAAGACCCTTCCGGCTTCACTTAGGAAGACACAAAAAGCTTAAGATCGGTAGACCTCGTGTCGGTGATGCGCTTCTCGTGTCCTCTCCAACGGAAAGCTATTGGATTAATTCAAACTTATTTCCATATATTATTTGAATTAATCCAAGTCATTCCCTAACATGTCAAGCGGCGAAACAACTTTCAGGCGGGAATACTTTTCGTCTGAGCAGTGGCGAAGCGAGCTTGTCCCTACTTTCGCTTCATCTCTCGGATCGACACCAAATCGCCCACCTTTTTGAAGATCTCGAAATGATTATACGCTCTAGATATACGTGAAGGCGAAAATCCTTGACTTACGACCCCATGCATTTAATGCATTTATGAATAAGTCATTGAAGTCTTCGTCCTCTCAACGGATTCTTTTGAGATGCACACTTTAAATCGCCATTGAAAGCTGGAACACAGAGACAAGCATGCAGAATCAATCGAACACTTAAAGAATTGCTCTGAATCTACACAACTCCAAGTCTTTCATTTCGGTGCATTCAATAGATCCTCAACGAATCTAGAAGTCCTCGTCAACAACAAGAAGTCTGCTCTTCAACATTTATTGCTTTATTCTTCTTGTTGTTAACTTCCATTAACTATATACACTTGCAATTAAATATCTTGTTTTACAGATATTTAATTCCCTAGACAAACACAAGTCAATATTTTGTACACGATCCATTAGGGATATTCTTTGTAATTGATCCAAGTGGAAAACATAGTGCACAATTTAAATCCAAGGTTATTGCCTTGGTGGTGGGCGTAGCACTCATTATAGTGTGAACCATCCCAAAATACTTGTGTTATTTCCCTCTTTTGTCGTCTATTTATTTGAGCTGCTTAGTTTCATTGTTTATATTATCCATTTCAGAGAACTTAAGTAATCGTAAAGGTCTACGGTAGTCCTTATCGGCGGACACGGAACAATTTTCTTGAAGGTCTTCCGCTACTTGACTCTTTTCATTTATTGCAAGTAACTTTCAAGGAACTTACTTAAAAGTTTTAAAGTGTTAATAAGCTATTCAACCCCCTTCTAGCTTATTATTGTGCTCATTGGGACCCACAGAGACGAATGAATATGATTTAGCGAAGTCAATCTTGTTCTTCCATCTTCACATTCATTATACTTGCATCCCAACGATCATCCATGAATGAGTCTCATATCTCAGATTCTTCTCAATACGAATTACAATCAATGGAAGCGTGCAATGGTAATTGCTCTCTTTTCAAAGCTTAAATTGGGGATAGTTACGAGGCTGAATAAGAAACCTTATAATCAATCTAAATCGTCTCTCAGATGTAATGACATGGTTACATCGTGGCTTTTGAACGATGTTTCACCAAAAATCGAGCTAGTTTGGTATATTTTAAAAGCGACTAAGGAAATGCGGGGAAGACTTGGAGTGTAGATTTACTCAAGGCAATGCTCCATAAGTTTTCGATTAAAAAGGAATTAATGATGTTATAGCGAGGATCAATGTCAATTCTGCATATTTCTAAAGTTTGGGTCAAATTGGGATGAATTTGAACAAGTTAGCAACATGCCAAAATGTGTATGTACCTATTTGTGTGAGGTTCTTAAGAAAATGAATGAATATACACAACTTAAATAGGATACACAATTTCTAATTGGTCTAAATGACTCTTGATACGGAATAAGGGCGATTTTGACAAAATCTCCTTTACCAAACATGAGTAATACTTTGTTTGTTGATGAAAGATGAGAAAGTCGAGGAATGTTACGTGTTGCATACTTTTGTACCTACTTATGTTGACACTAATGTGACTACAACTTTATATGCCATGAATGCCTCTCAAAAGCAGAACCTATGTAATTCAAGGAAAAAGCCAAGTTCAAAGACTCATCTCATTTGTACTAACTGTGGAGGTATAGGACATGCCAAGGAAACTGTTTCTTCATTTTTGGTTTTCAGTTGGCACAAATTGCATGGAATCAAACTGATCCGACCAAAATGCCCAAGAATCTAAAGAGTAAGGATGTAGATAATAAATCAAGTGCTATAATCAGTACAAGTTAAATTGCAAATGCTACTGTTATGCCAATGGAGCAACAACCTTCTGGAAGTAGACATATTTCCATACCTGAAGATCATTACAATCAACTATTAAGTTTGCTCAATCAGCAGTGTTCTACACCATCTATTGCATCTATTACTCAATTTACAGCTAAGTCATGTATATTTCCTAGTATTATTGGTTCTTCTCATCAAAGTTTTAAAGCCAGGAATGCACATGAATGGATTATAGATTCAGGAGCTTCTGATCATATAACCTTCTCATATGATCTACTTGTTGATCACGTTCCTTTCTATTCTCTTGCTGGTTTTCCAAATGGTTATATTGTTACCATCACTCATTCTGGTAAAGTCATTATGCCTCTTGGCATCACCCTTGTTAATGTGTTATATGCTTCTGAATTTACTTTCAATGCATTATCGGTAGTAAAGCGGTTGCTCACAATCCTTGTCATGTTTCCTTATTTCCTTCTTCTTGTTTATTTCGGGACTCAACGGCGGGAGCCTAAAGGGGATTGGTAAATTGGAAAGAGGCACGTATAAACTTGACTTACATGACATATCTTCTGCTCCTAATAGATCTTCTTGTCCTGGTTCTATTGCTTCAACTGTCACTTCTATATCTGAATCTTTGTGGCACCTTAGACTAGGACATGTTCCTCTTTCCACTTTACAGCATTTTCCTATTACATGTAAGAAAGATGTTATTACTTTTGTATGTGAACCTTGTCATTTGGCAAAGCAGTGCAGAATTCCATTTGTTTTAAGTTTCACTCATGCTTGTGAACCATTTGCTCTTATTCACTGTAATGTCTGGGGTCCTTATAGACATAAAACTTATAATGGTTTCAACTCCTTTTCTTACTATAGTAGATGATTATTCTAGGACTACCTGAACTTATCTTCTCACTTCCAAATCTCAATCTTGTTCTATTTCACCTCCTTTCTTACATTCATTAAAACTCAATTTCAATTCCATATCCATCCGTTAGGCGCTTAGGTCAAATAATGGAACATAATTTTTTAACACTGCCCTTTCTACTCTTCTCACATCCCTAGGAATAGAACAACAAAGTTCATGTGTTGAAACTCCTCAAGAAAATGGAAGAGTGGAGAGGAAACACAGACATTTGTTAAATGTTGTTAGAGCCCTTAGATTTCAGGCTCATTTTTTTTATAAAAAAAATGAAGGCTTATTTGCCCATTAAGTTCTGGGGGATTGCATTCTTACTGCCACCTATCTGCTCGTTCTTTCTTTCAAAACCCCCTATGAATTTCTGCTTCGTAAGCCTTTCACATACACTCATTTAAGGGTTCTTGGTTGTCTTTGCTTTGTATCTACTCTTCAGTCTCAAAGAGACAAATTCTCTCTAAGAGCTTCCAAATGTATTTTCCTAGGCTATCCTTATGGTAAAAAAGGCCTACAAACTGTATGATCTGACAACTCATAAAATCTTCTTCTCAAGAGATGTTTTCTTTTATGAAGATCAGTTTCCATTCTCTTAATCTTCCTTATCCAACTCAGACTGTTTGGTTCCTATGTTCACTCATCTTCCATCTTCCTATGATGCTACTATCTCTAAATTCTCCACTATACCAAGCCCTTCTGTCTCTTCATCATCCTTTTCTTCTCCTACTTTTAGTTCTTATTTTACAGAGGGTACTTCCAGTCCTGCAAACTTTAATCCTAGCTCTTCTGGTCCTAGTCCTGCATGCAGATTCTGGTCCTAGTCCTTCTGAATCTTCCAGTCCTGCAGATTTTGATCCTAGCTCTTCCGGTCCTTCTTCACCTCCTCCTTCTAGACCTGTAAGACAAAAAGTTATGCCAAGCAAATATCAAGATTATACTGGTCATCCTTCTCAATTTACTAAGACTTCTTCCTCTGCCAAGTTAGAGTCTCCTCTTTCTTACTCTATCATTTCTTCTTCCTACTTCTCATATATATGTAGTATTTCTACTCTAACTGAGCCTTCCAGTTACAATCAGGCTTTAAAAGATCCTAACTGGTGCAAGGTCATGGCTTCAGAACTTAATGCTCTAGAATCCAATAATATTTGGGATTTACAAGAATTACCTCCAAATAAGAAACCAGTAGGCTGCGATTGGGTGTTTAGGATCAAATATAATCTTGATGGTTCTTTGGACAAATACAAGGCTAGGCTTGTTGCAAAGGGCTTTACACAGACAGAGGGTGAAGACTATTTTGAGACATTTGCCCCAGTAGCTAAAATGACCACTGTGAGACTCTTCTTGTCTATATCGCTTTAGCGCTCTTAGGGTTGACATCTTTCTCAAATGGATGTTGCAAATGCATTCTTGCATAGGGATTTAGATGAGGAAGTCTATATGCAGTTACCTCAAGGTTATTCTCCTCGTGCTAGCTTTCATTCTACTGATTCTGCTCGAGTTGTGTGCAAGCTTAGGAAGTCTCTTTATGGTCTGAAGCAGGCACCAAGGCAATGGTATAGTAAGTTTGCCACTGCTCTTCACTTCTTTGGGTTTCTTGAGTCAAAAAATGATCACGCCCTTTTCACTCTGGTTAGAGATGATTCTTTCACAGCTATTCTGGTTTATGTTGATGATATACTCATCACATGATCTCATCCCTCTGTGATTTCTCAAGTGAAATCATTTCTGCACAATCAATTCAATATCAAAGATCTTGGTCCTCTCAAGTTCTTTCTGGGAATTGAGATTGCTAGATCACAGGCTGGGATTTGCATGCATAAAAGGAAATACACATTAGATATTGTGTCTGATGTGGGTTATATGTCTACCAAATCCTCCAAGCTTCCTATGAAGCAGGATCATTCTCTGGCTACTGATGTTGGTACTCCTCTTAACAATCCTCATCAATATAGAAGATTAATTGGCAAGCTTATCTACTTGACAATTACTAGACCTGATATCACCTATTTAGTTCATATCTTAAGCCAATTTATTGCCAAACCTAGACAACATCATTGGGAGGCTGCCTTGAAGCTGCTAAGATATATCAAGGGTTCTATTGGTCGAGGTTTGTTATATTTAGCCCTTTCTTGGTGGCTCTTTAATCTCATGGAAGGCTAAGAAACAAGGGGTTGTCTCTAGATCCTCCTATGAGGCAGAATATAGGAGTATGGCTAATGCATTTTGTGAAGTCCAATGGCTGGTGTCTCTTATGTAACATTTTGGGATTTCCAGTTTGACTCATGTTGCTCTTTTCTGTGACAACAGGGCTGCCCTACACTTGGCCAATAACCCAGTCTTCCATGAACACACCAAGCATATCGAAATTGACTGTGATCTAATTAGGGACAAGATTGTTGTTGGTCTTATTCTTCCTCATTATGTTCCCTCTGAGTCTCAACTTGCAGATTTGTTCACCCAAGGCTCTGCCTTCTGCCACAATTCCCTTTCTTCTTTCCAAGCTAAATGTTCTTAATTTATTTAATACGTTTAGCTTGAGGGGGGCTGATAATGATGATGGAAAGACTACAAAGGACAATGCTTCATCTAAACATAAGGGTGTCGAGTGTACTTCTGATAAAGTATCATAAAGCTCTAATTAATGAAGACTTGGGTTTTGACTGCAGTCCTGGAAAAGCTCAAGGGAGCTGATTGTAAATTTATGTTTTGTAGTTTGTTTGTTAGGGCTCTCTTGTATATTAATGAGATCTCGCCATTAATATTGTAACTGATTTGTGATTTTACAGAAATAAAAATATCTTCCCTCTCTCTCTCTCTAAAACTCAAAATTCTTCAATATTCATGGGTTAAAATTAAAACATGTGAAAGAAAGTTATTAGGTGGACATTATATTATTTTCTAAAAATTATTTTTAAAATATTATATTCATTTTCAAAAAAGCAATAGGTTACTATCAAATGTATATTGTGAAATAAATTAAAATTAGTAGTAGGTTCATGTTATATACTCCCTTCGTTTCAAAATTATTGTCGTGTTTAACCCAACAAAAAAATTAAAAAAAAAATACTAAATTAATAATATTGGTATAATGTATAGTTTTCTTTAAATCATATGTGCATATAACTTAAAATTAAAGTAAGAAAAAAAAATTAATGGCAAAATATTACAAATATCTTAAAAAGGAACATTTCAAACAAACAAAATGTTGTTTGGGAATGACGAAAAAAGAAAACATGACAATAATTTTTGAACAAAACTACCCCCTTTTAAGTTGACTAATCAAATTACTTTCTTAACTACCTTCTAACATTATTTTTTTTGATCAAATATCAATGTACAACATAATTATTATATTTATATACTTAACATTTTAATTCTCAATAAACAAGGTACTTATTTTTTTTCATAATAAATATGTTTAAGCAATTTTTCTAATCACTCACGTTTCATATTTCATTATCATAAAAATAATATGATTAATACATTTTCTAACATTTTAGATTATATTGGATATTTCATTATCAAAAATTAATATTCTAATTTAGTTTAAAAATATTATTTTAAAATATCAATTCAATTATTATGGTAGATATTAAACTGAATATTGGTTTCAATCAACTCAAAAATAAAATTTTCAAATAAATTATAAAGGTAGACAAAATATTTAAATATTACGATACTATTTCATATTATGATTTTACTATTCGATTATCTCCTCTGTTCGATTCCGGCCAAACAACAGCCCAGCCGCCATCCTCCATTCGACAATCCGATCAGTACCCATGGCGGGGACCTCTCTCCAAATACGCGCCATCATCTCTCTCTCTCTCTTCTCTCTCACCCATCCCCATGCCTTTGCTCCAATTCTGCTGCATACATCTCCAACTTCAGCGAGCTCGCCCCTGTTCAAACAAGCCCATAGTCTTTTCCAACCCAGAACACTCCATGAAACAATCTGGGTTTTAACTTTATAAACCTAGATCTGAGTTTTAAAACCCAGATCTGGGTTACTTTTGTCACAGTGATGATGATGAAGACGGGGGAAAAATAGACATTTAACCTAACTTAACGTCCATCCAAAAAAGGGTTAACATGCAAGATAAGTCTGGTACAGTGGCCATCCCGAAAATTTTGACGTCTCAGTGGCCTAATTGCAAGTTTTTGAAAAGTACAGTAGCCCAAAGGTGTGTTTTGCCAAATTAAAATAAATCAATTTGAATCGTGATGCATCGATTTAAGATCGTGATGTACATTATGAAATGGAAATGATAGTTACACAATTTGAAATCATGAATCGCGATCCAAAATCATATATCGCTATGTACAAATCATAATTAAATGCATACTAATAAAGATCTAAAAATGAAAAAAATAGGTACATATCTCTAATGTTTAGTTATGTATTTATCATGTCAAGGACCTCATTGACATTGTTTATCCTTTTTAAGTATAATGAAAAAAATTATAGATCTAAATCTATGACCACCGTCTCACCATAGCTCGATCGCAGGTAAATTGCTCTTTTCATTAGTATTCGTATCGAAATTTAAATAGATCGACCATATTTCGAAAAATACTTCTTGTGCATCACGATCAAATTTTTTAACATGTAATTTTACAGATATGTCACTTCAGATCTTTTAACATGTATATATGTTATTGAATAATCTTTTGTCGTTAAATTTTATTTAAATCATAATTTGGTCACCCTACTTTAACACTTTTTGCAATAAGGTAACTCTATAATTATTTTTTCAATTTATTCATTATATTTGATTATATCACAGTTTGGTCATCAAGAGTCATTTCTGTCAGTTATGTTGGATGGAAATCATCGAAAAGACATAAATATCTTTTTGTGTTCGGAACATGACGTACACGTGAACAGATTGAAATCGCAAAATCTTATCTCATTCAACTCATTGCCTAAAGACATGCGTCTTAAGTTTACATTGAAGGTGAATGTGAGACAATAGCATGAGTAACACGTGATGTAGGTAACGATATTTTTGGGTTTCTACAAAAGTGTGGGTCCCAATGGGCACAATAATAAGCTAGAGGGGGGGTTGAATAGCTTATTATACACTTAAAAACTTTTCAGTAAGTCCTTTGAAAAGTACTTACAATCTATTGAAAATATTGAAGTAGCGGAAGACTTTCAAGGAGACTGGTTTAAGTCTGCCGATAAGGACTACCGGTAGACCTTAACTGATTACTTAAGTTTGCTGTTAAGGATAAAGATAAACAAAGTAATAAGCAGTTCAATAGGCAGACAAACAGTAAAGGAATTAACACAAGTATTTTGGGATGATTCACACTATAAAAGTGCTATCGGCGGCAGCGATCAACCTTGGATTTAAATAGTGCACTTATGTTTTCCACTAGATCTATTACAAAGAATATTCCCCAATGGATCGTGTACAAAATATTGACTTGTGTTTGGCGTTAAGGAATTAAATATCCGTGTAAACAGGATATTTAATTCGTGCAGAAGAATAGTTTTCGAATGAAAACAACAAGAAGTACAAAAATAAATGTTGATGCACAACTTCTTGTTGTTGACGAGGACTTATTGATCTGTTTAGGATCTTTGAATGCACTGAGTATTAAGACTGAGAGTTGTTGTAGATTTTCAGAGCAATATGTCAAGTGTCTTTCTTCAGTCTTTAAATGGCAGCATTTATAGCAGGAGCATTCTGGAGATCCGTTGGAGAAGGCGAAGACTTACTTGACGACTCTATTAGGTTGAATGCATTAAATGCGTAGGTGTCAATCAAAATTTCGTCTTCACGAGATATAGAGCAAGGAATGAGTACAGATATCTTTTGCAGAGTCTGGAAGTTGGGCAATCTGGATGTCAGATCTGTGAGAGTTGTTACAGCAGTGGGTGGCAGATCTTCTTTTACGCTTTTCTTGTTCGGTGCGTGAAAAAGTCTTCTGCTTTTGATTTGTTTTCGGCGGTTCTGAGATGTCAGGGAATATCTCAATTTAAATTCAAACTGATAAGGATAAATTTAAATTGATCCATTAAGAATTGCTTTAATGGACACGTCATGGTTGACCATGTTTACACAAGATGCTAGTTGTAAGCTTGGCGGTCTTCAGGTGAAGCCTTGAAGAGGTCTTCCGTGAACTGTGAAGTCCTATAAAAACTATACTTGACAAAGTTCTATACCACGGTTGCCACGCTAATCGTCACAGACCCAATTAGCCCGATGTACAAAACTAGTGTAATGTATGAGCAGATATAAATCTAAATACAATGAATATCAACAAAAAGTTTAACGTATTTCATCCAAAAAAAATTGGATGGAGTGATGAACGTGCGATATAAAGCCAAGTACAATGACAAATTGAAAAGATAATAATAGTAGAATTAGTGTATTGAATAAAGTATGAAAGTATGGTAACCAAATTACGATTTAAGCCGTCAAAATTCATTATTATACTTGTAGGTTAGACAATTTTTTACTATGCATTAGTCAATTTTGGATTTCTATGATACACGAACCATTTGAGCCCTTAGGATATAAATAATATTACTCCAGATATTTATTTAAAAAACAGATAAATTTACCAAATCTATTCAAATTATGTTATTCAATTAATTTTATTCAAGGATGTAAATATTATTTTATATACTGCTGAGTGTTCAAAATTATGCACCCATTGTGTTTTAATTGTCAAATTATAAAATATATGCATTATCACGAAATATACTAAATGTGTTTTCATATTCGATGGATTCATTTTAAAGTCAATTTTAATAATTCTTCATATTATAAGAGATGAAATATGTTCAATGCATTTGTTCAATATTAGTTTTCAATAAAAAAGTTTCAATTCCCAAAGTAAACAATGAAACTAAACAAAATAAAAGTGTCGCCATTTTTGAAAAGTGAATTTTGGCAGGAACTTTCCAAATGTTTCGATTACAAATATATATATATATATATATATATATATATATATATATATATATATATATATATATAAGGAGATGAGCAAATAATGGAAACATCCTGCCAAAAGTGACTATCCAAATTTAAAAACATTTATAATTTATATATTTGTCATATTTTTTTTGGAAATTGAAATGAAAATCAATTAATGAAGTTGACAACAACTCTTCAGATTCAAATAATTTTACAAATATATTTAGTACATTTAATGTAAACAAATTGTATAACATTTAATATAGTTCAATATGATTTACGAAATGACCAAAAATACAATGTCAAAATAATATCAAATATTGAATAATTTATTATGTATCCAATTTCACATTTTTGTTTAATTTTAAATGATGAAACAATCAATTCAATATAAATTACTTGCCACCATTATTAATAATAGTCTTGACAAATAATTACAATATAGTCCCAATAACTAAATTTTTTTTTTTTTTTTTTGGACTGGTCCCAAACCGGTCCCAATGCTTGAAAAAATCCATTAAACCATTTTTTTGTTTAGGATAATATAGTATTTTTACAAAAAAAAAATTGTATTAAGTATTTAACAGGTACTGTATTAAGTATCCCCCAATAATGTATTGTTCAACATAGAATATAATCATTATCTCATGAAATCTTTACAAATATATTTAGTACATTTAATATAGTTCAATATGATTTACGAAATGACAAAAAATACAATATCAAAATAATATCAAATATTGAATAATTTATTCTATATCCGATTTCACATTTATTTTTTTGTAATTTTAAATGATGAAACAGTCGATTCAATATAAATAATTTGCCACCATTATTAATAATAGTCTTGACAAATAATTACAATGCAGTCCCAATAACTAAATTTTTTTTTGACTTGTCCCAAATCAGTCCCAATGCCTATTTGTTTTTTAGGGATAAGTGTACCATTAGTCCTTGAACTTTGGCCAAGTACATCATTAGTCCCCAAACTTTCAAAAGTTTCACCACTGACCAAAGTAGGCCTTTTTGGCTCATCGGAGGTCCCTAGCCCCTCATGTCGTTTCTTTGTCTCCGTTAATAAACAAATGTGCAGCTCACGTGAGGGCATTTCTGTCTTTTCCATAGGCAGCAAACATCGGACAATCGATAGTGAGAAGTACCACTTGGGAGACCGAAAGACTAAGCAATTACATAAAGACTAATCAATTACATACATGGCAAATTAAACGAGTAAACAAGTTATTGAATATTTGGAATAACTCACGAAATTCAAAACTCCCCGTTATCCAATAAAAGCCCAAAATTCCCTTTACCTGAACCCATACGTGTTTCCACGACTCTTACTGTAACCGGTTTGTCTGGAAATATGCGTACCCATATCTTTCCGTCGCGACGTGCATTTCGTGTCATTGCCCGCCGACCAGCTTCTATTTGTCGAGATGTGATCGAAGCGGGTTCAAAGTGCATGAAGAGCATTAAACATATGATACCAAGAAATTAAGCAACAAAATTTGTCCAAAGATCGAGATCATGCATGTGATTGATAGAGTAAATACTTGTCAGATCTACCGACCGTCAACATAGTCAACATAGCACATGGAGTATGTGACATAGGGTGATTGTGTCCGTGCCTACGGAAAGGTACCAGTATATCTAATTTTATCAATTAAAATGACAGTGTCTAAATAAAAGGAGCGATTTTTTTAAAAAAATATTACAATTGAGGGGTGCATTGCTTCAAGTAATAGTTGGAGGATTGATATTTTATAAAGGGTGACTGCTTAAAAGATTAATCGTAGGTTGTGACTTTATAATATGAAGATAAAACATATGGTGAAGAAAAATGGGTGCCTGCTGATAATATTAATTGTAGTGAGTGACTTGTAATAGGGAGTTAAAAGTGGATAACTACCCACACATGTGAATGTGAGGGTAAATCTCAACCGTTAAATATTTTAAGATAATTTAATCTCAACCACTGAATAGCTCTAATCAATTACTTAGCTGTTTTATAATATAAACTGGATCTTAATGCCCGTGCCTATGACACAATGCCGGTATATCTGATTTCGTCAATTGAAATGATAGTGCCTAAATAGAAGGTGTGATTTAAAAAAAATGTTACATTTGAGGGGTACATTGCTTCAAGTGATAATTGAAGGATTGATGTTTTATAAGGAGTGACTATTCAGAAGATTAATCGCAGAGTGTAACTTTGCAATATTAAGTTAACACATAGGAAGAGGAAAAAAGAGCGACTACTCATAATATTAATTGTAGGGGGTGACTTGTAATTGGGAAAGAAAAAATAGGAAGTTAAAAATGGATAACTACTCACTCATGTGAATGTGATGGTGAATCTCAACTGTTAAGTTTTTAAAGATAATTTTAATCTCAACCCCTGAGTAGCTCTAATCAATTACCTAGTGTAGACACCCCAATTTCGTATCCCTGATATGTAACTCTGGCATGCGATATCAAGAATTGCTTAAACTTAACAAAATGTCAAGTTACAGGGTTGAAAATACAAAAAGGAGAAAGTAGGATGCATAGTGAACTGTAGGGGGGGTAGTGTCAAAAAATTGAGGAATTTGAACAGTTTGCGCCACGCCCACCAACATCTGGCGCCGCACCCAACATGCTTGGTGCCGCGCCCAAGTTGCTGTATGTCTGCGCCAAGGCCTTCAACAGTGCCCGCTTCGTTAACGCATTGTACAAAATATTGAGCGCGAGGTACAAGTCGATGAAGCACGGATATCCAACTATAAATAGAGGTGCCCGGCTCCCCATTTCGACACACCTTTTTGACGAAGAGTTACTCTGCGTAATTTTTACGCCGAGAGCAATCATCCGATCCCTCCCCTCTTATAAAGCCTCAAAACCCTGTCCAAACTCCGCCAAAACACAAATCCAACCGGTTAAAGTGATCCCTAGCCCTTTAGTTAGGTATCCACCATATTTTCTCGGCCCAAAAACCATAAAATAAGTCGTTACTCTGCCCGAGTAAATAGGCTGAAATCACCCAAAATAAGCCGTTATTCCGCCCAACCAAATAGGCAAAAACCACCAAAACTAAGCCATCATTCTGCCCGAGTGAGTGAGCTAAAACTATCATATATAAGCCGCCACTCTACCCAAATCACATCAGCAACAGCAATAAAAGTCTTCCTCTCCCGAGAAGGACAGAGCGAGCACACCCCACTCTAAATGGTAATAGCCTTTAAGGGCGTTTTTATTTATTTACTTATTTATTTGTTATTTATTATTTATAAAGTTGTTATTTAAATCCGGCCCAATGTAGTCAATATAAGTCGTTGTGCTGCCCGGATTAGATTAGGAAATATTATGTAAAAGAGCCGTTATAATGGCCAAATATTTTTTAAATACATTTGTAATTATTGTAAGGAAATGGCTGCAAGTCCGTAAATAATGTAGCCACGGATGTATTTGTTTTAATTTCCTGTCTTTTAATGCTTTATTTATTTGCTAAATAAATATAACAATAAGCATACTTTAGCCAAAAACCACTTTTGAGACCGAAAGGGCGAGTTGGGTGCCTAGCACCTTCCCAACTCGTAACTTAGCCTCCGAACCCGCTTTTTTATCTCTGGTTTTTTTTTTTTCTGATTTTGCTTTATTTTTGCCTTAAAATAAATATGGCGACTCTAAAACCTTTTGGATCCAGTGGGGCCTCGCAACACTCCTTCTTTGCACTTTTCCGTTCTCCCCTAAAAAAGGGAGAATGGGAATGGAAGGGTGATGTATTCCCATATCCTGATATCCCCTAAAAAAGGGATAACTTGATGCGGGAAACCCAAAGCTCCCATAGTAATCTGAAACAGGCCATAAGGCTATTTTCAATAAAATCCATAGTGGGGGCGTCGCAATATCCTTTTTTGCACTTTTCTGTTTTCTCCTAAAAAAGGGAAAATGAGAATGAAAGGGTAATGTCTTCCCATATCTTGGTATCCCCTAAACAAGGGATAACTTGATGCGGGAAACCATAAGTTCCCATATTGGATTAAAAATCCACTAAAGGCAACCGAGGCGCATTCCAACGCGCTATCATGGACATCACTCCTCTTGCACTTTTGATTTCGTCTTCCCCTAAACAAGGGAGGGTGGAACGAGAGCAGTGGTGTCCAGCATCCGCACGTACGCGCACCCCTATCCAAGGGCGCGCGGGGCGCGGGCGCATCCCGGGAACCTCACACCTAGCTGTTTTATAATATAGATATATACTCCATCCGTTCCTAAATAATCGTTTATTTTGACCCGATACATTGTTTGAAAAAAACAAAGACTTGTGTAGGACGATCTTACGGATCCTAAATCCGTAAAACGTAGTCTCATTTAGAAATTTGTAGGTCATAATAAATAAATAACATGTTACTAAAAATCATAAAAGGAAACAAGCCAAGATGGTATAGACTTGGTACATATTAATGTGAAGTTCCTCATTTTGCTCTGGTACCCCTGCACTTTCAAGGTTTGCCGACGAAATTCTTATGTTTCCCACGTCTTACAGTTTAATCATTTGTCAGATCCGTTAGCCATCCATTAGCATCAATTGTTTTGAAATACTTGACGGACTCTAACGGACTTTAACGAAATGCTAAGTGACATATTTAAAGCCAAACGTGACACATTGAAAAGACAAAAGTGACACATTTCAAGGTTAAAAATGACACTATAAAGGAAAATCTATTATAATTCTCATTAAAATACAAAGTAACACTTTTAATACTAAAAAGCGACACTCTTAATACTAAAAAGTGACACATTTAATACTAAAAAATGTCACTTTAAAACTAACGTTGACTGCCAAAAGTAACACATTTAATACTGAAACTTGACACGCTCAATGCTAAAAAGAAACACTTTTAAGGTCAATAACGACGATTTTTATTTATAAGGTAAAATGAAACTTGTTGGATCAAAAGTAACACATTTAATGCTAAAAAGTGACGCTTTTAATATTATAAAGTAATATTTTAATGGCAAACGTAATGATTTACATTTATAAAAAGACGAGACACTTTTCAAAATGAAAGTAACACATTTAAGACTAAAAGTGACATATTTAAGTCTCAAAAGTAACATTTTTTTAGGAAAAAAATTATAATTTTCATTAAAAATGCAAAGTGACACTTCTAAGGCCAAGAGTAACACATTTTATACTGCAAAATGACACTGTTAATAGTAAAAAGTAACCATGTATACATAAACATGAGAGGTGGCGCTATAATTTTCAAAAACTAAGAGGTTGTATTGAGATTTTTGAATTTTGCCTTATTTAACCGGGATAAATCCGTATTACGGATAATGATCCATAAGACCGTCTTACAGGTGACGACCTCTTAAGAAAATACTTTATTGTCATAGAAATATTGACGTAATGTTGTGCATATGACCATAATTAAAATATGTAGAAAAAAGTAACGATAAAGTGGTAAAAGTGATTTTTTTAAATGAAAATTTGGAAATAGGACAATTATATAATAAGGGACGAAAAAGGAAATGAAACGATAATTTGAAAAGGTGTGGAAATAAAGAAAGAAAGAAGAAGAAGCCCAAGGAAACTTTCCTGGGTTAACTCCATCAGATTCATCTCTGACAATAAAGAGAAGTTGTAAGAAGACAGGTGTTTGAAGAATGAATGAGCCCAGATATTTGTTGCTTGGAGCAACTCCTCTCATATCATTACTTGTCTTAGCCTTGTTTTATGCTGAGTTTTTTGGCTCAAGTTTCGATCAATGCAAGTAATCTAATCCAGCTTACTCGTGAATTTGACTTAAGGATCATAATCTTTTGATTAATCCGATGTTTCAACGTAAATGAGCTTGCTGAATTTATGCTGTTTGAATTGAATTCCCCGCAAACTTTTCTTTAGTTTAGGGATGCATCAGTGGTCAAATGACAAAGTTGAAGAACAACAGGAATCTCTCTCTCTCTCTCTCTCTCTCTCTCTCTCTCTCTCTCTATTGAACTGGTTTATTAGATAAAATTCTCGAGTTTGAGTAGATACAATTCTTTTAAAGTTTCTGACGTTTATTGTTGGTGGAAGCAGGGGAAGATCGAACCGAGCTAGAAATTCTGCTCTTCACTCTCTTGTTTGTGTATCGAATAAACCAGTTCGAATTGAAACCAAGTCCATGACGGTTCGTGTACTGTCTGGTGAAACAGTGGCGCCGGCAGACACCGCGGTTCAGCCTTATGCAAGGCGAGAAGACAAGGGTCTTATGAAATACATATCCCCAGTTCATTTAGTTCACGAAAACATCAGTGTCACACTCACACCCCTACCTTGTCAATACACCAACAATGTCCCAGTCATAGTTTTCTAATCTGGCCTCACTGGAAACGTATTCCATGAATTAAACGACATCATCATCCCCTTGTTCATCACTCGTCGTCATTTTCAATCCAGGGTACGCTTCACTGTCTTCGATTACAACCCCCGTTCATCAAAAAGTACAGACATATTTTCTCTCTTCTATCATATGAAGTAATGAATCAAGCTTCAGATGGGAGTGTCAAGTGTGCACTGCTTTCCTGGGGCTATAGTTGGATGGAAATACCATGACAATCTGGCCTTGAATTCTAGCGAGATCCCTAGTGCTCATTCCATGCCAGAATTCAACCAATTTCTCAGGGAAGCATTAAACCTGAAGGTCAAGAATGCAAAACAGATCAAAAGACCGGTCTTGATTCTCATATCTCGAAGAAAAACGAGAGTGATTCTGAATGAAAATGAATTGCTAGGCATGATGAAAGAGTTGGGATTTCGAGTAATCGTAACAGAGTTTGATAAAATGAAAAACCTAGACAAATTTGCCCAAGTGGTCAACTCTTGTCATGTTATGGTTGGAGCACATGGAGCTGGGCTTACGAATGAACTATTCTTGCCTGCAGGGGCAGTAATGATCCAAATGGTACTACTAGGGCAAACCTGGGCCCCTGATAATTACTACGGTGAGCCGGCACAGTAATCGTCGACCCAGAATCAATGTTGTCAAGGGGATACCAGGGAGAAAGGGCTCTGTATATCAATGGTCAGAACGTGACAATTAACCTTTCAAGGTTCAAGCCCACTCTTGTTGAAGCACTTAGGCATCTCGGGCATTCAAACCTTATCAACTGAAGGAGCTCTTTCTCTTTAATTATTAATTTATTACATAGATATAGGATCATACAACATAGCAATCATTAATTATGATCAATGAAATTGATATATCATTCTGTGAAAAACTAAATTCTCAAAGATTGATATTAATCTAGTTAAGGGGCATTTTTGTACATGCATATAATCTTAGGCGAATAAAGAACACATGATCGAGACAGAATGGTGGTACCAGTTTGAGAGGCTCAAACTTAGTGACCAAACATACAACAGAACACTCATTCTTGCATATCGTCTTTGGTTCAGGCGGCCCAAGCCCCAAGGCGTTCAGCATCAAGACCGAATGATAGTACACCTGACATGTGCAACATTAACATGCCCAGGTTTGACTTCAGAGCTCCAGTCAAAGCCACTTTGCAAGTGGAGGAAATATGAAGCTCAACTGAACTCAAAAGACGACGAACTTACATATCCATAAGGAAACTTACATATGCATAAATTAAGATACGACCGACCGTGTTGTACCAGTTTTGGAATGCATTTTGAGTACTAAAGAAGTTCGTCGTTTGACTTCAAATAAGCTTCGCCAGAACAATCTTGTCATATGTATTTGGATTCCCTCATGACAAGAAGCATCATGGAAGCTGCAGAGTTCTCTGCCTCCTTTAATCGAGACTTTTGGTTTCCCTCCACAAAAAGAATACGTTCAGGGATTACCAATGTAACTGAGCAAATATATTTCCTCTCGTGCGCAGGACCCTCCTTCTTAATTCTGCAAGCAAAGGTAGAACATCAAAATTAGATTGTTTGAAGGCATTTGAAGGATGGGGAGCAGGTAATAAGCAAACTCTGTAAGTATACTTTGCTTAAAAGATGAATCAACAGATAAACTAGGCCTACAATTTTCTCGCGATCTATATCTATGATATCTTTGCAAGATTACTTTCTTTCAGAAAATTTTAACCCTTTCAGCAGATTCAAACACCAACACTCATGTATACTTCAGTTTATTACGCAACATATTTCTAAGTACACTTGAGCTACATGGGCTTACATGTGATGTATGTACACTGTAGAGAATACAAAAACACAGGCAACTAATCCCCAATCAATTTACAGCGCCCAAGTCACGTGTGTTCTAACCATAGTTACCATGCAAAAGATAGATCAGACCCTCATTCTGTCTCTAAACTGGAATAAGTCATGCAGGACGCTTCAATAGTCTTGCACAACTTAAAGGCTTAAGCTACCAACCTATATGTCTTGTGGTCGACTCCGACTCCACCCCCTTCTTTCTCTTAGAAGTCACCTTATGACATGTATGGGATTGATTGAACTTCCATAATTCAACTTGTAGCCCTATTAACTTGACCAACACAAATACATTCATCGGCAAGAACCAATAAGAGAGACTGATCCATACCATCATTCAACCCATACCATGACTAGTTTGGAATAATGCATACGTCATTCAACCCTTTTTATCATAAACCTGTGACAACCATCTAGAGATCTGCATTCAATGTATCCATGTATTCAATGGGATCGCAATTCAAATCTACACCAGAGCCTCGAGCTAGGCAAATGAATGTTTGTGTAATTATATCAAAATGACAGACCAACTCAATTCCGCGCTTAATAACCTTATACCAAATTTAAAACCCAAAAAAAGAGGCCCAAATGTACATGATGCCGAACAAATTTCCGTGAAGCAAAAGTACATACCTATAAGTTGGTTTCGACCATCTCTTCTTGCAGCAAAAATTATGTAACTTATGCTTCGCGCGATCAATCTCATTTTCTCCATTAAGTTCGCCATAAATGTCCATAGCCATTTTGCCATTGGTTTTGGAAAACGACAATTTTTGTAAAGCAGCCACAGCTGCATGGAGCTTCGCGTTATCCTTTTGCTCAGAAGAACCAGAGGCAACAAATTTACCATCCACGGAAACAGTAGCGATATATTTGTCACCCTTCCTCAAATATTCGAAATCAACCTGCTTTCCTTGCTTCTTACAAACCTCAAAAAGCTGAGTCACGGGTTGCGGTTGTTCCTCCAACACATCTGGCATTACAATGGGCTCCAGTATTGATTGAAATATCTAAACAACATAAACATAAACTAAATAAAAATAAAATAAATAAAAATAACAGCAAGCACCACAACACACAAACTTCTAAGTTACATAATTTTGCTTCTACACACGAATTTCATTACGATGTCAAAATAGAGACCACAATAACTCGAAAGCGAAAACATACTGCAATCCATTAAGAACCTCAAAAACATCCAGTGAGTACAGTATGACTCACCACCCACAAAGTTTTCAAGTTGAACTTGCAATCAACGTACACAGCTCCAATAACAGATTCCACAATATCCGCAAGAACCTTGGGCGCTTTCATCACTCCGCCATAAACCACAGTCTCATCTTCCTGCTCCACTTTTATCACAAAGTCCCTAACCTAAATGCATAAAACACCACATCCCAAAATCAACAACCACCGCTATCCATATGATCCATAATTCATGTTCAAAGAAATACTAATCAAATAAATTCATGTTTAAGGAAATCCAATTATTCAAGTCATGTTCAACATAAATTCATATTCTTAAAGTCAAACATCAAAGGGTTATGCTAGGAACGGTGCAACGGGTGATATCACGTCATTGGTATCACCATCCACTAAAAATGCTGCAAATCTTGATGTGGAGAGCAATTGTGTATTGGCAAGGTTGTTGATACACATTGGCAACTTTGCTCTCAACATTAACGAGGTTAATGATATGTAGCATTTTCATTGGATGGTGCCGTGGTATCACCATTACAATTATTATTTGGGACATACAAAAGAACTCAAAATTCAAGCACAAAACAATTGTCAGCTGTTGAATGGGTTTCAAAATCTGCAGTCTCTCACTGGATAGTGGACCTATGGTTCTGAATTTCTGATTAGTTCAGAGTTGCCATCTATTTTTTTATCCAAATTTTGTAGTTCTAGAATTACTCTAAATTATACTACTACTACTAACAAGTAGACAGAAGTAGTACAAAGCAAACAAAAATTACCATAATTTCCTATAAGAACATCCCCAATGCACCTCTTCCTATTTCATCTTCTTAGTCGGGTCCCACTACTACCTATACACTTTTCTCTTCTTATTCCATTTAAAAATATATATTTACATTTCTAATCTTTTTATACATCTTCTTAGCTGGGTCCACTGTCACCTCATTAACTTTACACTTCAATCTTATTTTTATATTTCTCAAACAAATAAATTTATTTTACTTTATTTAATATATTTCATATTTAAATATACTATATAAATAAATTAATTTATAAATAAAGACATTAATTAATTTATAAATAATAAATTACTCAAAAATTAAATAATTTATAATTAAATTAATTAATGAAAAAAAAACACCAACACCCCTACCTTGTAAAAAAACACGAAGTTAACCACCCCAGCCCCAAATGTAAGCTGCCCCACTCCCCTTTAATAAATAAATAAATAATTCAAATTGTAGAGTTTGTTCAAACCATGGGACCCATCGTAAACCCCCTTCTTACACCTCTTGCCCCACGTGTGGCGCATGCGCCAGCAAAAGTCAAGCGGTGCACCACACGGCTGCTTCCTTGCTTGTTTCTTCCTATCACCATGCATCTTCTCGTCCTATTTAGGAAGAAAATATACTCTCTCCTACTTGGCCATTTAGGAAAAAATGGTAACTGATCACCATTGCTATTTCACCTCTTTTTAATAGGAAGATGAAATAGGAAGAGAGCAATGGTGATGCTCTAAGGTATTATTAAAACAATACACAAAATATACTACTCCCTTTATCCCAAAATATATGATGTTTTGAGGTTTTTTACATAGATCAAGGAAATATATTATAAAGACTTAACTGTCCATATCCAAACATTAATAAGGTGTCTTGATATTTTTGCCCAAAAAGCCAAACACAAGTTACGAAGTCAATAAATATAGGTAGAATTGAATAAAAGGAAAAAAAGTTTCTTGAAAACTGCAAAGTGTTATCTATTTTGGAACAAAAAAATTCTTCCAAAACGTCATAAATTTTGGTACGAAGGGAGTATACATTAATTTTTAGCTATGTAATTTTGAAAATATGAGGTAAATTTGAAGCTAGCTATATACTCTCTCTATTTTGGGCAAATAGTTTTTATTTGAAAGTCAAACTTTGTAAAAAAAAGAAGATACTTTTAGTATTTTATTAGTAAAAAAATAATATTTTTAATTATACCTTAATTTTAAAAAATAGATTTTTTAAATAACAAATCTCAAAATAAAACAATTGATTCTTTTCCTGGAATGAAGGGAATATTGGACTCTTTTCCGGGAGTATAATTTAAGAAGTGGTGAAATTGTGGAGTCTTTTAACGAAGAGGTTGCAACTTGCAAGCTAGTAATGATGAATTAGTAATTATACGAAAACGCGAACCTGGTCTTTAAGGGCGGCGGCATTCTGTCGGACATATCTATAAAGCTTGTGGCGAACGGCAACACGAGCGAGCTTCTCGGTACTTACGTTAGCAGAACGGAGGTTAGTAAGTTGACCTTGGTCAAGATCAGGGTAAGTGGAGTAGAAAAAATTGGAAACGGCGAGACCAAGCGCCGCGTCGCCGATGAACTCGAGTCGTTGATAATTAGGAGCATCCGTGTAAGAGGAATGAGTTAAAGCTTCTTGGAGAAGGCTCTTGTTCTTGAATCGGTAATTCAGTATCTCCTCCACTGTCCGAACCGAAGTATCCATGTCCATAATGCATTCTTCATCACCGTCGGCGTAGGGGTAAGAGTCGAAGTTCGTCGGGTGCATGTTTCCGGTGTTCGGAGGTGAAGGGGAGTGAGGAATTGAGAACAAGGGAGGAGAGAGAGAGAGAGAGAAATCGGAAGGTGATGGAGGGGAGGGAGTTGTCTTTGAATGAATTATTGAAATAACTTTTAAATATAGACTGTCCGAAACGAAGGACCAGTTGCTTAGAGGCTACGCCTTGTAAAGCTATTCCGACAATGATTAGGCCCCTTGTAAAGTTATTCCGTCGGATGCAAGTTTCCTCTTTGGTAATACTTGGATCACTTTTATTTTGTATCAAAATATGTGTATTCTGTAACGTGATACACTCTTATTTATTGGAGTGTTGGGACCCACAAAATGTCTAACCAATAAAAGTATGTCACATCATAAAATACTCATATTTTGATACAAAATAAGAGTGACACTAGCATTGTCCTTTCTTTTTTGCTTATGTGGAGTATAATCTTTGCACATTTCAGCTCTTGAAATCGAAAAGAATGACAACAATGGGAATTCAAAAAAAATTATAGCTTAATTTTTAAAAATAGAATTTTTAAGTAAAATATCATAACATATAATAGTGTATTCTTTGTCTGAAACATAGAGAATATCAATACTGCAAATTAGGTCTGACAATTGGGTGGGGTGGGCCGGGATGAGACGAGTAACTGGTCGAAATCTATTAGAACTCGAAAACCAAACAAGTAGAAATGAGTCTCTTTGAATCGGATCGAGTTATAACAGATAACGTGTTAATGTGAGTCGATCTATCTTAACCCAAATTTCTCAAGGATAACAAGGTGTATTTGATCATAAAATTTTTCGGATCGAATTGAATGCATTAATGAGTTCCCGGTTGTACTTTCCAGACCTACTGCAAACCTATGTTGCACGGACACGGCTGGGAGGAGGCAAATTCCATGTCGGACTCGGCAAGGACACGGCGGATACGGCCCAAAATATGTATTGGGGCCGAATTTGAATTTTTGAAAATTTTGGACACGGACACAGGTTCGAGTAAGACAGTCGGGGATACGTACTTTAAGACCGACGCGGTTGGGGGTATATATTGCCTGTCGGAGTCCCTCAAATCCCTCTAGACAAATGACTCGACGGCGACTCAAAACGAGCCCAGCCCTCATCGCCATCGCCGACCAAAACCACCTCTTCGTCGGCCCCCTTCGACCATCTCTCCTGCGTCTTGCGTGCGCCTCTCTCCCTTGATTCGATTCCAACTTGGCTCGACCTTGAACAGATTCCGAATCCCACGTATTCTTCCGGTGTTCCCTCGATATCGTTGATCGTTCTCTCGATCTGTTCTCGCCTCGTCTTCTCTCTCTTCGATTTCAATCCGCCGCTTCTCTCTCTCTCTTCGTCTAACTTGTTGACTTGAGTAGTGTGACTGTTCTGATCCTTGGGAAGATGGAAGGGGTTCTGATCGAGGCTTTTAGTTCTTGACCTTTCATATAACCGATAATAAGAAACTTTCTTATTAATTATTATTAAACAATTTATACTATGTTCGGAATTTTATAAAAATTACATATTAAAATTTTGGTAGGTTGGAAATGTTTATTTTGTAGTTATAGTTTTAAATATTTATAATTTGGTCATTATATTTTGAATATTTATATTTTAGTCCTTATATTTTACATATTTACATATTACCCCCCACGCACCCGTGTCTTATATTTTTCGAAAATTGCGTATCCCCGTGTCCCGTGTCCGCGTATCCGTGTCCGTGCAACATAGCTGCAAACAATACATCAAGCAATTATACGTTCATAAGTTAGGGCCAGTGTATTGGCACTTCAATTTTTTACCATGATACTTCAAGTACTATTTTATTTTATTTTTACAGGATGTTTTATGTACTGTATTTTGGTTTAAAAAAAAGAGTACAAAAAGCTTATCCCAAAAGTTATACCTCAAGACCACTTTTGGTCAATCAGTTCCTTTCTTCGGTCCCTAATGGGTTCACACGGATGAAAGGCAGATTTGAACAAGCCGAGGCTTCATCCACTCTTTCTACATAGATGAGGGGAGTATAAGAGAATATAATATATTTAATATATATTATATTTATAGTATTAGAAAATATAATATATGTGTAATATATTATTATTATCTTTAGATTTACTTTCCTAATTTACTTGTATTTAGGTTTCCTAGTTCCTCTTGTATTTAGGTTTCCTAGTTCCTCTTGTATTTAGGTTTCCTAATCCCTCTCTATGTTAAACTTGTGTAGCAAGTATTGTACTCCTATAAATATGTTCACAATATCAATGGAAAGGCTATGTCATTATTCCTAAACTTTTATCAGTTTCAACATGGTATCAGAGCCTCGCTCTTAAAACCTACAACCATCATCTTCCGCAAAACCAAGACTTCCTCAACCCTAAAACTTCCTCCCATCACATCCGTCGCCAACCTAGATCTGACCACTACACCAACTCCACGTTCAGATCCGGCGACTCTCCACAGCCAAGTCGGTTTCCACCCGGCCTCCCGTTGAGCAACCAAAGGACACCTTGGCCAACCAAGCTTTGACAAGCTCGCCTTGGTCCTTCCTCAACCGCCTCTCCGTTAGCACCGCTAAACCACCAACCTTCCGCCTCCTTATATCTTCATCCCACCAAAGCCGCTGCCAAACCAGATCTGACCATCACACCCAAAGTTCAGATCCGGCACCCATCACCCAGGTAACGCCCAGTTTCCCCCACAACACCAAGGACACCTCGGCCAACCAAGCTCTGACGAGCTCGCCGAGGACCTTCCTCAGCCACCCTCAACCAAACCTTCTGCCTCCATATATCTTCCTTACATCGAATCCGCTGCCAACCCAGATCTGACCACCAAACCCAACGTTCAGATCCGGCACCCATCACCCTGGTAAACGCCAAGTTCCCCTACGCAACAAGGACACCTCGGCCAACCACGCCTCGGCGAGCTCGCCGAGACCTTCCTCAACCACCCTTAACCAGACTTCCGCAACCATAACCCTTCATCTCACCACACCTCACGCCCCTCCTACACCTTGGCACCTCATTGTTTATCACACCACCTGTCAAAACCCTCTTCACGCTCATCGAGCACCCCCAAGGACTCCTCGGCAAACCCAGTTGTGATCAGCTCGCCGACGCCCTCCCTAACCCAGCCTTCTCCTTGCGCAGAATCCCGACCACTTGGCAAACCCAGCTTGCCCTCCTCTGAAGGCAAGCTCGCCAACTCCCTCCTTCAACAGCTCGCCGAGGCCCCTCTCTCCCACACGCCCTCCCTCAACCCGCTCGTTCTCGAGTAGTTCTGGCATCCTTGGCAAACCCAGCTCGTCCTCCCTCCTTCGGAAGGCAAGCTTGCCACCGCCCTCCCTCCACTAGCTCGTTTATCGAGCAACTCCGGACCACTCGGCAAACCCGGCTTTCCCGCCGACATCCTTCCTCCACTACTTGCCTCCTCAGATCCCAAGGATTCCTCGACAAACCCAGCCTCTAACCGGCTCGTCGAGGCCTCCCTCAACGGCTTGCTCCTCGAGCAACTCACGGACTCTTCAAACCGGCTCGCACCCGGCTCTGCTCCTCTCTCAACACTCGCCTCGAGCAACTCACGACTCTTCAAACCCGGCTTTCATCGGCTCATTGCGGATCCTCCTCAACGGCTCGCCTCGAGCAACTCACGGACTCTTCAGCAAACCCGGCTTTCATCGGCTGCGAGTCCTCTCAACGGCTCGCCCCCTCGAGCAACTCACGGACTCTTCAGCAAACCAGGCTCTCACCAGGCTCGCCGAAGCCTCCTCAACCGGCTGCCTTTTCAAGCAACTCACGGACTCCTCGGCAAACCCGGTTCTCACCAGCTAGCTGAAGTCCTCACTCAACAGCTCGCTTCTCGAGCAACTCACGGACTCTTCGGCAACCCCGGCTCTCACTCGAAGTTCTCCCTCATTTCATCGAGCAAACCATGTCTCCTCGGCACACCAGGCTCTCACCAACTCGCCGACGACTCTCCCTCCACCAGCTCGCTCCTCGAGCAAACCATGTCTTCAGCAAACCAGGCTCTCACCAGCTCGCCGAAGACCCCTCACTCAACAACTTGTCTTCCTCGGAAGACCCAGCTCGCCGACCCCTCCCTCACCAGCTCGCCGCCGATCACCCTCTCATTTTCAACTCGCACTCTGTCCGCATATTCTTCTCAAGATTTGTCTCTCCTAACGGTGATCCATCTTGCGGGAGCATATAAGAGAATATAATATATTTAATATATATTATATTTATAGTATTAGTAAATATAATATATGTGTAATATATTATTATTATCTTTAGATTTACTTTCCTAATTTACTTGTATTTATGTTTCCTAGTTCCTCTTGTATTTAGGTTTCCTAATCCCTCTTGTATTTAGGTTTCCTAATCCCTCTCTAGGTTAAACTTGTGTAGCAAGTATTGTACTCCTATAAATATGTTCACAATATCAATGGAAAGGTTATGTCATTATTCCTAAACTTTTATCAGTTTCAACAGGGATGAGCTCTCCCTGGAATAGGGCGATTGACTCCGAATAGTCTCAGCCGAAACTTCCCACTTCTGGGCATTTTTCAAACGAGTTCAATCCGCCTTCCGCTTTTGCAAAGGACAAAAGTTTATGTTTATTTATAATGCATTATCAAGGGTGAAACTATTCACATCTCAAAGTTTATTCTCCACATCTTATTTCATATGATTTACAGCACAAGGTACAACACATCAAAACAAAAAATGGGATGTGGAGAGCAAATTTTGAAGTATGAATAGCCTCACCCTATTACCAATCGATCTTTATCTTAACACCATATATTATTACTAGTGTTCTAAAACTCCCCGTCTAGCTCCACCTAGGCGCTAGGCGCCTTTCTACCGCCGCGAGTTTCTTAGTCGTCGTCTAATTGACCAAGTCGACACTTACGCCATACCCTGACGACCTTAATTTATTTTTGTAATATTGATTTTGTGGCGTGTGGTGACCGAAGAAAGAAGATGAGCGAATTGGAGAAGGAAGGAGTAGTGGTAATGGTGAGGAAGAGAGAAAAAAAAAGAGTTTGATTTTGTGGATATTCAATGGACTGAGAGAGCGGATAGATTAAAGGGTTAGATTTAGGAGGAAAGATATTGGAGGATGAAAAAATGAGGAGAGTCAATCTGCTGGAGTGAGAGAAAGAAGAAAAAAAATAAAGGAAGAAAAATGTGGTTGTCGGTCTGTTAGATAGAGAGAAAAAAGAAGAAGAAAAAAGATGAAGAAGAAGAGGGCTATTTCGAGATTCAAAATTTAGAGCGAAGAAGGATTATGGAAGATATGTTAGACTGTGGGTTACAGGACAGTAGATAGGTAAAGTAATATTTTTTTTGTTTTTAGTTTTAAACTTGACTAGTTTATTGCTTTGAGGTTGTTGGGAATTGGGATTAGTGTTAGGTTTATATATTTTTGTTCATTTTACAAATATAGACAAGTGTTTGATAAGATGACAAAAATAAAAAAAAATTAAATTTGTAATTAATGTGTTTGATCTTTGATGTAAATTATCAATAATAATTATTATTATTATGTCTTAATTCTAGGCTTCACCTAAACCTCGATTACCCTCGATTAGTCCTTAATGCACTAGATACTAATGTACTACCTAACGAACGCATAACAATTTTTAGAACCTTGGTTATGGTTATTACTATGGCACGATGGAGCCACCCTCTGATCTAATGTGCGTGTCTCTCTCTCTCTCCTCGTTTGATTTCTCTTGTCACTTTGAAAACTGAACCCGTATCACTATGCTTGTGTTGTTAAGTAGAGATGGGCAAGTGGGCAACCAATTCATATATGTATCTATAGAGCGTGAGATTTATTCCTCACACGTGTGAATATAGAATCTAGACATCATGGCCATTGCACTTGTGTTAATTGCACTTGTGTTTTGGGAACTCTTTTATAAGTTATTAGATGCTTCTTCAACACAAAAATAAAAAAATAAAAAATAAAAAATAATATTGTGCTCAGACTATGTGCTTCGTTAACAAGTTAGACAATTTCTTATGAATGGCCTCTTTACTCTCGACCTTCGGTTCCCATTTCTCAAGTATTGTCGCTCTTATTATATGATTCTACATTTCTATGCATTGAAGTATTGAACCAAAGAGGCGAATATAATTAATTAAATGGTCAATTCCGTACCCCGGGTTTAACAACAATTTTGTAATTTTATTTAGGTAAAATTGTGGGTAAAGTTTAATACACCTCTCGTCCAGTTTTTTTTTTTCAATCGAAAAATGATATTTTTAAGGATGAAATATCTGCAATACATTTAATAAACCCGAGACACGCTACGTTTTTGTATCGTGGTTCAAAAATATCAAATTAAATTTATAAACCGTGGTATAATTAGACTATAAAATTAAACTATTGAATCACGAAGCAAAAATTAATACAATGAAATTTATGAACTGCGGTTAAAAAATAGACTAGAGAAATTAAACTTTGAACCGCGATGCAAAAATTAATGCAATGAAATTTATGAACTGTGGTTCAAAAAAAGACTAGGGAAATTAAACTTTGAACCGTGGTGCAAAAATTAATGTAATGAAATTTATGAACCACAGTTCAAAAATAGACTAGTAAATTAAACTTTGAATCGCGGTGTAAAAAATATTATCTAATTCATTTTTGCACTACGATATAAAAGTATAAATGATCGATTTACGTCCTCCACCTTCTCTCATCTCCTCCGTCGTTAAGTATTTTTCTTCCTACTCCTTCTCCGTCATCGTCCCAATTAAAAAATCATTCAACCAAGCACATATTTATTATAGTTTCGTATTTCATGAATCAAAAAAACTCGTTTACATTTTCATTGCGCTTTGAATTCATCTTGATTTTGAATTCAAAATGTGTTGTCAGAACTGTTGAAGAAGACGATAATATGTTTTGAACAATATTTAAAAATAATAATATTTTACCATTAAAAAAAAGAACAAAGTGTGGAGAGGATAGAAACTTTAGAAAAAGAACCTGTCCTTCGCCCTTTAATTTAATTATTGACCCAATACAGTCTAAAGACATTGTAGGGGCGGGGGGAGGCCCATAAGGAATTCTTAGACAATATTTTAATGCTTTTGTTTTAAGAAAAACAAAAAGAAGAGAAGATATTTTAATTAGTCGAATTTTGATACACCGTCGATTGAGTTTTTTTTAATGCAGGTAGCTGAAAATGTTTGATAAGATTTTTTTCTTTCTAAATTGCGATCGATTCTTTATCATATATTAACTGCATACTAAATTTTGTAGATATAAATTTATTTTTTGAACATTAAATTAACTAAAGTTATATTTTAAGACATTTGATTGATATGAATATTAAACTTAAAGCACTATATATTTGATTTTTAAAACTTAAGAAATAAGTAGAATATCAATTAGTATCAAATAAATTTTCACGTTACTTCATTATATAATGGAGATTTCAAAAATGCGTGTGAATTTAAAATATACACCGTGGGCAATGGCGGATCTATAATTAATCTTCATCTTTATATTTACGAGTTTGATAGATACGGTTGTAAATGAAATGAGTTTGTGAATTGGAGCAAGAAATTCAGCTTTTATTTTTCATTTATTTATAAATATGGATTTTAAGGATTTTAAGGATTTAAAGTACTCCCTGCCGTGCCAATATTATTTTTATGTTTTTTATTTTTCGTCAGTCCCAAAATAATTATTTTATTTGAAACTTTTTTAAGACAACACTTTTACCATTTAATCCTTACTTTTTTCTTTATACTTTAATTATAGATCAAATCTGCATGAGTTTTAAAAGAAAATATACATTATAGCAAATTACCAATATTAATAATAAAATCAATTGTTTTTTTAAAATCCATGATCAGGTGAAACTGGATAATAATTTTGGGACGGTGGGAGGATATGCATTTTTTTATTTAGGTAGATTTCCACTTAGGACTAGACAAATTGCGGTAGATCGACTTTGAAGACCATCAATTCTTAAATATATTTTTTTTGCATGTTTTATTGAGAAATATTCATTGGCGGATCCACATATCATTTGTGGTATCACATGACACCACTCATTCGAAAAAAAAAATACATTATTATTATTATTCTTAAAAGCTAAAATTACAAACCATTTTTCCCTTTAGGGCATTTAATTTGGGGTTAAAAGTATTTAATTGGGAAAAATACCAAAAAGTTCCAAAAATAATTATTGTATGCAAAAAGTCCCAAAATCATAGTTATAATACCAAAAAGTTCAAAACTTAACGTGTCTACAAACATCGTTATATTAAACGTTTTCATTTGACGAAATTTATTTTTTATTTTCACTTATAACAATGATGATAAAAATTGTATTGCATTTTATTATTATTATTATTATTATTATTATTATTATTATTATTATTATTATTATTACTACTACTACTACTACTACTATTACTACTACTACTACTACTACTATTATAACAATAATATCATTATTATAATAGTAATATTATTATCTGCATTAACATTATTAGTATTAAATACCAAAAGTATATTTAACAAAATTCATTTCCCAATGATCTCAAAACAACTATTCAATCCATATAATCTAAAAGTAATATTTCCAAACTAAAAATTCAAAAAGTTAATCCTTACACTTTTGTAAAATTGTGGTAGTAATATTAGTAATAGTAGTGATAATAATAATAATAATTATTATTCTTTAATAATAATATTATTAATAAAAATAATCATATTAATCGCATTTTTGTATGTTATTTTGTAAGTTAAATGTTGTTGTTGTTGTTATTTTATTATTATTACTATTATTATTTTATCTAAAATATTCAATCAATAAAATCATTGAAGTTAAAAATAAAGTTTACTTACAAATAAAATCTCATACTTTAATGATGTTAGTAGAAGCGTTAAGTTTTGGATTTTTTGGTATTAAGAGTGTAACTTTGGGGCTTTTTAGAGAGAATACTTATTTTTAGGACTTTTTGGATATGATAATTTTTTAGTGAGAGTTTTTGGTATTTTTTTCCTATTTAATTTATGTGATGAGTTTGATGAACTAGTGTAAGACTATAAGCTTTAGAGCTTTGGTTAAGCTTATAATGGAACAATTTAAAGATTGAATCCACCTGACTTTTTAATTTCATTTTCATTGTTATAGCTTTGATAGATAATGTTTGGAATGAGTGGGTTTTTCAAATGGAGCAAGAAATTCAACTTTTATTTATCATTTACTTATAAAATCAATTTTAAGGACTTTAAGTAGATAGAATTGAATGGGTTATGAGATATATTTCTTTTATTTGTGTAGATCTTTACTTGGATTGAACAAATTTAGGTAGATTTTGTAGGATTATCAGTTTTTAAATGATTTCCAGTATGTTTATTGCAAGATATTTGCTTATGAGCATTACAAATTAATAATGATGTAATTAAACGCTTTCAAAGTATGAAAATTTGTAAGAACAATTATAATTTCTAATCTTTGTATTGTGTTAAAATATTGTTAAATTTGTGGCACATCAGTATTCATTTGTGTCAATAAAATGATGGTTGTAAGCTTACATCAGCTGAACTAGATTGTGACACCGCTGAGAAAACTAGGAGTTATGTGTCTTATTATTTTCATATTATTATCTTGATGTGCCTGACCCAAATCCGGTCACTAGAAAAACACATGTGAGCATCTCGTACCAATCACGAGCATAGCGGACAGAGTGTCCAAGCAAGGACCTCCATCAACTTCTGCCAAAACCTGGTCGAACCTAGGCCTTGTTTCTCTGACTAGGGGGCCATGCCCAAGAGTTATATGTTTCATTGTGGACATATGCATCATGAGTCGAATAGGGCCATGCCCGCTCAGGCAAGCTACTCTCCAGCAACCATCAGGGTCATGCGCTTCAAGATAGGTCAAAGGCTAACTGAGAGGAGATCTTTCCTTATCTACACTGACAATCACACGACAATCTTCCTATTGCGCCTACTATATAAGGATTCATTCCTAACCCTAATAGGCAACGAGAGATCCCAATCCTAGATGAATTCTATCACCTTGGGGGCCTATATATACCTCTACATAAACCCTAAACAGGTACACGCTTTCTTTAACCTAGAAACGCTGTCAAATTACTTTGACTATACACACGATTATTACTCTCACGTCAGAGTGGTTTCGTGCGCGAGGCCGTGTCATGCACTTTCACTAAGGTGTTGTTTCATGCTTTAAGCAGATTTCTAGCATTTGGACGACCCAAGTCTAATTTTTATCACATCATATCTATTTATCACAAGATAACTATGGGTTAGCAACCAAATGTAAGCTTAATTTAGCATTTATACACATATGTGTGTATTTTAAAAGTATGTGCAATAACAAATAATGTTTCTTAGACTTAAAAAAATTATAGTTTAATGTTAAATATGTATTTGATCGACTTAAAAGAGATTACTTAAAAAATTGAATAATTAAATGAGAAAACTATATCAAAATTTTGTGTATATGTAAGTTTTGTACGTGAAGTACAATATGTTTTAAAAAATGATTAATTGTGGGCCGATCCTCTTTTGTGAAATTGTAACCGACTAAGTACCTTTTTTTTTTTTATCTCTAAAGTCCATTTTCGTTAATTTCTTCCTAAAATACCCACTCATACAATCGTCTTCTCTCTCACTCTCTAACAGAGGTTGTGATCTGTCTGTCCCTTTTCTTTCTCTTCCATTTCACTCTACCTTACATTCAAATCGCCAGATTCGTCCATCTCATATCCATCTCTGTTCGTAATCCTCCATCTCCGCCCACAGTCAAGCCATTTTTTCCAACCCCACTCCGGCCAAACGCGTTGTAGCCATCGCCCTTGCAACAGCTCTGACTCCGGTGTCATTGTCTTCCCAGATTTGGATAGCTTTCAATTGTGCATTGCGATGCCCAAATTTTGCGTTGTGATGCCCATTGCGATGCTCAATTTTTGAATTACGATGTCCAATTTTTGAATTACGATGCCTAAATTTGGACATATTTTAATTGTGCATTGTGATACCCAATTTTTGAATTGCGATTCCCAAATTTGGACAGGGGCTTTGTCCGCCCACCTTTTCTTCATTAAGGGTATCTTCATCATTTTCCCCCCAAAATGTACTTTATCGGTTTAAAACAAATATAAGAAACTTTTGCAGTTATAAATTCACCAAAGGGGACCGGCCTGAAAATCACTCTAAAAAAAATTCGAACTCCAATATTATCAAAGTTTGTTGCTTTTTGCTATCATATGTACTCTTGTTATACGTTTGAATTTCTTTAGGAATAATTGCGGGCCGATATCGTTTCTTGAAATTGTAACCCCTCCACTACCCTTTTTTTTAACCGCAAAAGTCCATTTTGATAACTTTGTTCCAAAATTGCCCGTGAGTTGTGGTCTTCGTCTTCCTTCCACTACGGCGTGATCATGCTGCCTGCCAACGAAGGCTTTCTTTCTTGTCTGGTAAGGTGAGATAGGACGAAATAGAAACTCTCTTTCTTATGCTAAAAAATTGATGGATTACAAATCTCTTTTCTTAGCCAAAAAAATGATCTATTACCTGTAAGGAAATTTTGTGGAAGAATTAATGGAGGGGCCTCTTGGTTCTATAGTTTGACTAGAATGAACGGTCTCCTCTTCCACCATTCTCTTGCTTGTTGAGATCCTTCGAAAGGGGGGTTGATCGAGGACCTGAATTTCTTCTTGGAAAAGACGAAACTGGGCAGATATCCATAAGGAAGGTTAGGTTGACTTCATTATCACTTACTCAAATTGTGTACCCAAATTTGGAAAGACTTCAAATGTGTCTTGCACTGTCAAGCTTCGTATCAGATCTTGCTCGGAAGCATTACGATGCCCAATTGTCCAAGACTCCGACGCCCACATCCAAGACTCCGATGCTCCCCATTTGATTTAGCTAAATACCACTCTATGCCTTTCTCTGCCAATCTGGAAGCATGAAAGTTTAACATGATTATAGATGGGGAAAAAACCCTGGAAGTGAAGAGCATTCCATGGATGAAGCTGAAGATGGAAAAAATGATGATCAGTTTAGGTGACACTTTTCGGCCACTACTTTGGTGGTGCTGCTGCTACGGGTTCTTCATTAATTCAGCAACTATTCCAATTCCAAATTAAACGTGGGAGCGGAGCTATATCTATGTAGAGAGAGAATTTTGATAGTTTTGTGTGAACGGTGGGAGGGGAACGAGAGTTAATATTGATAGTATGACTCAAAAACTGACAAACTAATGCCCAATTTTTGCTTCAGAAGCATTGCGATGCCCAAATTTGGATAGACTTCAATTGTGCATTGCGATGCCATATTTTTACATTGTGATGCCCAAATTTTGGCAGGGCTTTGTCTGTACGCCATTCTTTCATTAAGGGTATCTTTGACATTTTACCCCCAAAGTGTAATTAACCGGTTGAATAAAAAAAAATTAGACTGGAGAGGTTATCATTTCCTAGAATTGTAACCGCTTAGCTATCTTTTTTTTAACGCAAAAGTCCATTTTCAAAATTTTACTGTTCGCGACTTGCTTGTTTGTCATTTTATTTTCGTTCTCTTCATTGTCTCTCTCTCTCTTCTTCTCTCTCTTTTTCGTCTTCCTCCTCTTCTTCTCAGATCTGCTCGCATCCATCTTCGTCTCCATCTCTCTTTTTTCCATCACCAGCCTCCTTTCATATTCTACGGCGAAACGACTCCAAGCTCACCAACATCAACCATCACTATGAGGGATTATGCATTGCATTACTTCGAAAAGCATTGGGAAGAAAATGGATTTACTTCAATTCCCTCGCTCCTACCTTCCCACTTCACAATACCTATATAGAAATTTGCATGCTTAAGATTTACTTAAAATCATTTGGTTAAAACAACTAGTCTAAATATTTACTTAAATAACTTTACATTGTTTTTACTTAGGCTTTTATCAAGTCTATCCTATTTGCTGAAACCTTCAGCAAATAGGTACCCATTGTTGTTTGTACATCAGTTGCCACCTAGACCCTATTAAGCAACCCTTTTTAAGTAAAATATCATATCTGCTTAAATATAGTCAGCAGCAGTTAGCCAGCTAGTAGCTACCGATACCTCAGTATCAGTGTCTACTTTGCGTTTAAATTCTCTATTTGCTAAACACTGACTCACTGTTGGAATATTGATCTAAAAATACTTAAGACCTTAAGTCTTCAACTTTTGTTAAAAGGATTCCAAATAGTTTCAAATTAAAACGCTTGGCCTTCATGCTCACATATTTAATTATTATTTGGTCATCATATTTTAAACAAAAGAACTATTCATAAAAGACTTTTTCTTTGTATGTCTTATCAATAGAAGACTTTTATGTATGTCTTAAATGTTCTATAGTATGTCATATCCACTAGCTAACCACTCTCTTTATTATTTCATATTAGGAGATATCCATCTTCTGAAAGATCCCTGTGCATTCAATGAAAGGTTTTCATCATCATTTTTTTTTCAAAAAATTAAAGATTCAACCTTGCTATCTCAAATGACTCCAAACTTGAAAATCTCTATAAAACGTCTGAAGCAAGGATTAAAGAAGACACCTGGTAGATTTTGTGTGTGCAAAATTCATAAATCTTATAAATCCTCAAATCACACTGACAAAGACAACACGTTGAAGCCTTCATTCGATTCAGAGCTTCAATTTTTCTTTAAAGAGCTTCTTCTCCTCAAACACTTATTAGATAGTCTTTCATATATAATCTCTTTCTAGTTCTTGTTTAAACAATCACAGTTTAGATTGTTCCTTTATTCATTCAAATCTTAAAGGAACATTTGATTGTTGTACGAGTTTAATTGTTTCTCATTTATACTCCTCAAACACTGATTTTTGTTGTACACATATCCGTTAGTGATCACTTAGAATTTCAATAATATTTAATGCACTTAAAAAATCCAAGTTTAACCAACTTAGTAGTGACGTAGCCGTTTACTCTGTGAACCACTCCTAAATTCTCAGTCATTTATCTTTCAGCTGATATAACTGTTTCTAACACTTAAGCAGCTTCCATCTACTTAAGTGTCAGTCAGTTACATTCTTGAATCATTTACTTAATTGTTTTATATATTGTCTTTCAATTCATTTCTTATATTAGTGATCTACTTAAAACATTTTCTACTTAAACTTGTGTCAACAAGTTGACACAGAGTATTTTTCTCATCAACTGATAGAAAGATTTTTTTATCTGCTGATAACTTAACCTTTCTGCTGCCAGTATTAAAAGTTTTTCAAAATAACCCATAAAGTTTTTAAAAGGCTATTCACTCCCATCTAGCCTTATTTCGTTGCCTATTGGACTTACAATCTATGTCATACCGTTACCTCTAATGTAAGCATTGTTCTTTCGATGTGAGTATCGTTGCCTCCAATGTGAGCATCGTTGCCTCCAATGTGAGCATTGTTGTATCTGATGTGAGCATCGTAGTCATGCACAACTTCATCTTGAGCAGCAGTTGAGGAAAAATTCATCGGTATGACATAACTTTTGATTTCGGATGAACCACGTGACCCACAATATGTCAAATTGAACCTCTCAACGAGATCTACAAGGCTTACTGAGTTCACCTTATGATGTCTTCGTTTTAAGGCCAAAAATCGTTGTTTAAACACTGTTTTGGGCTTTGGAAGTTTTTTCGATGCAAAATTTTTGCATTCCGATGCCCAGATTTGGTCTGAGATTTTTAAATTTCGATACCCAAATTTTGACAGATTTCAATTGTGCATTACAATGCTCAATGTTTTCATTCCGATGTCCAAATTTGGGCAATGAGTTTTTGAATTTCGATGTCCAAATTTTAACAAGTTTCAATTGTGCATTGCGAGGCCGTGGGTCGCCCGGCGTGCGCCCCCGCCCCGCGCGCCCTTGGATAGGGGTGCGCGTACGTGCGGATGCGGGACACCACTACTCTCATTCCATCCTCCCTTGTTTAGGGGAAAACGAAATTAAAAGTGCGAGAGGAGTGTTGTCTAAAATAACGCGTTGGAATGCGCCTCAGTTGACTTTAGTGGATTTTTGATCCAATATGGGAACTTTGGGTTTCCCGCATCAAGTTATCCCTTTCTTAGGGGATACCAGGATATGGGAATGCATCACCCTTTCATTCACATTCTCCCTTTTTTAGGGGAAAACGGAAAAGTGCAAAAAAAGATGTTGTCACGCCCCCACTATGGATTTTATAAAAATAGCTTTATGACCTATTTCGGATCACTATGGGAGCTTTGGGTTTCCCGCATCAAGTTATCCCTTGTTTAGGGGATATCAGGATATGGGAATACACCACCCTTTCATTCTCATTTTCCCTTTTTTAGGGGAAAATGGAAAAGTGCAAAAAAGGAGTGCTGCGAGGCCCCATTGGATCCAAAATGTTTTAGAGTCGCCATCTTTATTTTAAGGCAAAATAAAGAAAAACCAAAAAAAAAAACCAGAGATTATAAAACGGGTTCGGAGGCTAAGTTACGAGTTGGGAAGGTGCTAGGCACCCAATTCGCCCTTTCGGTCTTAAAATGGTTTTTGGCTAAAGTATGTTTTTTGTTATATTTATTTAGCAAATAAACAAAGCATTTAAAGATAGGAAATAAAAAGCAAATACATCCGCGGCTACATTATTTACGAACTTACAGCCGTTTCCTTACAATAATTACAGACATATTTAAAAATATTTTGTCATTATAACGGCTCTTTTACATAATATTTTCTAACTAAATCCGGGCAGTATAACGGCTTATATTGTCTACATTGGGCCGGATTTAAATAACAATTTTTAAAAAAATAATGCCTTTAAAGGCTATTACCTTTTAGAGCGGAGTGTGCTCGCTCTGTCCTTCTCGGGAGAGTGAGACTTTTATTGCTGCTGCTGCTGCTGTGATTTGGGCAGAGTGACGACTTATTTTTGGTAGTTTTGGCTCACTCACTCGGGCAGAATGACAGCTTAGTTTTGGTGGTTTTGGCCTATTTGGTTAGGAGGAATAACGACTTATTTCGGGTGATTTCAGCCTATTTACTCGGGCAGAGTAACGGCGTACTTTATGGTTTTTGGGTCGGGGAAATAAGGTGGATACCTAACTAAAGGGCTAGGGATCACTTTTAACCGGTTGGATTTGTGTTTGGAGGAGGTTTGGCAGAGTTTTGAGGCTTTGGTGGGCTGGACACTCCCTATCTCACTTCTCTCGCTACTCTCGGCGTTATAAGAACGCAGATGATTTTTCTTCAGCGTTTTTGATCGATCAATTCTCTCTGTTTGAAGTGAGCCCCAGCACTCCTATTTATAGTTGGACGAAGGGACTCATCGGGGATTAAAAAATCCCTCAGCGCGTATCAATTCCTTGCACACCGGCCTTCGTCGCTTGTACAATGCGTTAAGTCTAAGAGGAACTGTAGCATGGATGGCACAGACTTCACCTTGGCTTGGCGCGGCGCCAGATCCACCTTTTGGCCGCGCCAAGGCCCTATTCCAGTTCCAAAATTGGCACTTTCACCCCTCGCATTTTACTGTTTTGCGCATCCTGCTTTGCCTTTCGCATTTTTGACTCCTGTAACTTGACATTCGTTAAATTTAAGCAGTTATTGATATCACATGTCAGAGTCACATATCAGGGGTACGAAATTGGGGTGTCTACAGAGTCCCTCAATGATGGAGTCTACGAGTAACCCAAGGCTTACTGAGTAGACGAACATCGTTGATAAACAATAGACTCTCCAATTTCGTTCAATTAAAATAAGAGAGAAATGCAACATGTAACAGTTATAATGCAACAGTTTATCATGCTAACCAAACTCCATAACCTAGGCATATTTAGTCGGTTATAACAGGTTATCGCAGTTTTTAAGCAGATATGTAAATGAAGTGCTCTGATGGTCAGACCTACTAATGTAGGCTGCCTACGTATTCCTTAATAAAGGAAATCAAACCAAACGTAGTTCAGGCCAAAACCTAAACTATCATTCGTGCAACGGTCGTGTCTACCGAAATAGGCTGCCTACGTATCCTTATACAAGGAATCAGACCGAGACGTAGTTCATTCAGCCGGGGACCAAATGATACGGTGCAAGTGCGGCAAAGCTTTATAAAATGAGTGCTGCAAAGGTAATTATAACGTGATGTGATGGTCGCGTCTACCGAGATAGACTGCCTACGTATCCTTAGCCAAGGAATCAGACCAATCGTAGTTCGCCTGCGGCTGTGGGGCATGAATTGTCTCCTCAGGAACGCAGCCTTCGTCGGAGGACAAGATCTTTCCCTCTGATCTGGGGTTGCATGCCCCTTAAGAGAAAGTTTCCAACACAGCGATTGATGTCTGGAATTCAATGTCTCCTTAGGAACTCAGCCTTCGCTGGAGGACAAAGCCTTTCCCTTGCCCCGGGGTTGTCTTCCCCGTTAGGAAAGTCTTCCAAACATCATACAAATGCACAGAAAAAAAGGAAAATACGTTCCTTTTCTTACCCTTGCCATGCCCATGCGGCAAATTGTCGCTGCTTTGTTGCTTTCTTTGCTTCTTCTTGCTTTCTGTTCTTTCTTTGCTCAGACTTTCGGGATTCATCTTTTGTCACAGTTCCAACCTTTGTTGGAAAATCCTTTCCCATGTTCCGCTATATTTTCGACTTTAGCTGAAAAATCCTTCTTGATACTGCTGCATTTTTCTTTACTGCTCCTTCTAACCTTGGTTAGAAACTTCTTTTTTCTTGCTGCCGCATCTTTTGTTTACAGCTTATAATCATCTTTTCTTTTTGCTTGCTGCTGTTTTTTTTCTTCTGTTTCATTCTCTATCTTCAGCCGAAAGTTTCTTCTTTTACCGCCGCATTTTCTTTTGTTGCATGCACTTATAAATTTTCCTTTTCTTTTCTTGTACATGCATTTTCCCATCTCCCGATTTTTATTTTTTTTTTCCTTTTTTCTTGTTTTTGTTTTTTTGTTTTTTTTCTCTCTTTTTTTCTTCTTTATTCTGCATGCTCGCCATTTCTCTTTTTTTGCATGCTTATTATCTGTTTATTTTTTCTCTTTTTCTTTTCTTTTTTCTTCTTTCTTCTTCTTTTTTTTTAGATCTGCCCAGATATACTTCAGATCTGCTAGATTTTGACATTGTTTGGCATTTTTGAAGCATTCATGACTTTATTAATAATGCTTATACATGTCCTATTTATGCCTAGATGACGCAATTAGGTAATGATGCATGAAATTTATGCAATTTATTCTTGCGATGCATGATTGAACTAGTGGTCACTATTTAACCCTACTATGCATGATTTATACTATAAATGCAATTGAGGCTATATGATGCATGTTTTAGACTAAAACATATTTTTGCATGCTATATGTTCACGAAACGGACTTTTCGGAATACAATTCAATTTTTTCTGAACACATTTTCGGGCACATTTTTCAGATGAATATAAGACAAAACATGTATATTTTATGCCCTAAAATTTATTTTTCATGGATGCTTATGCTGCAGGGACATAGTAAATGCCATGGGAATACTTACTTTCATGATTGGTGGCATTTTATTTTTTTTAGCGCACCCCTAATGCAGCTTATTGGACATTAAATGCAAATGATGAATGCATATATTACTTTATTTGATGCAAATGCAATGCAGAAAAATTATAGGGTTCTTACTAACTTGATGCATGGGCACTTTTTTATTCTATTATACATGCAATAATACAAAATGTAGTACATATCTTTAAAATGCAAAATACACTTTTATGATGCCTAGAATGCAAAAACGTTTGTTAAGATGCAAAAAAAAAAATACATATAATCCCTTTTTTTTATTTTTTTTTTCAATATTCCTCTTTTTTTTGTTTTTGAATTTTCTAAAAGCAAAACTTGAAAAAGATTTTTCTTTTATTTATTTATTTATTTATTTTTGAAGTTAGGATAAGAATACCTTACCTTTCTTACCTTTTCATGCTTGGGTGGTTGCTGCAGGTTCAGCTGATTTTGACATTTTTGCCACCTTCGCTTCTTTAAGCTAGGGACTTCTTCTTTTCTTTTCATTCTTTATTTTCTTAAATGATATATATATATTATGCAATGCAATACAATTTTATATGATGCAATAAATTAAAAATGCAGACTCAAAACGCACGCACAAAGTAAAGCTATACCGATATCTAATGGGTAATGGCACGTTGTATCTTTGAAACGGATTTTAAAGGAATATATATTCGGGCTCGAGCAGGCTTTTTTGATGATATGCGGGGAGGAAAAGGCAGCCGCCTCCTCCTGTTCTCGGCCATATAATTGCTGCAGGGCTACACTTGGCATAAGACTATTCTTATAGCCCTGCTTTTTTCTTCGTAATCAGACAGGGCAGTAGTGAATGGTCGGAACCCGAGTCGTTTGGCTGTTTCAGGACAATGGCAGTGCGGATAATGAATAGGACAAGGATACTTCTTGTGCTTCTCATTCTGATGAGACTGAGCCTTTTCTGTGCCTTGCAGAAGAAGTATATGGGCCCGGCTGGGCGGACGCCGCAGGCACTGATGGACCGCCTTGGGGCTTGAGTTGCAAAAGAAAGGATAGTTCTTGGGGGGAACAAAGGGGGTAGAGGCAATAATAGATATGTACAGGCAGATCATGTACAATCTAAATTTCTTTAGCAATTATTCCTAAGTTGCACCTTAGGAACTGTAATATTATATTTTAGTGTTTTAATGTGAGCCTCTGTCTTGATTTTTCTTTTTCTTCTGTTAGTCGAGCCCCCTTGCATGCTGAAGACTGGAGGTAGGATGTTGAGGTTTCAAAGAGTGTTTTCCCTCTCCTTTTTCTCCTGATATATATATTTTTTATTTTTCTCTAACTTTTGCCTAGGCTGCTCTTTCGAGTTTTTAACCTAGTGAGCCATTATTTCCCCTTTTTACTTTATTTTATTTTTTTATTTTGCTCTAATTTTTTCCTAGGCCGCCCTTTCGGGTTTTCAGCCTAGCGAGCCCTTATTTCTCCTTTTTATTTTTTTTTATTTGCTCTAATTTTTGCCTAGACCGCCCTTTCAGGTTTTCAACCTAGCGAGCTCTTATTTCTCATTTTATTTTTTTATTTGCTCTAATTTTTGCATAGGCCGCCCTTTCGGGTTTTCAGCCTAGCGACCTGGAGAGGGAAGCACTTACCAGATAGGGTGGCTCAAGCATAATACCTTTTGAGCTTGTCGAGATTGAAGGGCTGAACAAGGTCTTCTCTTTCCTGGTTCGTGAGGAGTACGACACCTCCTGACCGGATCTCTTTGACAATATACGGTCCCATCCATGGAGATTTCCATTTTCTTATGGATCATGTCGTGGAAGAGAGTGGTGGCAACCCTTTGATAAGTAGCCCCAGCATTTTTCAGCCCAAATGACATGACAGTGTAGCAATAAGTTCCCCAAGGAGTAGTGAATAAGGTCTTCTCCTGGTCCTCTGCTGCCATTTTGATTTGATTATAGCCCAGCATGCCGTTGACGAATGATCTGATTTCATGAGTAGCAACGACGTCTACCACAATATCAATATTGGGTAGAGGGAAGTCATCTTTGGGCGACGCCTTGTTGAGGTCGCGAAAGTCTACACAGATCCGGACCTTCCCGTTGGGCTTGGGAACGGTTACTATATTAGACAGCCAGATCGGGTATTTTACTACCCGAATGAAATTGACGTGCAACTGCTTCATGATTTCTTCTTTAACTTGTAGTGACCATTCCGGCTTAATCTGGCGGAGCTTTTGCTTGATTGGCCGAGCATTCGGATATATGGGGATCCGGTGTTCGACTATGGCTGGATCTAGCCCCGACATATCTTCATAGGACCAGGCGAAGATATCTACGAACTCTTTGAGGAGATCAATGAGTGCTACCCTTTCAGCGTCTTGCAGGTAGCTGCCGATTTTGATTTCTTTTATTTCGTTGTTCAACCCCAGATTGATAATGGATAAGTCTTCAGTTGCTGCTGATGAATGATTATGTTCCTGGTGCTCAACTGACTTTACAAGCTCAAGCAAATAATTTTTATCTTTTGGGTCCTTTTCATTAAATAACTCATCATTATAATTATTCAATGCGTCTTTTAATGTAGGTGCAACTAAGGAATAAGCAAAGACATTTAGATTATCATTAAAAGCAAACTGTACAGGGTTTATTACATTATTGAGGACCTGGGGTTTGAGATCCTCAACTTTAGGGAGCGGATCGGTAGATGACCAATCCGTAAAACTAGGGAAAGGAATAGGGATAATATATCCAAAGCGGTCCACCAGATATGCGGGCGTCAAAAGTGGGCCGGTTGTAGTATACTAGTTTTGCAGAGGCTTATTAGAAATAGACTCAAACTCAGCAAGGAGCTTCTCATAATCAGTGCCTCTGCCTATCATACCCAGGAAGCTGTCGCTTGGTCCTTGTCAGAGTGATCACCTCTTTCCAGGTTTGGTTGGTAGGCTCGGCCAGATCGGGTAAGGTGGCTAACATCTCCACCGACCCAAGTGGCTTTTTCAATATTTCAAGTACTTTGGCTACCCAGGATAGTGTCCCAAGAGAGCATATTGCAGCTAGGCTCTTTTATGGATGGGGATGGAAAGAAAGGAACAAGGATATATGGTAATGGGTGTTTATTTATTTCGAACTTGGGTACACAAAAATTTTCACCAACCTCAATCATGTTGATTTGAGATAGAGGGTTATTGACTATATTTGGTATGGGAGGAGGCTTTTCAATAACCTTATCATCTATAAGATCCTGGATAGCATCTTTAAGCATTTAACATTTATCGGTGAGGTGACCACTGCAGCGATAATATTCACAGTACTGGGCATGATTCCAAGTCCTGGGCAGGGGGTTCGGTGGCTTATAATTTTCCATAGGCTTTAGCACTCCTTGTGCCATTAGCCCCTGCAGGATCACAGACTGGGGGGCTTGTAGTTCATCATAATGCCGATTCGCCTTGTTCTGATTTCTGAAATTTCTGTTCGGGCCATTATTCCTTCCGACTGCGTTGACAAACATGTCCGCTCCATAAGACCATGGAACAGTGACATAACTTTGGGTAGGAAAAGTGGCTGATGCATTTCCTACCTTATTGACAGCTGGTGCTGGTGCGGCTGTGGCTGTCTTTCCTTTAGAGTAACAGAAAGAGCTGGGAGACGTATTGACTTGTAATTGCCCCATCCGTATATCTTCATCAATACGGGTTCCTATCTCCACAATTTCTTTGAAATTGGTATAGGGGAGATACCGCGTATGTTCCAGGTAAATGGGCTGGAGGTTTTTGATGAACATTCTGCATGACTCGGCCGGATCAGGTTTGTCAAAGGTTTGAGCCAACTTTCTTTTCCACCCGCGAACTCGCCAAGAAGTTTTTTTCCTTTGGGTGCACGACTCAAGGTCTCTTTTATTTTCAGGGGCAGTGTTGTCTTTATACCTTTCAAGGAACCCTTCAGCTATCTGGTCCCAAGTATTCATGGTGCCACTATCAGACAACATTAGCCATTGCTTGGCAGCCCCTATTAAGGTAAGGTGAAAATTGGCAGCCATAGCCTCAAAGCTAGCTCCCTTGATCGCATGCCGTGGAATAAGATTTTAAGTGGGATATAGGGCATCCCCATCAAATTTTTCTATGTCGGGCATTTTGAATTTTAAAAGGCATCTTGCGGGTTGTAATGCCGCGTGCCAGAGAAAATTCCCCTTTGTTGAGAAGTTTGAGCATCATGGCCTTCATATTTTCCATGTCAGCCTCCATTTTGGTGGCTGAGGGAGTTGGCTTTTGGTATATGCTGGCAAGATTAGGGAAGGCTAGGTTAAATTCTGGCTGCGGTATCTGGTAAGGATTTTGGGCTGGATACGGATTTTGGGTTGGTGGATTTTGGGGTGGATAAGGATTCTGGGCTGGTGTAACTTGGGTAGGATAAGGATTTTGGGCTGGTAGAACTTGGGTAGGATAAGGATTTTAGGTGGGTGGAACTTGGGTAGGATATGGATTTTGGGCTGGTGGATTCTGGGCTGATGGATTATTGATGGTTTCGGTTGGGCGGCCAAGATCATTGAAAGGTAAATAAGTGGTAACTTGGCCTGGCGGGTTATAACTTTGTGGGTCTATATGTGGGCTATTTTGGAGTGGGTTGGTTATGGGAAAATGGAGGTCATTTGGGCCTTGGGGAATTTTGGTGCTTGGGGAAGGATATGAAGGATAAGGACGGGTAAGGGCTGATATTTGGGTAGTAGGGACTTGGTGGAGGATTGAGATTCGGGGTATCGGCAATATTTGGTGGGTTAGTATTTGGCTGGGGGTTTGGGTTTGGAGGCACATGAGATGTTGATGCTTCTGGGGGACTGCAGGGGGAGAGTTCACCTCACCACTAGATTTTAAACTTTGCACCAGACTAGCCATTTGGCTCATCATACGATCAGTCGCTGCACCCACTTTTTGGTCTAACCATTCCTGCATTCTTTGAGTCGAGCGCACTCGGAGCCCCCTGCATCGTACCCATAGCGGATGCTCACTTTCTCTTGCCATACCTTGCCGGATCGTACTTTTGTATGATTCTACCCTTGTCCGATCGATATCGATACCCTACGTTCGATTTGCACTTATTTCTCGTATCAACCGGTCAGTACTGTCTCTACTTTTCCAAATTCGGGCAAGGTTTCTGAGGAAAATGAGTTTGGAGGTATCAGAAGGCTGGCTGAAGGTTTTCTGGGTTTGGAGTACATCGTGCCTTTATTAGTATTTTTTATTTATTATTTTCCCTACAATTGACCGGATAAGCACCTGCTTTATTTTGACAGTCTCAGGATTTTTCCTGGAATAGTGGATTCTTTCTCCAGAGTATAGGACCAACGTATTCCACCTGCCTTTCGACTCCCCAAGATCGGACTGATCCCAAGCGAAGGGCCTATACTCTTTCCAGGATCCACCATTCGAAATGATCTAGGTCGAGCATCAGAGAATAATAAATCAGCCCCTGTGTATTTTTTCTTTTTTTCTTGTTGCGCAATTATTTTTTCATCATTTTTTTACTGATAATTAATTTTTTTGTTGCACAATTATTTTATTATTATTATTTTTTGACTATATATATATATATATATATAGTTTAACTTCTTTTTTTTCATCATTTATTTTTTTTGACAGGGGCTGACCCATGATTCAAAGATGCAAAAACCGGTCGGTCTTTGAAGTGTCCTGAGAATCTATATGCATTTTAAGATTGGTTTATGGGGGTAGGTTGGCCATGGTGTAGGGTAACAGTTCGGAATATACATATATGCGTGCGCGTGTGTGCGGGTTTCTAAAAAGCAGTAAAATCTTTATTTATTTTAAGATATATAAACAGAAAATAAAACATATATGGCCTGTCTTGCTATTACGCGTGGATTTTCTCGGCTTTTTAGTTTGAGCGCGAGCAAGCAAGCACATCATATTAAGAAATAGAAAGAAAAGCGGGAAATCTATCTATCCCTATTAATTACAAATCGATCTTATATCCCCAAAATAAAATAATAGAATGAATGCAAATATGTACAAGTTGCGGAATAAAAATAATAAACAGAACAAAATAAAAATAGAGGGCCAAAAATAAAGTGATATTAAAAATAAAGCTCCGACCTTTTATTGTGCTGCCCGGAATTTTATTGCAAACATATATATAATATGAATTTTTTTTTGAAAACTTTTTTTTTCAAACTCTTTTTTTTTTTTTTGAAGAATATTTTTAAATATACCTGTAACAGCTATCGGAACGAAACTGCTGCAAGATAGATGATCATATCCACAAATATAGATACGGATGTATAGTAACGCAGTATTCAAATGCATAAATTAATATAACAAGCATACTTTAGTCAGAAACAAAGAAATACAAAAAAAAGTTTTTATTTTATGAGTCTTCCCCTCCATTTTATTTAAAATAAAACGATCTCCCCAGCAGAGTCGCCACTGTGGGTCGCCCGGCCTGCGCCTGCGCCCCACGCGCCCTTGGATAGGGGTGCGCGTACGTGCGGATGCGGGACACCACTGTTCTCATTCCACCCTCCCTTGTTTAGGGAAAAACGAAATTAAAAGTGCGAGAGGAGTGCTGTCTAAAATAGCGCGTTAGAATGCGCCTCGGTTGACTTTAGTGGATTTTTGATCCAATATGAGAACTTTGGGTTTCCCGCATCAAGTTATCCCTTTTTTAGGGGATACCAGGATATGAGAACGCATCACCCTTTCATTCTCATTCTCCCTTTTTTAGGGAAAAACGGAAAAGTGCAAAAAAGGATGTTGCGACGCCCCCACTATGGATTTTATAAAAATAGCCTTATGGTCTATTTCGGATCACTATGGGAGCTTTGAGTTTTCCGCATCGACTTATCTCTTGTTTAGGGGATACCAGGATATGGGAATACACCACCCTTTCATTTTCATTTTCCCTTTTTTAGGGGAAAACGGAAAAGTGCAAGAAAGGAGTGCTGCGAGGCCCCACTGGATCCAAAATGTTTTAGAGTCGCCATATTTATTTTAACGCAAAATAAAGCAAAACAAAAAAAAAAACCAGAGATTATAAAACGGGTTCGGAGGCTAAGTTACGAGTTGGGAAGGTGCTAAACACCTAACTCGCTCTTTCGGTCTCAAAATGGTTTTTGGCTAAAGTATGCTTTTTGTTATATTTATTTAGCAAATAAACAAAGCATTTAAGGACAGGAAATAAAAAGCAAATACATCTGCGGCTACATTATTTATGGACTTGCAGCCGTTTCCTTAAAATAATTACAGACATATTTAAAAATATTTGGCCATTATAACGGCTCTTTTACATAATATTTTCTAACTAAACGGCTTATATTGTCTACATTGGGCCGGATGTAAATAACAACTTTTATAAAAATAATGTCATTAAATGCTATTACCTTTTATAGCGGAGTGTGCTCGCTCTGTCCTTCTCGGGAGAGGAAGACTTTTATTGCTGCTGCTGCTGTGATTTGGGCAAAATGACAACTTATTTTTGGTAGTTTTGGCTCACTCTCTCGGGCAGAATGATGGCTTAGTTTTGGTGGTTTTGGCCTATTTGGTTGGGCGGAATAACGGCTTATTTCGGGTGATTTCAGTCTATTTACTCGGGCAGAGTAACGGCTTACTTTATGGTTTTTGGGCCGGGAAAATAAGGTGGATACCTAACTAAAGGGCTAGGGATCACTTTTAATCGGTTGAATTTGTGTTTGGAGGAGGTTTGGCAGAGTTTTGAGCAGTGGCGGATCCAGGAATAATGTTGACCGGTGTCCAAAATATTAACTACTCCCTCCGTCCCAAAATATATGACACCTTAGGGCTTTTCACACAGATCAATGAAACATATTATAAAGACTAAACTGTCTCTATCCAAACATTAATGAGTTGTCTTGATATTTTTACCCAAAGAGCCAAATACGGGTTAAGAAATCAAAAAATATGGGTAGAATTGAAGAAAAAAAATGGAAAAAGTTCTTTGAAAATTATAAAGTGTCATCTATTTTGGAAAAAAAATTCTCCCAAAACGTCATATATTTTGGGACGGAGTGAGTATTACATAAAAAATTAGAAATTACAATTTGTCCTTTACGCGTTTTCATACGTTGAAAACATGTAATTACATCATCATCACCAACATTCATTAACATGTCTTTTTCGATATAACATACAATAGAATCATTTAAAAATTGATCGGACATTCGATTTCGTAAATCCGTCTTAACAATATTTTTTAAAGATAATTTGGGAGGGGTCCAATAAATTTTTTTGGAGGGGTCCAATTGTCAAATATCACAAACTTACTCCTAATTTTTTTTTTATTGAGCGGTGTCCATGGACACCCCTAGTTCATATGTGGATCCGCCATTGGTTTTGAGGCTTTGGTGGGCTGGACACTCCCTATCTCACTTCTCTCGCTACTCTCGGCGTTATAAGAACGCAGAGGATTTTTCTTCAGCATTTTTGATCGATCAATTCTCTCTGTCTAAAGTGAGCCCCAACACTCCTATTTATAGCTGGACGAAGGGACTCGTCGGGGATTTAAAAATCCCTCAACCCGTCTCAATTCCTTGCACACCGGCCTTCGTCGCTTGTACAATGCGTTAAGTCTGAGAGGAACTGCAGCATGGATGGCGCAGACTTCACCTTCGCTTGGTGCGGCGCCAGATCCACCTTTTGGTCGCGCCAAGGCCTTATTCCAGTTCCAAAATTGGCACTTTCACCCCTCGCATTTTACTGTTTTGCGCATCCTGCTTTGCCTTTCGCATTTTTGACTCCTGTAACTTGACATTCGTTAAGTTTAAGCAGTTCTTGATATCACATGTCAGAGTCACATATCAGGGGTACGAAATTGGGGTGTCTACAGAGGTCTAATGTTTTCATTCCGATGCCCAAATTTAGGTAGTAACTTTTTGAATTTTGATGCCCAAATTTTGATAGATTTCAATTGTGCATTGCGATGACCAATGTTTTCATTCCCATGCCCAATTTTTGGTAGGGGCTTTTTGAATCTCGACGCCCAAATTTTGGCATATTATAATTGTGCATTGAGATACCTAACGTTGTCATTCTGATGCCCAAATTTGGGCAGTGGCTTTGTATGAGCGTTTGTTGTTCATTAAGGATATCTTCGTTATTTTATCCTCAAAAGTATACTTTAGTGGTTGAAAAAAAATATAAGAGGACATTTTCATTTACAATATCATCACAAGAGAGCGACTTGAATTTCTTCCTAATTTCATCCCATGGATCGGCCGATTATCACTCATTTCTTAAATCAATGTCTTGGATTAGTATTGACCAAAAGTGTTTAAATCCTCCAAATGAGGCCCAAGAATGACAAAGCTCATTCCAAAAATGACATTATCAAGTCCTATAAAAGGCCGGTAATTTACTTGACCACGACCTAATGTCTAATGAGAGGATTTTATCATTTATGGGGCCTATGTTGGCCACAGGCCAGTTTTAATGATGTGCGTGTGCTTTTAATTTTTTATTTCTCAAATATTTTCTCATTTCACATTTATTATAGAGTGAAATTTTGGTCAGTCCCTTTGAGGGTCGCTCGGCGTGTGCGCTCGCGCCCCGCACACTCTTGGATAGGGGTGCGCGTACGTGTGGATGCGGGACAACACTTCTCGCATTCCATCATCCCTTGTTTAGGGGAGAACGAAATTAAAAGTGCAAGATGAGTGTTGTCTAAAATAACGCGTTGGAATGCGTCTCGGTTGACTTTAGTAGATTTTTGATCCAACATGAGACCTTTGGGTTTCCCGCATCAAGTTATCCCTTGTTTAGGGGATACCAGGATATGTGAATGCATCACCCTTTTATTCCCATTTTTCCTTTTTTAGGGAAAAACGTAAACGTGCAAAAAAGGATGTTGCGACGCCCCACTATGGATTTTATAAAAAATATACTTATGGCCTATTTTGGATCACTATGGGAGCTTTGGGTTTCCCGCATCAAGTTATTCCTTGTTTAGGGGATACCAGGATATGTGAATACATCACCCTTTCATTCTCATTCTCCCTTTTCTAGGGGAAAACGGAAAAGTGTAAGAAAGAAGTGTTACGAGGCCCCACTGGATCCAAAATGTTTTATAGAGTCGTCATCTTTATTTTAAGGCAAAATAAAGCTAAACAAAAAAACCGTGAGATTATAAACGAAGTTCGAAGGCTAAGTTACGAGTCGAAGGTGCTAGGCACCCAACTCACCCTTTCGGTCTCAAAAGTGGTTTTTGGCTAAAAGTATGCTTTTGTAATATTTATCTAGCAAATAAATAAAGCATTTAAAGACAGAAACTAAAAAGCAAATACATTCGCGGCTACATTATTTACTTGACTTGCACTGCCTCCTTACAATAATTACATATATATTTAAATATTTGGCCATTATAATGCCTCTTTACATAGTATTTTCTAACTAAATTCGGTAGCACAACGGTTTATATTTTCTACATTGGGCCTGATTTAAAGAACAACTTTATAAAAATAACGCCCTTAAAGGCTATTACCTTTAGAGCGGAGTGTGCTCGCTATGTCCTTCAGAGAGAGTCTCAGACACCCTCATTGACTCGGTATGTGACATGACATAAAATATCAAGACTTGTTAAAACATTAACAAATGTCAAGTTACACTGTGGTCAAAAGTGCAAAAGGACAAAGCAGATGCGCAAAAGAGTGAAATGCAGTGGTTCAAAATGTCAAAAATCGAAAAGTTGGAAAGTGGCTGCACCACCCACACAATCTTGGCATGGCAAGATTGGCCAAGATTGGCGCCAGCTTGGCGCCTGGCTTCCCTGCCCCGTATTCTCGCTTCTCGCTTGTCGAAAAGTCCAATTTGCTGGTATAAACCGTTGATACGCCAAGAGTAAAATTAAATTCCTTCTGTGATCCTCACTCCACCTATAAACAGGCTTTGGGGTCCGCTTTCAAGACACCATTTTCATCGATAAAAAACTCCTCCGCTTTCATTACGCCGAAGAAATAGAGAATGGCGAGATAGTGAGCGATCACCTCAAAAGCCTCAAACCCCCGCCAAACCTCCTCCAAACACAAAACCAACCCAGAGAAGTGAGCCTTAGCCCCTGGCCGCTAGGTATCCACCCTATTTTCCTGGCCCAAAAAATCGTGGGAGAGCAGCTTGTTTCGCCTCGATGAAGGCCAAATCACCAAATAAGCCGTTATTCTCGTCCGATTTCAACCTTACCTCAAGCAAACACAACAACCAAAATAAACAATTATCGCCTCAAATCCCAAGGTCCGAAAAGTAACTGTCTCGTCCAATCCACACAACACACAACAACAACAACAACAACAACAACAACAAAAGACTCTCTCTCCTCAAGCGACGTGAGCGAGCAGCACACCATAGCCATTAGTAGGTAAGTTTTAAAGTTTTATTTGTAAAGTGTTATTTCCAATCCGGCCCAATGTAGATATATAAACAGTTGTGCCGCCCGGATTTAGTTAGGAAATAGCACTAAAAAGAGCCATTATCATGGCCAAATATTTTCAAGTAAATTTGTAATTATTTGTAAAGAGACAGTTGCAAGTCTGTAAATAATGTAGACAAATGGATGTATTTGTAGGCAGTTAATGCTTTATTTATCTGTTAAATAAATATAACAAAAAGCATACTTTAGCCAAAACCTGCTTTTGAGATGAGACCGAAAGGGCGAGTTGGGTGCCTAGCACCTTCCCAACTCGTAACTTAGCCTCCATCTTTCTATTATCTCTGGTTTTCTTTTTGGTTTTGCTTTATTTCTTCCTCAAAATAAAGATGGCGACTTTAAAACATTTTGGATCCAGTGGGGCCTCGCAACATATTTCCTTGCACTTTTCCGTTTTTTCCTAAAAAATGGAGAATGAAAATGGAAAGGTGATGTATTCCTATGTCCTGGTATCCCCTAAAAAAGGGATTACTTGACGTAGAAGTGCTTTACCTAAATTAACCTTTTCCATTAATTAAAAAATTATGTGGAAAAGATGGAAAGATTACTAAATATATCGAACAATTGTATACATCTTTTCCATTAAATTTTCATATACATCTTTTTAGCTGGATCTCACTGCCACCTACACACTTTTCTCTTCTTACTCACTTAAAATATATCGAACAATTGTATAATTTTCTTGAGCATCCCATTTTTGAAATTTCTTCTCACAACTTCTTAGCTGGGTCCCACTGCCACCTACACATTTTTTTCTTCTTACTCACTTAAGAATATATTTTCTCAGTATATACTCTTCTTAACATATTCTTAGCTGGGTCACACTGCCACCTCATTAACTTTACACTTCATTCTTATTTTATACTTCTTAACAAATAAATTTATTTCACGTTATTTAATATATTTCTTATTTAAATATTCTGCATAAATAATTAATTTATAAATTAAGACATAAATTAATTTAAAAATAATAATTAAATTACTATTTTTAAATTTTATAATTTATAATTTATAATTAAATTACAAAAAAAGCAGCCCCCCCCCCCAATTCAAAAACACTTCAAAAGGTTGGAATTATTAAAGGTTTGTAAAATGTTTTTAAAAAATAAAGAAAATGGTTGGTTTTTTCAAAGCTATGCCCCACCCCACGCCCCTCTCACTCGCCTCCCCCGCGCGTGTGGTGCATGCGCCAGTTGAGGGAATGTCGTACACCACACCGCCATCTTCATCATTTCATCTTCTTGGCTGTTGGGGATCTTCCTAAATTGGAAGAAAAATTCCCTCTTTCCTAAATGGCATGCATAAGAAGACTCCCACCATTGTTAACTTTTGTCTTCTTAATAAGAAGATGAATAAGAAGAGGGGAATTTGTAACAATGGTGGTGTTCTTACACACCTTTTTACATTAAAAAAAATACATTTAATCCCCCCTCAAACCGGTCACACAAATAGCTAAGAAGATTCTTTTTTTTTTCTTTTCACCAAGAATAAAAAAAATTCTCTCTCCTATATGGCAACTCTAAGAAGATGCCCCCCCCCCAATGTGTAACAATTAATTAATCCAATTAATTTGAGTCAAAATATGTAAATTATAAATATGTTTTTTTCAAATGGTCTAGGGAGCATTAAATATTTTTTTATTCCAATCAATTTGAGTCATTTAGCACTACTCAATATTGAATAGGTTAGTATTCTTATATTTAGAATTAGATCTAGGATTGTTGTATCTAAGTCCTATTAGCTTACTCCTTCCATTCCGGATAAATGTTCCTATTTTCTATTTTGGGATGTCACAACTAATGTTCCTAAAGACTTTTGTAAAAAAATTCTACAATTCTTCATAACATATCATTTGATTTAATAATATCATTATTATATATCTTAAAGAGAGAGTTGGTGTAAGAACATATACAATTGTGGATTATGGAGAGGGCTTATAAGGAGTGTGTGATACAATGGATTTCTTGGAGGGTTCTTATTTGGGCAAAAGGTAACTTGGGAGCTTGTTTAGCCCCGAGAGCATAACAAAAAGTAAAGGAGGAAAGATGTATTGTTTCATCCAAAAATACATCAAAACTGTACGTTTTATCAAATAACACGGTCCAAGATATCACAAGAGGTGACAACCTATGCACATCTATGGAAACCTACCCGGCCCACCTATGCAAACCTACTTTACACATGTCCTAAATGTCTACTTTATTTCCGCTTCCCGTTATGCAGACATTTCCAAGACATTTTTGACCCAAAAAATATTATTCCCTTCATTTTCAAATAATCGTTTTCTTTGATTCAATATATCGTTTAAGAAAAAAATAATTATTAATTATATTATAAATATTGATAAAATATATGGTTTTTTTTATTGCCCTTGCACATGTAGCTATAATTAAAGTATACAGAAAAAGTAAGGATAAAGTGGTAAAAATATTTTCCTAAAAAAAGAAAGTTTTGAAAAGGACAATTATTTTAGAACGGATGAAAAAGAAAAAAAGGACGATCATTTGAAAACAGAGAAAGTAATTGTCCTTTTTCAAAACGGAGGATGATATTACTCCATCCGTTTTTAAATTATTGTTATCCTTTCATTTTTCGTCTGTTCTAAAATAATTGTTTTTTTCAAAACTTTCTTTTTAAGAAAATACTTCTACCACATTACCCTTAATTTTTCTACCTACTTCAATTATGACCACATGTTCAAGAACATTAAAGAAAATCATACATTTCATCAATATTTATAATACAAGTGTGTCTAGAGATGTTAATCGGTCCAGCCCTGTCGGTTTCGGTCCCTAATCGGTCCGCTTTAAACGGTCCGCTGAAAATGCAAACCTAGACTTACCTCTCTCGGTTTCGGTTTTAAACGAGTCACTAACGGGTTCCACCTAACTAAAATAAAAAAACAAAATGACTCAATGAACAAGTGACAATGAACCAATAATCAACATTCAACAAGCACACAATCCAAAACAAAATGACCCAAAGTCTCAAATGAGTCGTACAATGAAGACATCACTTCCTGTGCTGGAAAATGATGTCTAGACATTGCCATTTGCACTGCAACTTCCTGCAAAATCAACACACACAATAACTAGGGTTTTGAGCTAGAGTAATTCACAAAAATCAACAATTTTTACAACAATAGCATTCATCAATAAACACTCAAAAACATGCGAGGATTGTAGTAATTATCCAGTTAACTATACCATTATACATTAGTTGTATTATTAATCATCAATGACGGACTATAATTTGTTAGTAATGCAATGCATAAGCATCTAGGGAGAGAGACAGAGAGAGAACCTGGGTTGGTTAGACGTGGAAGAAGAAAGGTTAAATTTGAATTTCAGAAATTGATCGACATTAAAGCTTGAAATGAGAGATTCAGCAACACTCTGTTCAAGTTCAGATCTGGGTTTTTATTCAGTACTCGAGAGAAATCAGAAAGTTTAGAGAGAGAGAGAGCTAGTAATGGGAGCTGGTGAAGAGAAAGATTATATTTTTAGTAATTTCTCTCTTTCTTTGTCCGAACGGAAACTAGCACGCACGATTTCTCGTTGTAATCATCATAGTACGCGCCGCGTGGATGAGGGTGACTCGGCCGTTTGCTCAGTTCGACGAGTTCGTCTCGTCGACCATTTCGCCGCCTTGCTCTCTATGACTATCTCTGCGATCTCTAAATCTCTCTGTCCAAATTAGGTTAGGTTTTGAGTCTTTGTCTCTTTGCTTTGACTTCCTAAGTCCTGAGTCCGGCTGGCGGCTTCCATTAGTTTATTTATTTTATTTCCTCTTTTTCTTTTTTCCAAAAGCTTTAAACCGCTGGGCAAACTGAAACCTATCGGGCCAGCCCGCCAAAAGCCGCAAACCTATAGGGCCAACTCGTTTAGCCCGATTACTAAACGGTCCGTAATTTTCGAAACATAACCCTGAAAAATCCCCGTTTAAAAGGTTCGGACCTACGGTTCTCGGCCCTATTAACATCTCTAAGTGTGTCGTATCAAATGAGACAATAATTTGAAAACGAAGGAAGTAAAAGAATGGAGATAAAGATGGTGACGATATATAAAGTTATTGGAGTTTGAGTAGCTAATAGGCAGCTTATGGCTATTTTTGTCAAAAAAAAATTTGTTAAGCTCCCATTAAGCTCGCCATTGTTCATGTTCTAATTGGTACATAATTAATAAGAGAGAGAGAGAGAGAGAGTATGTGTGTGTGTGTGTGTGTGTTTAATGAGTTTTTTTGTTATAACATATTTTGTAACCCATCATTAATTATATTTTTTAATCCTTGTGTTTTGTCTACTATAAATATTTATCAGAGACAGAGGGAGTACTATATAGGCTAGACTATTTTTTTTTAGGAAGTTTTAACTTGTTTCTAAAGCAATGTAGGTCCTGTAAAAATAAGCTTCAATGTAATTACAAATTACTCCATCCGTTTCACTTTCAGGCAAAAAGTCTATATTATTTTGGGATGTTTCATTTTAATAGTCTACTTTAAAAAATTATGTTTACAATTTTTATAGCATTTTATCTTTACTCTCAACTTGTGTTGTAAGCACATTGCTTGTATTTTAACTTTTAAGTATTTTTATAATTATAATTAACTCCAATGTCATTAATATATCTCTTAATATTTAGATTTTTTAAATATGGACTTTATAGGTGTAACGGAGGGAGTAATTCATTATGACCCCGACAATTAGAGCTTCTTTATGGAGTCACCTTCTTAACACCATCAGTAGTACTGTAGTTGATCTTCTAGTCATATGTTTTCCCATGATTTTGTAAAGGAAGTTCTCGAGACCATTGAGCTTGATGGGATAAAAGACTCGCTGGTTGGTCTGCCATGAGTTACTGCCTTACTGGTGACTGGTCTATCGACTGAACAACGGAAGCGCCTCACTATAGCTGTGGAACTAGTTGCCAATCCCTCCATTATTTTCATGGATGAACCTACAACTGGATTAGATGCAAGGTCAGCTGCAATTGTCATGAGGACGGTGAAGAGTGTGGTTGATACAAGAAGAACAGTTGTCTGCACCATTCACCAGCCGAGCATCGACATATTTGAAGCATTTGATGAGGTAAGAACTAACTAAGCGATTACTGTAATACGACAATGTAAACTATATCTGGTAACTCAAGTGGGAATTAATCACCTAAATATAGCATTCATTTGATCAACATGAATGCTTCCAGTAGAAAATTACTTTGTCAATCTGCCAACAAATACCTTAAGTGTGTCCTCTTAACCGTTTTGAGATACTTGGATATGCGACTGTTCATTCAAACTTCATATGTATGTGTTTGTGTGTGCGCGCTTTTAAGTTGCATAAGTTTCTCTTCATGAATGTTCAGAAACACTAGAGGCTGAGTAAAGCTTCTGTACAAGCACAAATATCTTTTTGATTGTGAAAAAATTACAAGCCAGTACATTTTTTAAAATGTGTTTTTAAATCAATCCAGTCATTTTTGAAACATATCTATTAGATACAATTTTGAGATAAAAGTATATTACTACCCCCATTTATATCGCACAGGAAGAATGCATTCTTTAACTGCTCTGTTGTTAGTGCATCCATACCTTTCTCTCTCTCTTTCTCTCTCATCGTTCTCCTTAATCTTGAAAGCTCCAGCTCACATCTCTACTACCAGGACCAGCAACCACCTGAAATCTCCAGCTCCGGCGAAACAAGCGTTCCGCCGCCACCATCGATCTTTCCGCCGACGATTCCATGTTTTCCCCCAAATTCCCCGACCGTTATTCCCAAAACACCGACGATGACGTCCAATTCATACGCTGTGTCAGTAAACACGGAGGCGGTGGGTCCCACTCCGGTATTTCCATAACCGAGCTCGGCGAGACCTCGAATTCGAATAGTTCCCCCCACAATGTCCCGACGTTTGTGTGCGAAATCTACGTGGAGCCGACACCGTACACCACCGCATTATTCATTATGGGAGGCTGCACCCACTCCTATTGCTCCGATTGCATGGTCCGATCTCTCTCTCTCTCTCTCTCATCGTTCTCCTTAATCTTGAAAGCTCCAGCTCCCATCTCTACGACCAGGACCAGCAACCATCTGAAAGCTCCAGCCCGATTTAAACAAGCTGCTCGTCGCCGTGGCCGCCGTCGACACTCCTCCGTCTTCCGCGCTCGTACTACTGTTGCAGTCGTCCAAATTTAAGGAAATGCTTGAAAATTAGATGTTGCTGAGAAAATTAGATGCAAATAGATCAGCTGTTTTGAGTACTTGTACCTTATTCTCATCAATTCAACTTGGTTTTGGTGAACTATATATTGCTCTCTCTATTTATATATCCTGCCTGTGGATTGGTAGAGTTCTTCATCTTTTGCGGGAACCAACTAACGAAATGCCCCTCCTTAATTCTTATCTTATTCCCTCTGAACAATTGTTTTCTGTCACTTGCTGCTTGACACTGTCTGGCGTGAGGGAGAGAGAGACGGTGATAGTGGGTTTTGACGTTTGATTTTGAGTTTTGAGTTTAAATTTTGAAGGTTTTGATGTCAGACATCAGGTTGATTTCTGATGCCTGACATCACGTTGATTTCTGATGCCTGACATCAGGTTGATTTTTTGGCTTGACATCAGAGTTTTCATTAATGACATTTTTGTCATTTGACAAGTAATTTGTAGTTTTATGAAATATGCAAAAAATTAATGGTCCTACATGAAAACATGTTTTCAAAATTGTACCCACTTGAAATTCCCCCTACAACTTATTCTACTTTTGGGACAGCCCAACTTTTTAATTCGAGAATTATTATAATGTCTTTTTAATAAGAGAACCCCTAAATGTTACACCGAAAATACTTTAAATATAATATCACCAACATGTTAAGTTACCAAAATATCCTCCTTTTATTTTAAATGAAAAAATACTAAACTTTAAAATAAATGTGTTTACCAAATTGCCCTCCTTCAATTTTTTTTTTAAAACTCATTTAATAAACTGAATCAAAGGCATTAAAGCAACGCACTTATGACCTAACCCCTAAAATCCAAAAGTGTAGGAGTGACTCTCAGCAGTGATAGTTTGATCAGTTGTGTGATTTATCGTAGCTCGTCAAAATGAGTCTAATTATGCATTGTTGCAATAATAGATTTCATTGTGTTTGAGTGATGGTGTCGGTTTAATCCAAGTGATAGTATTTTCTGTGACTTTGGCTGTTAGGAAAGCTATTGAGTTTGCTTAAGGGGATGAAATTCAAAATATATTTCAGGAAAGTGCACTCACAAAGATCATCATTTCTATGCTTAATTGCAACGTGGAGGAATTATGAATAAAAAACGCCGAGAATTTTGAAAATTTTGAAAAAAAATCGCAATGTATTTCAAAAAATAAAAAAAGGCCAAGAATTGTGATAAAAATTGAAAACAATTGTTAGCAATTTAAAAATAATTGAAAAAAAATCGCCAGCAATTTTTAAAAAAATTGAAAAAAAAATCACCAAATATTTATTTAAAAAAACTCTAGGAATTGTGAAAAAAATTTAAAAAAATCGCCAGAAATTTTTTAAAAATTGAAAAAATCGCCAAGTATTTTTAAAAATTAAAAATAAAACGCCAGGAATTGTGAAAAAATTGAAACAAATCGCCATAAATTTTTAAAAAAATTGAAAAAAAAAATCACCGGGTTTGTGTAAAGTTTCTTTAAAAAGTCGTCAGTTTGTGTTTTGGTTCATAAAAAAACGCCAGGTTTAAAAAAATCGATCATTCTCATAGTTTTTTTCTTCTTCTGGTTTTCGGTTTAAACATGGTTTTTAATATCGAAAGAAATAAATATATATTGAGTACAATGTAGGTAACAATTACCGTAAAAGAAGAATCATGAACGTTGTTATTCGGATCGGAATTCATTGAATAATTGTTGGAAATGAACAAGTTTATGATTTAGGATTTATGGTTAATTGTAACGGAGGGTTTAAGATATATCAGCATTCAAAGCTTTTATGGGAGGATAAATTATTATTAATTATAACTCCTTTATATAAAAAATTAATTAGTAATTAGAGTTTACGGTTAATTATAACTCTTTTTTATAAAAGGATTAATTAGTAATTAGACTCTTAAATTAATGTGGTATTTAATGTTTTTTGTATTGCATTTAGGGTATATATATATATATATATATATATATATATATATATATATATATATATATATATATATATATTATAAAAGACCTTGGAAAACACGTTCACAATTGATTTGTGATAAGTGACGGTTGTGATTTATTTCTTTCCGAAGATCCTGCTTTCACGAATTAATCCAACCTTCACATGTGCGACCGGCGGTTGTTCTCCCTTTCGCAACAAAGCTTCGCCCACGATGTCATTCCAATCGCCTTCTTCTGTCATCACTTTCTTCATCCCCCTCTCCCCATCTCTCTCCTCACTCACTCAAACCCTAACTTTTCTATCCCTTTTGCAACAACTGTCCAATGTTTCTTCAGACGACCGTGTTTTCACAACTTCATCGTCCCCTTCTTCTTCAGACGACCGTGTTTCATTTTTTTTCTCTGACAATTTTCTCTATCCCTTTCGCAACAACTGTCAATTGTTTCTTCAGACGACCGTGTTTCATTTTTTTTCTCTGATTGAACCAACAGGATGACAGTTTCCCCAATTTTCTCCCCATCTACTATCGACAAATATGTCGTCGACCATATGGCTTCATCAGCGACCATCATCCTTAAGGTAATTGTTTACATGCTCTGTTCAATAGCTAATAGCTTAGGAAGGAGCTGAAAGGACTACTACGGTCTGTCAAACGCCTTTCCTATTTCTTCTAACGCTTTCCTATTTCTTCTAACATTCAGATTTTTTTATTCAATTTTTTTTATCCAAACAAAGACGTCAGCGGCCGATATTTGATATAGAAAAGAAATTTTGAGGTACTCTTGGATTTGATTCATCCTTCCACACTCTCGATCTCGCGGCGTTGGTAAGAAATCCCTCTTTACTTTGTTTACATTACGAACTTTCAGTTTCTTTTTTGATTCAAAGTATTTGCATTTTGTTGGTGAACAATCTCAATTTGTCCCTTGGATTTGAATTCTTCCTTTCTCCTCTCTCTAGATCACACGGTGTTGGTAACAAATCCCTCTTTACTCTATTTACTTTATGCACTTGCAAAGTATTTGCAATTTCAATGAGTCATGGATCTTTTTTACTTTACTTAAAAGGTTTTTGGCTTCTTCCCACCACCTGTTTGTAGAAACGACCTTGGGTATGAACAAGTCAGAATGGCTATTTAATTGAAATAAAATATACTTTATTTAATTGGAATCATAGCAGTTTATATTTTGGATGATCATTTTGTTAAAAAAGTGGAGAGATGTGTATAAGCAACAAGACAGTGCGGCGGAACATATCCTTTACCCTTTACGGTAGTGTAAGTGTAGAACTTATAATTTATGGAGTAAATGATTCTGTTTAGTTTTTCGAAAAAAATTGGAACTGCAAGGAGTACAGAGTACTAGGTGTTTTTGAAAAGCATAACTTAACTTAAACAAGAGTTTCTACATCAAACTTATTATTTTTCCAGTAATCTCAACTATCAAACAACTCTAGCTTTTGTCTAGGGGAAATTCTTGAAAAGGTTACATGCATGTCTAATTTACACGTCTACTTATGTTTACTCGCTTTTGACGAAATCATTTACTTTATATGTATTAATTAAAAAAATGTAAAAAAAGGCATATGTGCACACTTATCACTTATTAGGAACTTATTGCCTTTAGCACTTTGAAGTTTATTTTAAAATTGAGCCTGATATCCATTTATGCAAGGAGGATTTAATTCAATATCAAAGTTGTTGTTGATGTAGTCTCAGTTCAAAAGTTCAAATTGTCATTCCTCAATTAGTTTTTGCAATTGCTGCTGGTAATTACACTAGAAACAATGTAGGAATTGAACTCTTTAGAAACTATGGAGATAACATCATATATATTCAATGTGAAAAAGTGCATGCTTAGAACTTGACCTGCTTGAACTCATCATAAGTTGCTAGTGGCGATGCAGTCAAAGCAGATGCCCTGACCATGTTTTCCAGTTCACTAATAATAAACCTTGCTTTTACTTTTGGGTTCATCTATAGGTGAACATGTGCAAAGTTATAATTCTATTGACAAGTTAATGAAGAAAAAAGACTCACCCTCCATTCAAGTTATACGATAATTGTCTTTTCTTTAGGGTTATATATATATTGATTTTCTTCTCTTTTAACTTCTTCTGGGAATGATCGAGTCATATTTCAGGTAACTTTCATATAAGTATTGTTTTAAAAAAGATTAAGAGTATTGCTATATGTCATTTATCTCTGCGTTATCATTCATGATTTTTGACAATACCTTCATGTCAAATCTAACACAACACGTAGAACAAATTGTTGTATAGATATTGAGTTCGTAACAAAAAAAAAACGCTGATTAATCATCAATTGAGTCTTTTTTTAAATTTTTCGTCACAACAGCTTCACCGGAAGGTGAAAGAGATCATCCAAATCAGTCTTCATATCTCAAAGCAGGTAACTACGTGGTCCATAGAAGAATGTCAGTGTTATTCTCCCTCCTTTCTCTTTCAAGCTCAAGGCATGATCCAAATTTTTAAACGCGCACACACATAAATTTAATTCATGATTTCATTTTTTCTCCTCTGTATTTTTTGTCAACTTCTTTCTTCCAAATTTTATTTTTCAATGCAAATTTCTTTTATTGAGTTCCTCTTTCTGGGTTTCTTTAATTTAATGTGGAGTTGTTTAATGTGTTCTTTTAGTGTAAATCTTCAGGCACCCAACCCAAAAATGAATTTTCGTGATTCAAGATTAGCTTCTTTTTTTCCCTATGAACGTGGTCTTAGGTTTGAGATGGCTTATGTTGCATTGCTTAGAATACTATGGCCAAATTGGTTGAGATTCACATGCTTAAAAATCAAGAATGCAAATACTTACTTAGATTAGTTTTAACACTTGCCTATGGTGCAAATACTGTGATCAAATATGTTATTCAAATTGCGCATTTGTTTCAAATTTAATATATTTTTCACATAGAAAAATGAAAATTGTTCAAGTAGAATCAATCAGTTATGTTCTATTAGCAACTGTGTTTCTCTCTATCAAATATCCATGATTGTCTAGCTCCACTTTTACATGCATTAATGTAATATATATATATATATATACACTTATAAATTTATGTATGTTTACTCAAACGTCTTCCCCGATCCTCAAATCACCTCCTTGAATCCATGTTGCACATAGCTTTTGTGTTTGTATGTGGTTTTCTAGCTTTGCTTTGATTTAGATTGTTATTATGTATGAATTTGAGCATGTTTAGTTGAAGTGGTTGATCTTTTGTTTACTATGAATATTTATATACATTTAACTTTTTTTATAAAACATATTTACTTGGAGTATTTGATTTTGGTTTCATCTAAAGTTTTTCGAAGTACTTGGGGCTATAGTGAAATTTTCTCAATAGAGCAAGGAGCTTCTCGGGGAATATCTTGATTGGTAAAGAACATGCTCCTACCACTATTCCTTTAATCGATATGATATCACTTCACATCATGAAGATGGACCGAAATCCTACCATATTGGTAACCAAGTAGTTCCATAAACGTTGTTCGTTGCCTTCTGATCCTGTGCCCTTCCTTTTTCTACAGAAGGATATCAAGAAGTTGTTGGGTGTTTGATTGCTGAAGGGTGATGGGCTTATCTGAATCTTTATCAAATAAATAAGCACAAGGAATAATATCATCAACAAACTCCTCTATTATCTTCTCCTTCTCTTTTCTTTGTATGGATGTTTGTGTATTTAATTTGTTTTTACACTTGGACGTGATATATAACGTTATGAACAATAGTCTTTGTAAGGAATAAAGGTGTTATTTGTTTTTCTTTCTCCGAACTGAATGAAATATTTTATGTTTCTTAATTCATTAAGATTAGGTCAGTCGGTGGTATTGACGTCCTAAATCGATTCAAGAGTTTCAGTCAAGCTTTTGTGTCTTTCGAACTAGAATAAATCTATTCTAGGTGATGTAATTTGTATGTGGCGAGGTATTTGTACCCGTGTCGTAGGCACGGTGACAGTATAATAGGGCATGATCAATGCATGGTTGGGGTTTTGTAAGATGTAATATTAATTGAATCCAACCTCTACAAACCCTAAATTTAGAAATTAATTTTGGTACACCGTGCCATAGGCACGGGCATAAGACCTAGTATATATATATAGGTACAATATATAGAATTTTATTCGAAAAGTAGCAATTCTACTACTCCCTCCTTTTCGGGTAAAGAGTTTATTATTCTATTTTTGGATGTTTCATTTAAATGATTGACTTTTAAAAATTAAAATATAAGAGTATCATTTTATTAATAATAAATTATTTAAAATGCAAATTTTTTTAAAAAAAATTAAGGGGACTATTTGGCTTATCAAATCTGCGGAAAACATACAAAATTTCAAATTGAGAAAAGTTAAGAGGTTTCGAATGCCCATCGTTTTCTACTTGCAAAAGAGGCGGTGACTCGACATGCGATAACTTATGTAAAAGGGGCTGCGTGAAGTACGAGCGAGGGAAATTGGACAAAAGTGGTGAATGATTAATTTCTACATTATTTAAATTATAGTGGGTGTAATTTTTCAATCACACTGTATTACTTTTGAAGATTGACTTATATGTGTTTGCATGTAATTAGTTTTACTTTTACACGGATAGATCTTTTTTAATTAAATTATATTTAAATAAAACGAAAAATATAAATAGAACGAAAAAATATAATAAAGGGAACAATGCATTAAAAAATCTGATTTTTAAATTAGAGACTTGTATATTCAAGATTTTTTTTATATTTCAAGAACTAAAAAAATAAAAATAAAATTTTTTGTTATAAAAATTTAAAATATGATGAAATAGATAAATATTTAAGATATTTATCATCTTTCAAGATACTTTATCAGTTATGTCAATATATTATAATAAAACGTGAGTAATTCTAATATACTCCCTCTGTTTTCAAAAATTATCCGGGTTGATCAATCACACCGTTTAAGAAAAATGAATTGACTGGATTATAATTATTGGTGAAATGTGTGGTTTTTTTTAATGCTTTTGAGTATGTGGTCATAATTAAATTAAATAGAAAAAATAAGGATAAAATGATAAAAGTGTTTTCCTAAAAGGTAAAATTTTGAAAAAAAAGATAATTATTTAAAAACGGACGAAAAAGAAAAAAGCAGATAATAATTTGAAAACGGAGGGAAGTACTTGATTTTTTTAGTATAATAACTTTTCGAAATATTTTTATAAATCTATAAATTTTCATAGTCATGTTTACTTGAGAGTTGTGTAATCAATTAATGAGATTTGTGTTTTCATACTACCTATTATATAGTCATACTTATTAAAAATAACTTTCTTTTTTTGAAAAGTACATTTTGACAAGATTTTACTTGTTTTAGACTACCTAGCTTTTATGTATATATATATATATATATATATATATATATATATATATATATATATATATATATATATATATATATATATATAAAATTGTCCCCACTATATTGTTATTGAGATTGGAAAACAAAATCCCTCCAAAATAATCAAAACAAAAATAGAATTATAAACAACAAAAACTATTCTTCCATGATAAGACACCTCAGGAAACACTTTTAGAAAAGTTGTTTTTTATAGGTAAAACGTACCTTTGGGCCACTGTATTTTTCAGAAAATTACAATTAGGTCACTGAGACGTCAAAATTTTCAATGCGGCCACTGTACCAGACTTATCTTGCATGTTAACCAAATTTTTGGATGGACGTTAACTTAGGTTAAATACCAATTTTGTCCCTAACTTCATCATCATCATCATCCATTCGATCTGAGAAAAAAACCCATATTCAAACCCAGATATAAAGAATTGTATATGCGGTTTTTCAATCAAAAAAACCCCAATGAAGAGGTATGTTGTCAATTATCATTTCCTTCCACGAATTGTTTAGTTTTTGCTGCTGCTGCTTTTTTCCCTCGTTAATTAGAGTTGTTAACCCCTTTAATTTCATTTCCATAGAAGAGACTGCATACATGTTTAGGATTGGAGAAGGAAAGTAAGATTTATCTCGGGGACTCGAGAGATCGGATTCAAAATAAGCGGTAAAACTGATAGTTTTGTTGCGGGGAAGGGCCAGAAATTCTCAAAGGAGATTCCCATTTCTTACCCACAAATGCTTTTTCCATCAGAATAGTAAGTCAAATGATGCCCTAGATCTGCAATTTCAGTTCAGTAAAATCGGTAGGGAATCCAAGCTTGGCAGTTAAATCGACAGTTTCAATTCGCTAGTTTTTTGTTGGATCTGCAATCTTCACCGGATCTGAAACAATGATGCGACGATAGACGGGGATTTGACGACCGGAGGCGGAGAGTGAGATTAATTTGGCGTCGGGGAAGAAGTCGGAGGGAGAGGTGGGATTCAAAAATCCTATGTCCTCGCTCTCTTCAAGGGGATTCACAATCTGACTTTGTGCTTTTTGTGTGTGTGAGAGAGAGAGAGAGAGCAATCCAGATTTGTGGTGGTTATTATGGATGCATGGCAGCAGGATTTATTGTGAATATGACGAAGATTTTATTGTGGCGACAAGAAAAAGATCAGGATGATCTTGAATACGGGGCGAGAGTTACGGGCTATCAGGATTAGCTAAAATAGGCATCTTGTGTGTGTTGAAGATAATTTGCCAAATATCAATGAAAACTAGTGTCACTCATAGAAGAACTGTCGAATGATAATCCCATTATTGAGGGAGAGATCTGGGTCTGTGTAGTTTAGAGAGAGAAAGTTATGAAAGATAATAATCAGAAAAGACGAAAAAAAGGATGTTTCATGTTTGATTTTATGTTCCAATTGCAGCTATTTGAGATGAAAAATGGTAAAAGAATCGGAGAAGATGATGATAAAGAGGACGAGGGCAAAATTGGTATTTAACCTAAGTTAACGTCCAAACTTAACGTCCATCCAAAAATTAGGTTATCATGCAAAATAAGTCTGATACAGCGGACGCATTCAAAATTTTAACGTCTCAGTGACCTAATTGTAATTTTTTTAAAAATACAGTGACCCAAAAATGTATTTTACCTTTTTTATATAGAATAAACACCCTTTGTAAAAAGGTTTATCCGAGATAACATTATTTAGAATTCGAAAAATTAAATAATAATAATTAATGTTAATTTCAGATTTAACATTATTACTTCAAAATACCCCAAGTAGCTATCTTTGTTTTGTATACACCTGGCCTTTTCATTAATTGCGTGAGAATGAAATCACAGAACATGTACACACAGAAAGGACAAAAGAACAGAAAGATAGATAGATTATATATAGAGACATATCGATAGATATATACGGAGAGAGAGAAAAAGAGAGAGAAGAGAGAATGTGGAAGCTTAGGGTTGGGGAAGGAAATGGATCAATGCTGACAACAACTAATAATCATGTCGGCCGACAATACTGGGAGTTCGACTCAAATGCCGGAACTGACGAAGAAAGAGCTGAGGTTGATAAACTTCGTCTTCATTTCAAACAAAATCGCTTCACTAATAGGCAGAGTTCTGACTTACTCATGCGCATGCAAGTAAGTAACTTTCTGTGCTAGTTTGTTTTTGTTTTTAATGTATTATTATAGATATAGAAAGTATTAACTCAAATGGGTGAACGTGGCAAGTTCTTGAGATCCCCACAGGGGATCCATACTTCCGAGTTCCGACTTGGGGTGCCGAAGTCAGTGTTCTGCCGCCTAGACGCTAGCGGCTCTCCAACGCCGCCACTTCCTTCCAATCATCCAAAAAAATGTCCGGAGAAAACTCGCCGTCTAGTCGGCACTGCCTAGTCGTCCTAGGTGTTACTCGCAGCCTAGACATCGATCTCTTGGCTCTTGAAAGATTTAAGGACGGGGAAGGAAAGATGAAAAGAAATTGGGAAGACTTACGGCGAAGACGGCAAAGGTGAGGGTGAGGGCGACGTCAAGGAAAGACGATGGAGACCGAGCGTTTAGGAGAATTCTAATCCGAGAGGAGAGAGTGTGAAAGAGAGAAACGAGTTGCTGCTTCATCTTCAAGAGAGACTGGGAGAGAGATTCTGGATACCGATCAATTTTGAAAGTTCAAAATGAAAGATTGACTCCCGCTTGCGTCGTCCACCATTCAAAGTAAAAAATCTCCCAAAGTTTCAAAGTCTCAAAGTTAGAAGGGATACAATTAGGGTAATGGCCTAATTGATGGGGTAAGGGTAGGTTGGCAATGGCCTGTGGGTAGGTTGGCAGTGTGGAAAAATGGGTGAGAGATAGGAGGTGGGTAGTAACTTTATTATTATTATTTTTTACTTTTGTTTTCTTTTTTGCTTCTTTTCCGTTCTCCATTATTTCTTTTTTTATGATTTTTTAATTTCTTTCTTTACTTCTTTTCTTTATTGATTTTTTCCTCATTTTATTTATCTTGAAACATGTAAAAAATAATTGTTAGTCAATTTACGATAATTATTGGACTATTTTACGATAATTATTAGATAGGATACGAAATTAAGATACCTACATTTATACTTGCTTATTAGTTTTGGGAATATGCTATCTATTTTTTCACTATCATATATGGTCCGATCTCCCTTAAGTTTTGAAATTTATAAATGATCCTTAAATTCAAAATTCTTATATTTTTCGTTTGTATATTTTTCAATTCTAATTGATCTACAGTGAAAAAATAGATAGTATATGTCCAAAACTAATAAACAAGTATAAATGTAGACATATCATAGTCAATGTATTTAACGTAATGTCAAAAATAAGAATTTTACAAAATTTTAAATAGTAGTTAGTGTTCGATGTATTTTTGAAATTTACACTAAAAAATTAAGGACTTTGATAATTATATCTTAATTTTTAGGCCATGCTTAAGCCCCGACTAGTCCCCTAAGTCCTAATACGATAATTTAGGGACGGAGGGGTAATAAACAAATTGTTGAATTTTATTTTTAGATCCCTAAATTCTATATATCTGGGTCTCTTTCGAGGAATTAAAATGAGTCACATGCTAGTAGGCGCAAACGACTTGATTTCGCATCTAATGCCATGCATGTGAAGCTTGGCTCTTTGATTGTAGACTTAAGACAGACACGTATCAGAGTTTGCAAGTGGTCCAAGTTTCCACGCAAAATTGTAAACTTAAAAACATGATTTTTTTCATTGTAAAAATTGTAGATCGGTCCGATTTCTAAAATTTTAATTCGCTTCAATACTCAATTTTTTTTTCCAATTAGAAGAAGACACTTCCAAACACGAAAAAATAGCGATACCCTTAATAAGCATGAGACGCACTACAAAATGAATTGCGATGCATTGATTATTGAACCGTGATTCGTTAATTTTATTACATTAATTTTTTCACAGCGGCTCAATAGTTTAATTATCTAGTCTAATTGCACCGCAATTTATCAAATTTATTGCACTGTGGTATAATAGTTTAATTGTCTAGTATAATTGCACCGCGATACCAAATTTTATGTAACGCGATAGATTAATTTTTGAACCGTGATACATATATCTAATCCAAATTGTACCTCGATATTAACTTTTATGTACCGCGATGAATCAATTTTTGAACCGCGATACATAAAAATTAATCTAATTTATTTTTGCATCGCGATACAAAATGATAATGAACTAGGTTATGTCATCCACCTTTTTCTTCCATCTCCTCCGTCGCTAGCCTTCTTCTTCCCCCTCCTCCCCAACCTTTGTCCTATTGAAAAATCCTTTAACTCATCACATATTCACTATAGATCGATCCCATTTCGTTGTCTAACAATAATGATTTTCGAATTCAAAGTGTGTTGTCGAAGCTGTTGAAAGAGACGATGACATTTTTGTAATAATATTTCAAAGAATGGTATTTTGTTATTGAAAAAAAGAATGGTGGACTTTTGAGGTTAGAAACTTTGAAAAAGAAACAGACCATAATTTTACCTTTTTTCTTTTTAGGCGGATCCAATAATTGTATTTTTTTTGTTCGATTTTCTTAAAATTTGACCATTAGTTAATTGAAAAATGATTCTTCTTTTAAATTTTTAAAATTTTTATTCCCTCCATTCTGGGCAAAGAGTCAAATATTATATTTTAAGTTTATCTTCAAAAATTAAAGAATAAAATTATCATTTTATTACTAATAGACTACAAAAAAAAATTGTCATTTTCTGAAAAAAATAATAATTTAACTTTCAAATAGAAACTCTTTGCTCGAAACTGAGGGAGGATATGGTAATACTTTCAATAATGTATACTCCATCTTTCCGGGTAAAAAATCCCCTTTTAAAATTTAATTTTTTTTTAAGAAAATGACAATTTTTTGTCGCCAATTAGTAATAAAATAACATTTTTATACTTTAAATTTTGAAAGTAAATTTTTATGTGAAACATCCAAAAATGAAATATTAGACTCTTTACCCGAAACGAAGAGTAAATAATTAAAAAAATTATTATCTTAAATGAAAAATAATATTCTTAATATATATATATATATATATATATATATATATTCAATAGTGATTTAATACGAAAATGACTTATGAAAACAAAGAACAATTTTTTTTGGGTGAGTGATTATTTGTTAATACTCCCTTCATTCCTAAATTTTTGGACACCGAATTAAGGAAAATTACTTGATTTTATTTTAATATACACGCTCCCATTCTAAAATATATGATGTTGTGAGGTTTTTTACACAGAACAATGAAGCATATTGTAAAGACTAAACTATCGCTATCAAAAATTAATGAGTTGTCTTGATATTATTGTCTAAAAAGCCAAATACGAGTTATGTGGTCAATAAATATGAATGAAATTATAAAAAAAATAGAAAAAAGTTCCTTGAAAATTGCAGTATGTCATCTATTTTGGATCAAAAAACTCTCTAAAAACATCATATATTTTAGAACAGAGAGAGTAAGCATTTTTCGTTAGCGATAAGTTTATGATAAGTTTATAAACGGGTCAACTTTTCTTGAATGGACAAAAAGGAAAGCCTTACAATTATCCCCTTCGTACTTAAATAATCTAATTTGTACATCACTACTTAACTTTACTGTATAACACCAACACCCGTAATTAGTTGATAGCTAATACTTTTAAAATAATTTGAAATAAAAGGAAATACCAAAATATTAGTTACCTATCTACCAATCGGGGGTTTGATGCAACATTAATTGTTGGTGTGCAAATTCATTATAATGTTTGACCGGATAAGGCTAAAAAAACAAAATAACTCTAAAATAAATATTGGTAGAAATTATAATTTTCTTAAAAAGCGTTGTGCATGTGACCAAAGTTGAAGTTTGATGAAATAACAAGAGTAAATGAAATTAGTATTTTTTTTTTACTTAAAAAAGTTGAAAAACAAGATAATATTTTTAGAAATAAATAATATTCCTTCCATCTTTCGTATTATTGTCATATTTGAACTGAAAAAATTTTTGAGAAAAAAATAATTGATTGTATTATAAATATTGATGAAATGTATAGTTTCCTTTAATTTTCTTGAACATGTGGCCATAATTAAAGTATGTAGAAAAAAGAATGATAAACTAATAAAATTATCTTTTTAAAAAGAAAGTTTTGAAAGAAGATAATTATTTTAAAACAGACGAAAAAGAAAAAGATGATGATAATTTAAAAATAAAGGAGTAAATAAAAGGAAAAGGTGCTTCAAGTAGAAATGACATTTAAGTATTTAACTAAGGCTTCGTTTGTTTCAAAAAAATGATTTCTAGAAAATGATTTCTGGAAAATGAAAAAATTTCATTTGTAATTATTTGGTAAATCTTTTAAAAATATGTCGCAAAATATTTTTAGATGTTTGACAAACATACATAAAATTTTACGGAAAACAATATATAAATAAATACAAAAAAATATTATAATATTAATACACATATTGAATACTTATAAGATAATGTTGAACTTTAAATAATTTTTTTTAGTAACCATCAATTTATAATTAGTGGTGTCAAATCAATAAGGTCCATATTTTTTCAATATCACAAATACAAATAAAAAATTTGATAATTGATATGAAAATAAACGTTTTAATGAAGAAAATAAATAATGATTGGGACGTCCCTAAATAATATAATTGACACTAATTTATTTTTTTGATAAGTAAGTATATTATAATAACAAAAGCGGGAAAGAAGGTGTCGCGTCCTATGTACACAAGATGATTATTCCAATAATTATAGATTACAAATTTTAGGACACTAAATATTATGAGTATTTATTAAAATTAAAATTTATAAATAATGTGTACAAATTTTATTTATATTTTTAAAATAATTTATTTGTTGAATAAATATTATATATGTATGTAAATATGTGATAAAATGATCCATAAATTATTTTTCAAAAAAGAACATTATATTTTGTATTGATTCGAAAACCTTTACGTAGACTAAAAAGGAGCCTAAAAGTAAATGAAGCTAGATCGCGTAATTCTTTGAGAGGTGTGACTATTCGTTCGAAACTTCGAATGGGTAGGAATGTAAGGATACGACTATACGAGAAATCGAGGATCCGTGGGGCCGTGAATCCGTGATGTATGGGGTAGACGGGCAGGCTGACCGCGTCAGCGGGCCCATTTAATTGTTGGACCAGACTGGAATGACAGTCAACATAAATTGCAACTACAACTACATTATTGGTAAAATTGCGGGGTCGCCGGGTCGGTACATTTTTAAAAAAATTATAACTTCTTTAATCTAGTGTATTTTTATAATCACATTTTGAAAGGGAAAATAATTACGATATTCTTAATTAGATTGAAGCGCTATGTTTTTATATCACGATTTAAAAATATCAGGTTAAATTTATGAATTACGGTGCAATGAGACTATGAAATTAAATTATTGAATCGCGGCGTAAAAAATAATGTAATGAAATTTATGAACCATAGTTTAAAAATAAACTAGAAAATTAAACTTTGAGATGTTAAAAAAAAAAAATACTTTTGGAATAATATTTTAAAAAATAAACTTTTACAATTGAAAAAAATGGTGAATTTTTGGGTTAAAAAAAGACCTGCCAAATTTTACCCTATATTATATTTGTTGGTACGTGCTTTTGTTTGTATATTCAAATCTATTAGCTCTTAACCAACTGAGCTAAACACGTAAGGACTGAAACGTGTTTTTGTGTGTTTTGTAATAAGTGCTTTTGTGTGTTTTGTAATAAGAGAGAAAGACTAGCTTGTCCTTTTCTTACAAATTTATGAAGAAGCCTACGTCTATACCTACCCTTCTTTTCCTCATAAACCTTTTTTAGTCTGAGAAATAATTTTAGTTGCATGCTGACTTTAAAGGAGGGAATACCACCTTGACCATCTTATAAATTAGGTAAATCTAATTTAACTAACAATATTTTATAATGATCAAATTAACCAATTAATTTTTAATTTGGTTGTAATGTCGTCTTCACTGTTTCATAAAGACCAAATTAACCAACCAACTTCTGTTAATATCTTCATTTTATGGCAATTTCTTGACCCGATATTAACAGAAGTTGGTTGGTTTATTTGGTCGTTATGAAACGGTGAAAACGACATTGCAACCAAATTAAAAGTTGATTGGTTAATTGGTCGTTATGAAAACGTCGTTGGTCAAATTAGATTTCCTCAATTTATACGGTGGTCAAAAAGGTGGTATTCCCCTTTAATGGACAAGTCTAAATTTATCTATATCAATTAAATCTTCTGCAAGACGGTTTTACGGATCTTAATTCGTAAGATATAGCTCCAATCTTTTACAGTTCAACTCACTAATATACAGTGGGTCGAGTAAAAAAAATTTGTCTTATAAAAAATATCCGTAAGACTGTCTTATATAAGTTTTTACCATTAAAGAATTGTGTTTCGTCGGTGAAAATTATGAAGAAGCCTACGTCTATAGACTCTATACCTACCCTTCTTTTCCTCATAACCCTCTTAGTCGAGAGTGTAAGTTAATAATCTTAAACCTTAGATCTTGAACTCAATGATAATCACAATGGTATACAAAATGCTCTTAATTAAAATACCTGATGAAGACATATTGCTTCTAATAATTTGCCCTTGATCTGAAATTTGCAGTATAATAGAGAAGAAGAGGCAGAATATGGTTTCTCCCTTTTGGCCTAAAACCCTAATGAGTTGATTTAACATAATAGATGAATATGATGAGTATTACATCTCTTTTATAGGTAAAGGAAGAACCAAATTCCTATTAGGGTTTTAATCTCAACCGTCCATCAAGGTAGAGTTTATTTAGGAAACTTACCCTTTTTACAAATCAAAATTTATTGTAATTTAGTAATTTCCAAATCAACCGTGATTCTCACTTATTGACCATATATAGATTTTCTTGACCTGCAAGAAATATATCTTGCAGTCTCCCACTTGGTCAAAGTGATAATCCTTTAATGGTTAATCTTGAAAAACATAAGGTGCGCATAATTACTAAATTAATAACATGATGGTTAACATAACACCTTCGCAAAACAAGCTATCCATGAGAGTCATAGCGGTTTCACATTATCAGGTTTTCAACATGGTTCCTTTCATGTACTACAACATAAATAACTTAGTTTACTAGGCCTTTTAAGCAAGGGTATAAGGGTCCAATAATGTTCTTTCTTCAAGAACTATTTCTGTTATCAATTATCCATTCACATAAAGTATACAAAATATGGAAACAGAAATAAAATTCAGAATGTCATAAATAAGAGCTCAATAGAAGTTCAATGTATAAGCATAATAAACGATAAATTAATAATCAGTCACTCTCTCTAGACCCATACTTAAAGTATGTTCATGAAAAGTCTTAGGAGGTAACCCCTTCGTAAGTGCACCTGCAACCATAAGTGTTGTGCTTATACGTTCAATGAACAACTGTTTCTTCTGAATTGCTTGCTTCACCGATAGATACTTAAGGTCCATGTGTTTTGTCTCTTTAGAGTATCTATCATGCTTAGAGAAAAATACTGTTGCAGCATTATCACAATAGAGTTTCAACGGTCTAGAGACAAAATTCAAGTCTCTAAATCTTGAGATGAAATTTTGCAGCCATAAGCAATGATTTGTAGCTTCAAAGCAAGCTACAAATTCAGCTTCCATCGTGGAATTAGAAATAATAGACTCTTTTGCACTTTTCCATGAGATTGCTCCTCCAGCTAGTAGAAAAACATAACCAAAAGTGCTCTTTTAAAGTGTCTTTGCATCCAACATAATCGGAATCTGAATAGCCAACCAACTCTAATTGATCTGACTTCTTGAATGTAAGACAATAATCCTTCGTACCTTGTAAGTATCTCAAAACTTTCTTTTCTAGCTCTCCAATGATCCATTCCTGGATTTAATTGGTATCTTCCCAACATACCAACAACAAAGTTGATGTCAGGCCTTGTGCAAACTTGTGCATACATCAAACTTCCTACTAAAGAAGCATATGGTATGTTTTCCATTTGCTTACGCTCCAATTCATTTTTAGGACATTGATAGAGACCAAACTTGTCTCCCTTCTGAATTGGAGCAACGCCCGCAGTACATGTTGTCATTCCAAATCTTTCTAAAACTCTTTCGATGTATGTTTTCTGGGAGAGTTTAAGTAATCCACGTAATCTATCACGGAATATTTCTATCCCAATCTCGTAGGAAGCTTCACCCATGTCCTTCATCTCAAAATTTTTAGAAAGATAAGCTTTGGATTTGATGTGCGCGAACGCAACACGGGCAAGATTACCCGGTCGTATCAAGTAATAAAGTTCGAAGTACGAGTCGATCCCACGAGGATAGAGCTAGAAATAAATCCTAAGTACTAAAATTGGGCACACCTAATTTTATCTAAGCTAACGGAAATTAGATTTAAAATAAAAATAAACTAAACAAAATAAATGCAAGAAAGTAAACTAAATTAACGCGACAATGAAATGGCGGCAACATCAAATCAAAGTTTTAAAAAAATAGGATTCTGATATTTCTAGTCTAGCCAATGTTTAATTTAACTCTCTCTATTTTTCTTAACTCAATTTTTCGGTAGTCGGGTGCGCACTAATATTTTCTATGGGCTTTCGCTACGTATAGAAAACCTGGCTATCACTCATCCTTGCTACGGGCTCATATCATTGCAACACATAACCTAGGGGAGAAAATAGCCGCGTGGTAGATCAAACACCCAATGACTATCTACGGCCTTCGACAATCGGTGTGCCTTAGAGACGTAAACAATTATCACGATTTTCGAAATAATAGGAAGAGCTTTCGCTTCGTATCCTATCATTCTAGGGTTCATCTAATGATTCATGACTTCATTAAAAGCATTAAGCACACAATGATAATAACAAAAAATATATGAGTAATACATCAAATAGAGATAAATTAAATTAAAACATCACATTCAACTTAGATAATGATCACAATCTAAAAATATATTTAGCTCATCATCAAGGTATCAAAATAAATGCAAAGTTTCTCCAAAAATTACAACATTAAAATAAATAAAGAGGTGGAAGAATTAAACCAATTAATGTTGCAATCGTGGGTTGACTTCACTTAATCTTGCTCCCTTGACCCTTGATTTGATGCTCCAAGCTTTTCAAAATGGATGCATTTTTGAATTAGGTGGAAAGGTGAAAAAAGTGGAATTAATGGTGTTGAAGAGTTTTAGGGCTACTGCCCTAAAACCTGAAGGCTCTCCTTCAAAAATATCCCGGCTGGAATCACAAAAAGTGAGAGCAAAGGAGGCAGGGGGCAGCCAGGGGCAAAATAGGAAGAGCAATGGAGTTTGAGGGCATAATTGGGAAGAAAAGAGAGGCTGGGCACGGCATGGATCGCGGGCAGAACCGAGAAGAGGTAGCGGGTCATCCAGCTGGAAAACAGGAAAGGAATGTGAGAGGGAAGTGGGTTGGATAGTGGGCTAATGGGCAAGTGGGCTGGAGATGCACGCGAGCTGACCCGGATCCATGAAGCTTCACACGGGCCGCGCTAATGGGCAGGAGGCGGCAGAACGCGCCAAGTGGCACCATCAAATGGGCGACAACGCGGAGGGACTTTCCTGATAATTGCACCAGCTCCCTTGTTCTTTTAATAATTGCTCCGGTACCCCTAGTCTTCCTGAATTGAGCGCCGCCTTCCAGGTTCCTTCCAAGTTTGCAAAATGGTCATTCGTTAGCTTTTTTCAGCCTCCGTTAGCCTCTGAATGCCTTGGAACCTTTACGGACTTAACGGGCATTGACCAAATACTTTCCAAATTAACTTTTAAGCCCGAAATTTTCTCGATTTGCATGTATTGAGTCATAAAACCTCGAATATCTTCGAGATACCTACATGAAGGACAAAATACATAAAAAAATAGTATCTCAAATGCAATAAATCATTAACCAAAGCTCAAAATAATCAATAAAATTCCGAAAAATAATGAAAATAAAAGGAAAATAACAAGCTTATCAACACCCCCAAACTTAAGCTTTGATCGTCCCGAGGAAAGGGAGATATGGATTGTGGAGAAGCTCGAGAACAAGATGGAATGAAGAAGGCACTCAATCAAGATCCCACATGCATTACCATGAAAGAAATCAAACTCAAGATTATAAAGATGCATAACCAAGGTATGATGTGATTTCAATGCTAGCAACTTTCCTCCAACACTTACTTAAAAACATGAAGCACAAACCCATGACTAAATAGCATCACTCTAGCTAGGATTGAACATTCAATGAGATACCAAGCATGAGCAATCAAACCGAAAGAGATATGCTTCACAAGGCACTAACTCATGGCATGACAATATCAATAGGACTTTTGCAAAGATTGTAATACTAGGCCAAGGTTTGGGCTACAAATGAAAGATAGGATAGCAAGTCAAGAGAGCAAAGAATTTGAAGTCTTCACATTATGACTAGCTTCACGAAAGCACGACTCTTCAAATAACTACAACTTACTTCAACAACCCCTTAAACGTTAAACTTTGGGTTGAAAAAGTATCCATCTACAAGAAACAATTAAACATCACCCTTATATCTCCTTGAGAAATGAAGAACAATGGCATTTTTTTTTCTTTTGTGTCCACCCTTTATTTTTCTTTTCTTTTCTTTCTTTTTCATTGCTTTCCAAGGGGGCTCTTTTCTTTTTCATTTCAATTTTTTTTTCACCACCATTCAACAGCAATTCAAATCCCCAACATCAACAACAATAAGAACAAAACCTTCATGAAGCACACACTTCCCAACAAGATTACAAAAATAAAATAATTCATTCCAAACCATGCACTCTTGAAGGGCGACAGTAGAAGTGTATAGGCTCATGGGATAAGTCAATGTGGGTGATCAAAATGAAGGCGAATGGGGGTCATTGTGTGCTCTAGGCACACGCCATTCTTTCAATAAGGCTCAAATGGGACACTGGGGATTTAATGTGAACATGGGTAGGTCGATATGGCATAAAAGAGTCAAACATGGCCTATATCATGTTATTGTCATACTCACAAGCCAAGCAATTCATTAATCTCGAAATCATCCAACGGCATCACAACTCACAACAAGGTACTCATAACACATGCACAACCAAAGCTAGAGCTTAGCTTAAAAATTATCAAGAGATCCACACATGGGCGCTATTTAACATGAATGAGGGAAAGCTAGCACAAAAATCACAAAATATCCTCAATTATGCATGTAATAATCTCAAGACCGAATCCAAGAAAATAATGCACATACAACTCAATGAGCACCAAAGTGATGAAATGAATGATCAAAGCATAATTAATGGGGTCCAAATTAGCTTGAAATTTTCTAAAAATTTTCAAAATTTTCCCAAAAATCGAGGGCAAAGATAAGGCCGACCCCACCCCCAAACTTAGAACCGAACATTGCCCACAATGTTCATGATCATAAAAATGCATATAAAAAGGGGGGGGGGAGAAAAGGGAAGAGAAAGCTCTCTCAAAGTCGGTGCACTTGAAGTCCAAGCCATGAATACGTCGCTCCATGAATCTTCATGAATCTCCGCGAGTCACCCCCAAACTTCAATAATTGCTCAACCCCTACATCAAATCAAAGCTCAAAAGAAATGAATGAGAGCAATTATATTGCAAATAAAAGTAAAATAAAGAAAAAAAATATTTCTGGTGTGGGGACTCTATGTACACCTCCCTACAAACCCACAAACTTGGGAGGGCTTCGAAAAGCGACTCAAAATACAAGACATATAAATACAAAATAAATAAAAGAAACCAATTTTTCGCCTACGGAGGCACCGGTTCATTTAGAAACGCGCACATGGCATTCCCATAAAATCCATAACCAAGGAAGTGCTTTAATTGAAGTCATTTAAACTTGAACACCTCCTTAGTTGCCGACTCCCGAAAAATAGGCCATTTGAAAATGTCGGCAATAGGAAATATCACACCCAACTCACTTAAGTGTATGAATTCTTCTTGATGCTCGAGAGGCGGGTGGAAATAAGAAATTTGAGCCTCAATGCTCGGTGGAGTGTAGAAGTCAGGGAACGGTTCTTTGAAGCTTTCATTTGGGCCAAAAGAAGCATCCTCTTCAAAAATGCTTGGATGTTCCATCTCATTACTAACATACTCTTCAAGGGTGGGAGAACTCGGCATAGGGTGGGGAGCATGATTGATCACTTCACACTCACAAGCTTCTATACTTTGGTCTTCCACCACGACATGTATATGAGATTGAGGCGCTTCCAAGTAGGTTGTCCCAAGATACTCGAAATTCCACTCTCATTAGTGAGAGAGAGATCATTGCAAAGCTCCATTTCCATTGGGTTTTCCACGGCATTGAGTTGAAGGTCTTCTTGAGGTGATTCTTCAAGGGCAATACCAAATTTTCGCATTGTAGCTTCCCAATTGTGAGGAGGGACTAGGATCTTGATGGCTTCTATCAACACAGCTACTTGAGCCTTTAGACTTTGAATTGTTTCTTCTTCCGTGAGAGAGTGTTGCTCAACTTCCTAAGGGTAATTGTTGCTCACAGAATTCGGATCAAAGGGGTGATGATGGGGGTCTTCATGATGATAGTGAGAGGAGGAAGCATAAAAATTCGACTCCATCCCAAATGCACACGGATATGGAAAATGATTTCCATAAAAATTCTCGCAAATTAAGCTCGGATGGACCAGAGTATAATTCATAGCCTCGGATGACGCCATCTCATTCTCATAAATTCTCGGCATTCCATTCCATGCCCCTTGATCAAAGTCCCAATTTACATTGTTCCAAGCCATCACTTCAAGCTAGCTACAAGAACACTCACTAAACAAACAAGATCAAATGTAAAAGAACTATATAAAAAAAAAACTACTCTAAAAGAAAGCAAAAACTAACTACAACTAAAATTAAAGCAAATAGAGAAAAAAGAAAAAAAAAATGCTTAAATTAAAATTAGGCAAGCTTGGCATTAATATCAAGATAAATTCTAGAAATCTATCCCCAGCAGCGGTGCCAAAAACATGATGTGCGCGAACGCAACATGGGCAAGATTACCCGGTCGTATCAAGTAATAAAGTTCGAAGTACGAGTCGATCCCACGAGGATAGAGTTAGAAATAAATCCTAAGTACTAAAATTGGGCACCCCTAATTTTATCTAAGCTAACGGAAATTAGATTTAAAATAAAAATAAACTAAACAAAATAAATGCAAGAAAGTAAACTAAATTAACGCGATAATGAAACGGCGGCAACATCAAATCAAGGTTAAAAAAAATAGGATTGTGATATTTCTAGTCTAGCCAATGTTTAATTTAACTCTCTCTATTTTTCTTAACTCAAATTTTCGGTAGTTGGGTGCGCACTAATATTTTCTACGGGCTTTCGCTACGTATAGAAAACCTAGCTATCACTCATCCTTGCTACGGGTTCATATCATTGCAACACATAACCTAGGGGAGAAAATAGCCGCGTGGTAGATCAAGCACCTAATGACTATCTACAGCCTTCGACAATCGGTGTGCCTTAGAGACGTAAACAATTATCACGATTTTTGAAATAATAGGAAGGGCTTTCGCTTCGTATCCTATCATTCTAGGGTTCATCTAATGATTCATGACTTCATTAAAAGCATTAAGCACACAATGATAATAACAAAAAATATATGAGTAATACATCAAATAGAGAGAAATTAAATTAAAACATCACATTCAACTTAGATAATAATTACAATCCAAAAATATATTTAGCTCATCATCAAGGTATCAAAATAAATGCAAAGTTTCTCCAAAAATTACAACATTAAAATAAATAAAGAGGTGGAAGAATTAAACCAATTAATGTTGCAATCTTGGGTTGACTTCATTTAATCTTGCTCCCTTGACCCTTGATTTGATGCTCCAAGCCTTCAAAACGGACGCATTTTTGAATTAGGTGGAAAGGTGAAAAAAATGGAATTAATGGTGTTGAAGAGTTTTAGGGCTACTGCCCTAAAACCTGAAGGCTCTCCTTAAAAAATATCCCGGCTGGAATCACAAAAAGAGAGAGCAAAGGAGGCAGGGGGCAACCAGGGGCAAAATAGGAAGAGCAATGGAGTTTGAGGGGCATAATTGGGAAGAAAAGTAAGGCTGGGCACGACATGGATCGCGGGCAGAACCAAGAAGAGGTCGCAGGTCAGCCAGCTAGAAAACGGGAAAGGAATGTGAGAGGGAAGTGGGTTGGATAGTGGGCTGATGGGCAAGTGGGCTGGAGATGCACGTGGGCTGACCCGGATCCATGAAGCTTCACACGGGCCGCGCTAGTGGGCAGGAGGCGGCAGAACGCGCCAAGTGGCACCATCAAATGGGCGACAACGCGGAGGGACTTTCCTGATAATTGCGCCGGCTCCTTTGTTCTTTTAATAATTGCTCCGGTACCCCTAGTCTTCCTGAATTGAGCGCCGCCTTCCGGGTTCCTTCTTGGTTTGCAAAATGGTCCTCAGTTAGCTTTTTTCAGCGTCTGTTAGCCTCTGAATGCCTTGGAACCTTGACGGACTTAACGGGCATTGACCAAATACTTTCCAAATTAACTTTTAAGCCCTTGAATTTTCTCGATTTGCATGTATTGAGCCATAAAACCTCGAATATCTTCGAGATACCTACATGAAGCACAAAATACATAAAAAAAAAATAGTATCTCAAATGCAATAAATCATTAACCAAAGCTCAAAATAATCAATAAAATTCCGAAAAATAATGAAAATAAAAGGAAAATAACAAGCTTATCAGGTTTCATGCATTAAGCCAAGATCACTACTTGCCAATAATATGTCATCAACATACTGAACCAAAAATATGAACTTACTCCCACTGATCTTGAGGTATATCCATGGATCTACTATATTTTCTTCAAAACCAAAAACATTAATGGTTTCGTTGAATTTTAAATACCATTGCTAGGAGGCTTGTTTAAGTCCATAAATTGATTTCTTAAGTTTGCAGACCATGTCTTCCTGTCCTTCCGAGGTAAAACCTTCAGGTTGACGCATGTAAACTTCTTTTTGTAGCTCATCATTAAGAAATGTTGTTTTCACATCCATTTGATGTAACTCTAAGTCATAATGAGCTACTAAGGCCATAATAATTCTGAGAGAGTCTTTTTTTGACATTGGAGAAAAAGTCTCTTTATAATTTATGCCATGTTTTTTAGTAAAACCTTTGGCTACAAGTCTAGCTTTATATCGCTCAATATTGCCATGACAGTCGCGTTTGGCCTTGTAGACCTATTTACACCCAACTGTTTTGTGTCCTTCCGGCAAATGAGTTAGTTCTCAGACTTGATTATCTGCCATTGATTTCAACTCATCCTTCATGACATCAATCCATTTATCAGAATTATTACTTGTAATGGCTTGTGAATAAGAAACTGGGTCTTTCATTATCCCTATGTCAAAATCAGATTCTTGTAGATAAACAATGTAATCATCATGGATAGCACTTCGTTTTTCTTGTTGAGATCTTCTCAATGCTGGTTCCTGTGATTGTTCTACAATTTCTTCATTGGCAATGATTTCATTAGGGGGTTATGGTTGATGTGGTCGTGGCTCTTCATCATTTATCGGTTCAACAATGAGTGGAGCCACAGGTGATCCTTCGACGTTTAACGGTTCAACAATGGAAGGATTCACATTGTCTGTTTGATTACTGGGTAATGGGATTGTTACCCTAACTTCGTGAACAGACTTATCTTCCACAAATATACTCCCACTAATCATGCCATCATCAATGAATTTGACATTACCAGTTTCCACAACTCGCAGCTTATGGTTAGGACAATAAATTATATACCATTTGGATTTTTCAGGAAAACCAATGAAATAACCACTTATGGTTTTAAAATCCAATTTGTTTGCTTGAGGATTATATACCTTCGCTTCAACTAGTCGTCCCCAAACTTGCAGGTGTTTTAAACTAGGTTTCCAGCCTTTCCACAGCTCAAAAGGAGTTTTTGGAACTGCTTTACTGGGAACCCTATTTAAAATATATACGGCCATACGAAGAGCATATGTCCACAACGTAATGGGCAACTTAGCATGACTCATCATACTTCTAACCATTTCCAAAAGCGTGCGATTTGCTTTCGGCTACACCATTACGCCATGGAGAATCGGCATTGTGTATTGACCTACAATTCCAAGTTTTCGAGGAGTACGGCAAAGGTCGGGATGTTGTCCTGTTTCATCATACCTGCCATAAAATTCTCCACCTCTATCGGACCTTATGATTTTCACTTTTCTTTCTAATTGCCTCTCAACCTCAGTTATGAATGTTTGTACAAAATTCAGAGATTGAGATTTGTTATACAATAGATAGAGATAACAGTAACGTGAATAATCATCTATAAAGGTGATGAAATATATTTCTCCCCCAAACGTTGGAACATCAAAAGGTCCACAAATGTCTGTATGTATTATTTCAAGAAGCTGAGAACTTCTAGTGGCTCATTTCTTTGTGTGTTTTGTTGCTTTGCCTTTAATACAATCCACACAACTATGATAATTAGTAAAATCTAGGTTCGGTAAAACCCCATCTTTTACTAATCTTTGAAGTCGTTCACGGGATATATGTCCCAACTTCTGATGCCACAAAAGTGAAGAGTCCTTTTTCATTACACGATGTACAGTTCCTTTCATTATGATGCAGAGTCAATTGGGTTTCAGGTAAGGATGGAGAAAACAAAGTAAATTTGTAAAAACCATCCACAAGAATTCTAGAACCAAATTTAATAGAATCTTTATATAAATTGAAACTTCCAGTACCCAAATCAAACATAAATCCTTGTAAATCAAGTTTTGAAACTGAAACTAAGTTGCGGGAAATAGATGGAACATAAAGAGTTTGAAATAAATCTAAATAATGTCCTTTTGCATGAACAAGACGATATGTTCCAATAGCTTCGACATGAGCTTTATTGTCGTTTCCCACAAATAAAAAGTTTTCAGTTGAGTTTATGATTTGGGTTGTAAGGTATCCCTGCATCGAATTAGAAACATGAACATTAGCACATGTATCCAACCACCATGAATTTGAAGGCACATTAGAGAAGTTACATTCTGAAAAACTTACGAATCTCAAAGGATTACCTTTACTTTCAAACCATTTACGACGTTTCTAGAAATCTTTCTGGAAGTGTCCAGATTTCTTGCAGAAACGACAAACTTCTTCTTTCTTTTCCTTGACTTGAGGGGGTTGGACGTTATTATTCATTTTGGGTGGTGCTCTTTTCTGGCCTTTTCCAGCCTTTTTCCCAAACTTATGATTTGTTCCTTGAATTGTGAGATGCGCAATATTAACACCTTGTTGAGTTAGCCTTGCTTCCTCTTGAACTAGCATGTTAGATAGTTCATTCACTGTCCACTTTTCCTTAATGGAATTATAGTTCACTTGAAAAAGGGGCATACTGTGGAGGAAGAGAATTTAGGATAAAATGGACAAGAAAATTCTCATCCACTTTCATTCCTAAATTCTGAAGCTTAGCTGCAAGATTTTGCATCTCAATAATATGATTGTGCATTGACCGTGCACCATCAAACTTCATAGTAGTGAGTTCTGACATTAATTTCCCTGCAAGGGACTTATCTGCAGTCTTAAAGCGTTTTGCAACGGATTCCATGAATTCCCTAGCCACTTTCGTTTCAGGAAGAGAGGTCTTGATGTTTGCAGCAATTGTCATTTGCATGAACATAAGGCTCAATCTGTTACTTTTCTCCCATAGTTTATGGAGATCTTTATCCTCTTTGGAACTTTCTGCGGTTAATGCAGAAGGTTTTTCAGTTTGGAGTGCAAGATCGAGATCAAGAACACCCAAAGTGAATTCAACGTTCTCACGCCATTCTGAGAAGTTGGTACCATTGAGAGAGGGTACAGATGAAGTATGCGAGTGCAAATTAACGGGAACAAGAGCTGAAATATTATAGAGATATACACAAATTAGAAATTGTCTAAATGTACAAAAGAAGATTCTCCTGTGGGTAGAACTTCCACTAAATTAATTATGAGTCATTATTCCAAATTAATCATGTGTACAAGAACAAGATAAATATCTGTGGATATTTTTCTTTTCTCTAACACATCAATTTTAATGTTGTTCAAACACGTGGATCAGAATCACCTGTGGGTGATTACCGTTCTAATATGTATGTAAAACGTAGAAGACTCATCAATAAACATTAACATTAAATAACATCAATTTAATTATCAATTATCACTGTGGTGATAATTAGACTTTATACATATCAAAACGGTTAGTGCGGAAAAAACATAAGTAATTTTTCTTAAAATAATATAAAATTCATAAAATTTTGAAGAAAAAAATTTTGAAGGCCAAAATAGGATCGTATTGTAAACAACTTCATTGCCAATTTCATATTTCAAATTCTCAATCCGACATAAAAATCATCATTATTTACTATTACTAAAATCATTATTAGTATTATTTGCATAGTAAAAATAAATAAATAAATAAAAATTCCATGAAGTGCCGCTGATGAATCGGCTGGCAATCTGATGGGTTTAACAATCATCTTATATTTAAGAATAATAGACAACATAAACCCTTTTTAACATTAAGATGATTGATATCATACGAAAAGAATAGTACACCCCTACTTTCAGGTATGGTTTTATATCATATGAAGTTACATACATTCCTTAAAAGTTCTGTAGATGGTATTCATAACAATAAAACAATTTCTTCATAATATTGCATTCAAGTTCAATCATTCACAAGGAAAAAGGTGGCTGACAAGAACAATTTAGAAGCCCGATGAAGAAGAAAAGTAAACATGCGGCTTTAGTTTTTTTTTAATCAATAATAATATTGCATGCCTCTTTAATGGATGATCACAAGTTCGTAACATTGCTCTGATACCAACTGTAAGTTAATAATCTTAAACCCTAGATCTTGAACTCAATGATAATCACAATGACATACAAAATACTCTTAATTAAACTACCTGATGAAGACATATTGTTTCTAATAATTTGCCCTTGATCTGAAATCTGCAGTATAATAGAGAAGAAGAGGCAGAATATGGTTTCTCCCTTTTGGCCTAAAACCCTAATGAGTTGATTTAACGTAATAGATAAATATGATGGGTATTACATCTCTTTTATAGGCAAATGGATGACCAAATTCCTATTAGGGTTTTAATCTCAACCGTCCATCAATGTAGAGTTTATTTAGGAAACTTACCCTTTTTACAAACCAAAATTTATTGTAATTTAGTAATTTCCAAATCAACCGTGATTCTCACTTATTGACCATATATAGATTTTCTTGACATGCAAGAAATATATCTTACAGAGAGTTGCATGCCGACTTTAATGGACAAGTCTATACATCAATGAAAGAATTGCTGTGTGTTAGTAAAATCCGTCTTGTAAAACTTATGGTGGTTCCTAAGTTCTTAGAACTTCCTATTGTGTTCACTTTGTACTTTTTAAATTCAAATTATTATTATGTTTTTCAAATGAAAATTCGAGCTTATATTTTTTCAAAATCATCGAACGCTTAATATGTAATACTCCATTTTTTTTTGTGTAGTTTGGAGTAGTTGTAATTTTATTTTCAATAATTAAATAAAACTATGTATTTTCGGTTTGTCTATTTACATGATTTCGTATTATGAAATCACAGCTTAGAAAGGAGAATTTTGACGCCCGAGTTCCAATTCCAGCAGCAATAAAACTCCAAGAAACAGAGAACATAACAGAGGAAGTAGTGACAACTACACTAAGAAGGGCCATCAGCTTTTACTCAACCATTCAAGCTCATGACGGCCACTGGCCTGCCGAATCTGCTAGCCCTCAATTCTTTATCCCTCCTTTGGTAAGTGGTAACTATATAGTATCCAAATTACTATTTTACAAAATAATGATATTTAGACCATTAACAGATACTACTATATGTGAATTAATGATTCTGAAAATGGATCACAATATACTTGCCTTGGTTGGCAAGGTATGATGTTCAAGGTTCAATACATGTGTTTACATCTGGGATGGCATCATAGAAACTATAAAGCAACAGAATAATTTACTCTGTAGTATCTACTACTCCTTCCTCTATTTCAAAATAAGTGTTATTTTAGTAAAGTTTTTTTTGTTCCAAAATAAGTGTCATAATAGAATTTCAAGAAACATTTGTTCATATTTTGTCAAAACTACCCTTATTTATTATTTTCAAATTAAATGATGTTATAGAGGGATTGTTAAGAGGAAAGAGAAAATATTAATACAACTTAACTATCTTAAATGAATTTAAATAAGGGTATATTAGTTTTTTTATAAGTTTCCTTAATCTCTGTGTGAATTACTAAAACGACACTTATTTTGAAACGGAGGGAGTATCTACTATCTACTACTACTATAAAACTCTATATTGTTTCTTATAACTTAACGTATGGACAAAACTAATTAAACACCCACAATTGAATTAATGTCAAACAAATCCTCCAATGTTGAGAAATGTATAAAACCCATTAGGTTACACATTAACGTTAATGTAAGTATGTTGTCTATAGTTATTATATTTTGTGATATATTGATATATAATAACGTTAAAGTAACTATGTTGTCTTCAAATTAACCACTAGTATGAATATGTATACATTTTTCTGTTTTCCTTTGTTTGGTTTATTACAATATCTAATATTACATAAATTGCAGCGACAGAGAGCGTGCGAGAGAGAGAGAGAGAGAGAGAGAGAGAGAGAGAGAAGCAGAAGCTTGAGAGATAGCTAAAAGATGAATGATTCTTTCTTAATACAACAATTGTGAGAGTGAGTAATAAGTATATTAACCTTAGATCTTGAGGTTATGCTTTTAAACTACTTCAAAATTGTTATGATAAAATTGTGGCAGATATTACTAAAGGTATATGAATGTATTGAACTATAATAACATATTTGTTAGTGATCAGTATCGAGATATTTAGTAAATTGATGACGTGTTTAGTGATTATCAGTGAACAAACTAAGAGAATTGTGTTACGAAAATGAATTATACTTTCAAGAAGATGGCAGAAAAAATGGAAAATACATTATTTGTTGGAGAAGAAAGTGAAAGTTTACATTTTACTCCCTTTAATATTTTGACAATTACAAGTAGCCTTAAAGATGAACATATTGATACCTATCAAACCAGTAGTCAGTTAACTAAGCAATTGTTAGGATTTTCACTATCATTTTGATGTTGAAATTTTTGAATAGACCGCATATATTTAGAAATGTACAGAAACCCTTATGATACATATTAACATTATGTAAATATATTGTCTCTGATTATTTTATTTCTTAATATGGATATATAACATTTTAAAAATAAATAGAAAATATATTATTAATTCATTATCTTTAAATTAATCATACTATGAATATTTACATTTTTCGAAGTAAGGTCACTTAATTTGAAAATGAGATTTTAATTTTGTTTTATGTTTGTATAAAAAAAGAAATATAATAAATGAAATTTCTTTAATTATTAGATTTTGAAAAGTTTAATTTCTTTTTAGGGAGGAGCTATTTCCACTATATTTTTTTTTCTTATCCACTACATCATGAATTATTGCATTAAATAATTGAATCTTTGGACATAATTGTCCTTTCTATACTTGTCATTTGAAGTAAAATACTCCTATATATGTTTTATTTCTAAATTAAATTTTAATTCTAAAAAAACAAGATAGTTTTTTTTTAAAAGATAGTTGTTCTTTTTCTATTTTTTATTTTTTCCAAAATACTTTAAGTCTCAAAAAACAAGGTAATTTTTTTTGTAATAATTATATTTAATTAATTTTGTCTATGATTTGTGTGTCATACTCCATTATCGTAAAAATAATATTATCAAGACACTTGTCTACGAAAACTATAGAGAATATTAATTGGATATTTATCATCAAAATAAATAATTTAATTTAATTAAAAATTATTACTCTAAAAAAATCAATTCAATAATATCAATAAGCTAAGTATTATATTGAATATTAGTTTCACTCAACTCAATAATTAAACTGTCAAATCTTTTTTATTGATAGATAAAAAGTTTTAAAATTTCACGATACTATTTCACACTATTATTTTACTATTGGACAAAATTATTTTACTATTATATCAATTAAGGGCTCGTTTGTTGCAGTTTTTTCAAAACATAGCGTTTCTAAAACGCAGTTTTATTTTTGTAAACACGTTTGGAAAACTATTTCAAAACACTATTTTTTATAAATAGAATAGTTGTAAACGCAACATATTTTTAAAACGCTTCAAATTAGAGCGTTTTAAAACGTTGCACATTTTTAAAACATTGCGTTTCAAAACACTGCATTGAAACACTTTTAAATAGAAAACCCTGCGTTTTTTGCCAGAGTTTTAACCAAAACGCTCCCCCAAACAAGCACTAAATCTCACTTTTAAAATTTTCTTTTAATAACCAAATAGAGCACATTTTCTCAAAGTTTGGTAAACAAATGATGTTCTTAAGATATTAATTTATTGTTTATGCAAGATAACTTTAGCCATAAGATTAATTAATCAATAATTTAATAAAAAGTGAAAATAAAAATATTCTAACTATGATATTCATTAAAAAAATAATGTTAGAAGGTAATTAATCAGAGAAGTAACTTTATTAGTCAACTTAATATGAAGAAGTAATTATGGGTATATTTGTCCATACATGTCATTAATTAATAGAATAACTAATTATGTAATGGATAAGCAAAAAATGTAGTGGAATTAGCCCATCGGTTCTTTTTATTCTCTTAATAGTAGAGTCGTCAAAGTCGTGAATTAAGGCCGGGCAAAATAGTGACGGCCCAACCCAAGCCCACCACCCACCCGGGCCTTTGGGCAAAAAAATTACGGTCCTTACTTAACGGCGTTATATAACACATCAAAAGTTCAAAACACACATACTTACTAGTCTAACTTACATAATTACCATACAAATATAAACGTAACTTCAAATAAACGAAGTGACGAGACCAAATAAAAAATACATGCTTGTAGGATATTTTTTCTCATAGAACTAATTTTTTAATGTGTTTGAAGATCAGTTTTTCGGGTTCTAGCCCTAAGGCTCCGTTTGTTTCAGAGCCCACGTGCACAATGTTGGTAAGTTCTATGAAAATGTTGTGGAAAACATTTTCGTGTTTGAAACTTTTGGCATTTTTTAAAAAAAATTACTAATTTTTTTATTAAAAACCTCACAAATTAGCTTTGGATAATTTTGAATAATAAAAGCATAAAATTTCACATTATATAACACATCAAAAGTTCAAAACACACATACTAATAATTGTTTTTACTAGTCAACAACAAAACTAACTTACACTCTTGGGTCATGAATTACAGTTCTCACTTTTACCAGCAAAAGTGCAACAAAAGCAAATATAAACAAATGTAGTAACTTCAACAATTGAAAAAGAAACATTTTAAAATAGAAATAGAAACTAGAAAAACTATAATGAATAAATACAAAAAATATATTCTTATGCACATATTGAATATAAAATAGTGTTGAACAAATAAAAAATAAATGTGTCTATCTTTTCAATCTACAATTATAAATAATTTTTGAAAGATATTTTTTCTAAATAATATATGTGAAAATTTTAGTTATAAGCATTTAAATTGAATTTCTTATAAATATTGCACAAACTTTATTTATATTTCTAAACAATTTATTTGTTGAGTGAAATATTGTGTGTGTAAAAATAATGCAATTGTGTGTTTTCGAGGTCAACATGGAAAAGACTTTTAAAATGAATCCGTAAGTCATTTTCTGAAAATTTTCATTTTTTGACTCGAAAACCTTTTCTAGTTCAATGTTACCAAACAGGAAAAATAAAATGTTTTCAAATCATTTTGTGAAACAAACGGAGTCTAACTAGCAAATGTTCATTTTTTGATTCGCCCGACACAATCTAGCATTTAAATTTTATTTTTTTTTATCAAGTTTATACTATTGAGGCTTTTTATTAGCTAATATCAGATATAGATACTCAATTAAATAGATCAGTTTCAATAAAGTTACTAACCACAACCATACTAAACTTGGAAGATCAACTCAATTTCCTCTTTTTAAGTGTCATTTCCATCAATTTAGAATATGAGTTTTAACTAAAAAGAGAACAATGATTTGGAAATAGATCATACTATGTCATAAATTTATCTAATCAAAAGAAAAAATAGTCTAAATGAATGTCTGATAGTTTTTTCTTTTTAGATTTATGTTTTAGTTTTTAATTTTGTAAATAAGTTTAAGTGTTTAACTTTATGATCGGGCGGGCCGGGCTTTTCAAGCTTTTAAGGCGTTGCCAAACATGGAGGCCAAAGAGGTCGGCTTTTTCAGCTTTCTAAATTGAGGCCAGGCCCTTGAAAAGTCGGGTGAAGCTGGCCAGGGCTGGTGGGCATGAGCCAGGGGCTCAATTTTGACAACTCTACCTATTAGGTACAATAATACTAAAAAAAAGGAAGGGCCTATTTCTGCTACATTTTTTACTTATCCACTACATTACCATTTATCGAATCAATTAAACACATGTTTGGACAAAATTACCCCTTAATTACTTGTCTTTGTTAAGTTATCTAACAATGTTACCTTCCTCCTAATCACCTACCTACAAAATTTTCTAAGTCAAAATATATCAAATGATATTTGGTTGCTTTGGTTAAGTTATCTAACAATCTATTCTTTCGATCATGCTTATGCCTCGTTTCATGTTTCATTAGAAAATAATTAATTTATTAAAGTATTTATCTATCAAAAATATTAGATAATATGTGATACTTCATTACTATAATAAAAGATTAATTTGATTTAAACATTATTTTTTATTAATATCAATTCAATAATAATAATATGGTAGGTATTGAATTGATTATCAGTTAATCTATTCATAATTAATATTTAGAATCAATTGTCATGGTGACAAATATACCAAACTTTAAGTAGACAAATATACAAAACTTTACAAAATATGATTTTACTATTCAATATTTTTTTACAATTTTATTATCGATATTTTTTAAATTATAACTTGTAATTAATCTAATTCTATTTTTTTATTTCAGTAAATACCGAACCCATGTTTTCTTAAAATCCGGTTGATAATATTTGTTATAATATTTGTTTTTTATTATGTAACATGACTCTAGCCATGTATTTTATTGATTTAACATTTAGGAAAAATAAAAAAAATAATGTATCATATTAATTAAAAAATCATGTTAGTTGATTTGTTAAAAATTAAAAAATAATATAGAAATATGAAATATATTGCTCAACTTTAAATGATAAGTAATTAATAAATGAGTAGTTTTGTCCAAGCATATATAGGTTAAAAGTAATAATTAATAATGAAGTGGATAAGTAAAAAATATAGTGCAAATAGTCTTTTCCTAAAAAAATCATTAACAACACGTCCACATGCACTTGACTACCTACCTTTATTTTACTAGAACTATATACTATCTACTACTATTATAGAAGTCTAGGTTGTCTCTTAAACTTACTACATGGACAAAACTAACTTTGCACCTAATAAACACTCGCAGTTGAATTAAGATTTAACAAGTAAATTTATCATAAGTGAAAAAATAATGTATTGATATAAATAACCCTAGATTAAATAGATTACTCGCCATTAATTAAGGGTAAACAAGTAAATTTTATGGGATAATCAATTTCATGAAGAATGAAATAATAAATTGGTTTCTCAACTTATACCTAACTTAATATTAGATCCTACATTTTTTTAATTCTTTTCATTTTGTCTCATATATCGATTTTTTGTCAGATTGTCTCTTCTTGTCATTATCATTACAATTGTCAACAAATATTTTTAAATATAATGAAAATACCCTTACTAAGTTGAGGGACCAAAAATTTATTCGAATCTATGAAATAAAATGGTTTTACCTTTTTAAATATGTTAAAGTTTTGTTACAAAAAAATTGGGTAAACATTATAAGAAATATATGTGAGACTTTTACTATAATTTTTACTATAATAATATATTCGTTAGTGAGAATTGAAATATTAAGTAAATCGTTAGCGTGTTTAGTAATTACGAGTGAACACGTTAAGATAAATGAGTTGAAAAGTGTGCTTTAATTTCAAGATGATGAAGAGAAAATGGAGAAACAGTCAATGAATATATGTGTTCTGTTGGAGAAGAAAGCTATAATCTACATCTTGCTCCCTTGAATTTTTTGACTACTATAAGCAGTCTTAAAAGACTAATATATTTGTCCCTAAGTTCTATATCTTACTAAGTTATAGATTTTATAATAAATCTCTATTCAGTTAACTAAATAACTTTTGTTAAAGCCTTATATCTCTATTCTCTATATCTGTAAAAGTGTGAGTTGTTTCTTACAAATTAATGTATATGATAAAATTAGGGATGACAATTTTGAACCGAACCGTGGATATCTGAATTAAATTGAACCAAAGTTGATGATTATTAACTGGCTTGATGATATGGGGCAGATGATGGGAAATAACCGAAATGAAAAATTAGGGAATGATTAGGTTTTAGTATTAGAAATACCCACCCCATTACCCGCCCAATTCCTTGAACCGTTACCCGAACTACTAATAATATAGATTTAATCTTTATTCATACAAATATTTACCAAATAACCTAGGTATATATAAATAAATATATATGTGTGTGTCTGTGTGCATGTGTTTTATATAGAAAACAGAAAACTCTTAACATTATTTTCAACCACGCAAATTTGCCATTCTGTGTGCTTAATCGCTCACTCATCTTTATCACTTCAAAGTCTACATCTCTGGTAATCAGTATGAATTTCTATCAATCAAACTAATTTATAGACATCAATAACAATTGATCAACCAAACACTACTGACATATCAATAATGTCCACTTCTCTCTCACACACACAATGTCTATTATGTTGGCAAACAAGTTTCAGGTAAAAATGTTTGAAAAGAGTGCGCCTGAATTAATAGATACTTCGATCCTTGGAATAAGTTTGTTTCCCATCTACCATGAAAGAATGTACTCTAGTAACATTGCCTGGTGTTTTAAAATTGATTAACTTCAACCAAATTGATTGCATTCTATTCAATAATTTTCTGAATTAGACGTGTATTAATTTATATATGCCTAAAACTTTTTTCATTTAAAACACTAAGTAGTGCTTCATAATTCTTCTATACTTTATGAAATTAAATATGTAATAAACAAATTTACATATTTTTTTCAGCATCTATATATGCATCTAGAATGTTAAACTAAAACTAAGTTTATATATTATTGTAAAACATAGCTAAAGAAATTTTCATTCGCATCAATGTTTACTACTAATATTACATATTGTTATGAAATTGTGATTGCATCCTTATGTTGAATGTTTCATTGTTAAAATAAATATTCTGTGATTTTCTGAACCATCTGTGATTCTATTTATGTATGTAATAAATACTTTGTATTTGTGTTTTTGTAGGTAGTGAATAAATTTAAACTGGAAGTTTTTTCAGATGTTAAATTGATGCTTATAATTTTATTATTGTAACTTAATAAAGTTTTTTTTTACTATTTGGTGAATTTGTGTTGTGGCGTACGTGCACAACATAATTAGCTTCTTTAGTTTTTATAAACAAGATTATGAAATGTTATAAGTAAAAATAATATAATTTATCAAGTTTTATTAACTCGTCTATATAATATATTTTTTATTTTTTATTTTTTATTTTAATTTTTAAAATGTTTTAAACTAATTTTGGTTAATTTGACCAATTTCCCATGGGTATCCCGATAACCGATTAACAATTACAGTGGGGAATTGATTGGAAGATATAAATTGATTACCCACCCGATGGCGAATGTGACAGTTATGGGGCATCAAATTGAAATTGGAAAATGTGGATGGTATGATATATAACCGCCTCCGAACTACACCGTTGCCATTCCTAGATGAAATAGCCTTACATGTAATAAACCACTCACCATGAATAAGGTCAAACAAGTAAATTTGTCATGAGAAAAAAAATTACGTATAGACTAAAATAGCCCTACATGTAATAAACTACTCAACAAGAATTAAGGTCAAACAAATAAATTTGTTATAGGTTAATCAATTCATGAAGAATCAAATACCAATTTGGTCTATCAATTTGTACCTAACTTTAAATAAGGTCATATCGTTTTGAATTATATTAATTTGGTCTTTTTATGTCAAATTACTTTGTAAGATATCCCATCCTACCCTTACCGTTAGAAATATCGTCCAATATTATTTAATATGACAAAAATACCCTTGCTCAGTTCGGGGACCAAAATGTATATAATCTAAATATACTTTCTGTCCTAAATAATCGTCTGTTTACCCGGCAACGCTTTAAGAAAAACAATTGACTTGATTATTTATATTGGTTTATGTGTAGTTTCCTTTAAAGCCCATTTATGTGGCCCATAAAAGGGTGAAAAAGTAAGGGGTAAAGTTAAAGTGATGTTCTAAAAAGGTAAGTTTCAAACTGGACAATTATTTTGGGACGGACGAAAAAAGAAAGGAAGACGATAATTTAGGGACGGAGGGAGTATATTTTTTACTTTTTAAAATCTCTTTATCTATAAGGGAATGAGTAGTTTAATTTCTTACAAATTAAAAATTGAGAAGACAATGGAGAGAAAGGATCTGGAGAGCGTGATTGTGAGAAAAATAGGGGAGATTAGAGAGGAGCAGAGAAGGTGGAACTACCGTTTAGAGGGTGGGAGGTGGTGAAAGATTTCTTAGAAGAGCTTATCGCCGAAGATTGTGTCCATTTTGTGAATTTTGTCAAAGCAATTAAATTTAAGGTTCATTAGTTTATGGTTTAATACTTATAGTGCATGAAATAAAATTCACTAGATAAGAGAGAAAACAACATATATATATAATTTTTTTTTTTAATATTTTTTTTACTTCAATAAAGACTTACAAGTGTGTGGAGGTGAAAGACAGTTCAACCTTTTGAAACGCAAAAGACAACAAATAGCATAGCAGAGAGGAGAGAGAGAGAGAGAGAGAGAGAGAGAGAGAGAGTTGAAATGATGCTAAAAAGGAAGAAATTTCGTAGAAATTTCAGCAAATATAATAGTGAATAATAAGGATAATCAACCTTATATATTGAGGTAATGTTTCTAATATATTTAAAATTTGTTATGGTAGAATTTGGGCAGACATTACTAGAGGTATATGAGAGTTTTTTACATTACTAGAAGTATATGAGAGTTTCTTTTACTATAATAATTGATTTATTGATGCATATGGAGATATTAAGAAAATTTGTGGTGTGTTTACTAATTATCAGTGACAAACTAAGAGAAATGTGTTAAGTAAAATAGCTATTGTTTCAAGTAGATGAAGAAAACAAATGGAGAACATAGTTTACTTAATCTGTGTGTATTTTGTTGGCCAATAAAGCTAAAATTTATGGTTTGTTCCCTTGAATTTTTCAGTACTACAAATAACTTTAAAGAGTAACATATTGGTACCTAGCAACAACCTCAAATCAATTAGCTAAATAACTATTGTTAGGATTCTCACTATCCTTTAGCTATTTAAATTTTCGAAGAGATCGCCCTCCTATGTTCAAAAGTGTATAGAACGTCTTATGTTGCATATTTACGTTAAAGTAAACATGTTGTCTTTAGTTGTTATATTTCATAATATATGGATATATAATATTTAAAAAATCTTATCTTCAAATCAATCATACTAATAATATTTGCATTTTTCAAAGTACGGTCACTTAGTTTGAAAATGAGATTTCAATTTTGTTTTATTTTTGTACAAAAAAAGAAATATAATAAACGAAATTTTTAATTATTATATCTTGAAAGCCTTAATTTTTTTTCCTGCTAGGTACTATAATACACTAATAAAAAATTATTAACAACATGTGCATTTGACTAGTAATTAAAACCATATATGGAGTAAGTCTTTATCAATCTACAAGTAAAATACTTGGAGATGTGCAGTCACATGATATATATAGTGTACAATTATTTTAATGAATGTGACATATACAGGTTATAGTTTTGTACATCACTGGGGCTCTGAATACTGTTCTACCTTCAGAATATCAAAAGGAAATTAAACGTTACATTTACAATCATCAGGTAAATCAGCTATACTCACAAAGGAACAATTATTCCTGTATAAAGAGATTATGAAATTGATGAATTTATTGAGAAATTGAGTTTGAATAATGGGACAGAATGAAGATGGTGGATGGGGGTTTCATTTAGAGGGAGACAGCATGGCATTTGGCACCATTCTAAACTACATTGCATTGAGATTGCTTGGAGAAGGACCTGAAGATGGGGAGGACATGGCAATGGCTCGAGGTCGCAAATGGATCCTTGAACGTGGCGGTGCAGTTGGGATTCCGTCGTGGGGAAAGTTTTGGCTTTCGGTACATTTTTGACTAACTCGATTTTAAATTTAATCACATGCAGTCAAGACGTTGATTAATTGATTATTGATTTGTTCTTTATATTTTGTAGGTACTTGGAGTGTATGAATGGGTAGGTTGCAACCCAATGCCACCGAATTTTGGCTTATTCCTAAGAGTTTCCCATTCATCCGGTGTTTTAACGCATTTGTTCATCTTAAAACTGATAACTTACCTCTTTGTAGAGAATTTTGGCTTTTTCTCGTTAACGAAAAACTACAAAGAATTGTAATTGATCAAACAACTCTATATTCTTGATGGTCACATGGCGGTTACTATGAAGTCTAACACCTTAATTATCTCAGAACCGTGTCAAATGATGAGCTATTGTCGCGTGGTTTACATGCCCATGTCGTACTTATATGGAAAACGATTTGTAGGAAAGATAACTGAACTGGTTCAGTCTCTACGACAAGAGCTCTACACTAAACCTTATCATGAGATAGATTGGAATGCAAAGACGAAATACTTGGTAAATCTGCATCACCAGACACGACTTCTGTCATACACCTTGTTTAGGAGATGAAACAATAGTATGCAAATGTAAGAGGAAATATAATAAATCCTAAATATACTTTTTGTTGTAAATTGTAGGAGGATCTCTATTTACGTCCTCTTGTGCAAGATATGTTATGGGAATTCTATACAAAGTTGGTGAGCCTTTTTTGTCCTGGTTGGCCCTTTTCAAACTTAGGAGAAGGCTTTGAAAATGACGATTGAGCATGTACATTACGAAGACATTAGCAGCAGATACCTTACAATTGGATGCGTGAAAAGGTGCGTATTGATTAGTGCCACCTGCTAGCTATTTTGACGCTTAAATCTATTTTCTTTGTTCTTTTTTCCTTTTCTTGAACCGTATTGCTTACATATTTTAAACAAGTCAATGTAACATGTTTACTATCGGTTGGAATTTCTATAGGTCTTATGTATACTTGCAGCTTTGGGTGGAAGATCCAAATTCCAGCATAAAGCGCCATCTTGCCCTGATCCCTTACTTTTGGGTAGTCAAGATGGCTTCAAAATGCAGAGTTGGGAGTCAATGGTGGGATGTAGCCTTTTCTATTCAGGCCATTCTATCGAGTAACCTAGGTCAAGAAGAATATGCTCCAACTCTAAGAAAGGCACACGACTTTGTGAAAGCCATTGGGTTGTTTTCTAGCACCCTAAATAATTTTGATGTGTGACAAAATGTAATTTTTAAGTGTAATATCAAGAGAAATATCTTTTTACATTTGATTAGATTCGAGATGATCCCTGAAACTAGGTAAAATGTTTAGACACTCTTCTAAAGGCGCATCATTCTCAATGCAAGACCAAGGTTTGCCAAGATCCCGACAAGATTCGACGGTTTGAAGGTAATTAATTCCAAAAAGCTGGGTAGGTTTGAAGTGCTAATATCAAGTATTTGCATTGTAATGAACTTACACTATATTCTCTAATGACCCTTTCTTTACTTTGTACAAAGTTGCACTTATGTTCTCACAAATGCGGCTGAGCTTGTTGGGAAAGCAATGGAAACAGAAGCGATTTTATGATGCATTCAATATAATCCTCTACTACAGTGTACTAACCATTACACTTTTCACTATAATCAATTCCCATTTCTATCCACACAAAAAAAATCCCTTTATGTCCCATCGACAGTAATTATCTTCTAGTTTTTAGCACGAGTACTAATTTTTACTAATTCATACTTGAAGTGTTTCTACTTGAATCTGAGTAAAAATGGAGGTTATCCAACTTCAGGGCACCAGGATTGAAGGTACGGTCATGAGTTTTCCATTCACAAGTTGCAAAAATTCTCTAAGAATAATTTCTCCCCCATTTCCTCCTTTTAGGCCTTCAATGTTGGCCATTGATCGTGTCATTTTCCTTGGATCTATTATGCATAGCTCATTCAATTGATTATCACCAAAAAAATATCGATACCAATTGACGAAAATTTGAAACGATTTGGAAATTCAACCCCATGGAGTTTTTGAGAAGATGTCGATTGAGAGACGGAGTAAAGTAAAAAGCTCATATCATGCTAATTAGAATGACCATCTTTACATTTGAAATATCATTTGAATACATTGAATGTTATGTTAAAATGGCATGAAAAGGAATTATCACTCTTGTGTACCACGGGATTATCTTTGTAAGTTATCGTGGACTTGATTGTAATGTTATTTTAGGCACGTGGAAA